>PPNI02000033.1:0-106725 GCA_003707195.2 Phaffomyces antillensis
GGAATTTCCAGAATAAACAACAAATATCTTCTGACTAAGAAGATTGAAAATGTAACATAATATCAATAAAATGTTCATTGTGAAACCAAACATATAATCTCAAAACATCATGATTCAAGACTCCAGTTCCAATATTAATATTTACTTTACATCATAAATATAATATTCTTCCAAATATTCGCCTTTAATACTTAGGTCTGAGCAACAAAAAATACTGTCCAACTTACCAACAATGATTATCATGATTCTCAACATCAGATTGATAATTGGGGTGGTCTAAAATACAGCTATTGTCCAGTTCATCCTGAGCATCATCTTACAGTGCAGTATGATTGGGATACTATTTGGGCTATGTTTAATGAGGACCTTGGAACACTTTCTAACTCTTATTACAATGATATTGGATTGGTTGATATGAATGATTATGTTAGCGGGGGCTGGAGGGTTCTTATTGGTACAGGGCAACTGGTCTTAGAATCAAGTACTAGCTTTGGACATGAGTTTGAAACCTGTGACTTAAATCGTTTTGATCAATTAGCTAGATAAACCAGATATGTAAAAACAACTAGTTTAAAGTTTTAACTAACTATAGTTGTTTATAGATAGAATAATAATATTCATGAAGAATAAATACGTAAGATTTCTTTTTGTTACCTAGGAAATCTCTATTATTGTTTTTCTTTGCTCATACTGTATTCTGTTACCTGTATCGTGTATAACTTCTTTCTTGGTCCCATTTTAATTTGTTTTTACAATTCTGTGTTATTCTATCCTTTATCCTTTATTTCAATTGAGTAAGCTATATATTCTTTTAGTTATTTGTACTTTTCATTTATCATCCTTATTGTGCATTGCAATGAAATATACGCTAGATTATAATCGATATATGGATATGTGTATTGTATGGTAATTCATTTATTATTGGTTGGATTAAGTTCTTTGTGATTCACAGTTATTGACAGAGTTCACATTATATCCTTCTTCTTTCCTCTCTTTCTTCAAATTCGTTTGTTGAACAGTATTGGATCAGTTTATTTAGGCTTCTGAGTCTCTTTGTTTGTTTTGGATTTCATTTTGTAACTCTTTAACTTGTTTCTCTAATTGCATAATTCTGATGCCAGCGAGTACTGGAATTACAGTACCTAGTAAGCCTAACAGAAATGAAAACATTTTCTTGTATCTAACATTACTTCTTATGATATTTGTTGTTTATTTGGAAAGGAGAAGTTTTTTTTATTATTATTTTATTGGGTGCATGAACATTGAAGTATATATGTATGTCAGGCGTTATTCGGTAGCGTGTCTTATTTGGTAGATCTACCGAATAACGCCTGACATATGTATGTATCTCTAATTTTTATTTATAGTTGTTAAGCTAGATATAGGGTGATACCTAGACGTGTGAATAGGAAGGGCTCGATTCCGGGACTGCTTAAATACCTCCTAAGATCTACACATCGGTACACAAAGTACACCCTAACTGCAGTAAGGTGGCCTAACCAGATGAGAAGATCTAGGACATCCAGTATTTATTCAGGAAGGAATAGAACCTTACTACCTTAATAATTTGTACAAAAAGATATACATTTTCCAACTCTTTGCCCCTCCCGTAAAAGAATAGGATCAATCGTAATAATAGTAGAAATTTGAAAAAATAAATACCTGGAGTTTCACATAAAGTCGTTTATTATGAAAATAAGCTATCAGCGACTATTACTTTATTAAAATGAGGGATTTTAGGTTGAGTAAGAAGTATCTAGTGAATTATCTTCATGAAACTAAATAAAGTCAAAAAGCTCTACGGATTATTTAAAAGGTATATCATTTATCTGTATTTTAATAATCACGTACAGCCAGGCTCCAGCTATAGCAAAATTTTTAAATCAATTTGGATATAAAACCTCTCTTTGAGACTTTGAATTTGGATCAAAAGTCAATGGATAACTCAATGAACTAACCCTAACAGCATGTCTATTGTCTTTTGAATCTAAATAATCATTAACAGGAGCATGTTGACTAATTCTATTATCCCAAATAGCAGAAGCACCTAATTTAAAATCTTGGTTGTTTTGCCAGTTAAATCTCACTTGAATGTCTAAATTTGAAGCATATATCTCATTCAAATATTTTAAAATCAAATCAGATTCTTGTTGTTCCAATCCAACGATTTTGACAGTCATCGAAGGATTGATATTTAAAGCTTTCCAACCTGTGACAGGATGTGTAACAATAATAGGATGTTCTCTTTCAATAAACTTAGAACCATTCAAAACGTTTTGTCTATCTAAATATTGATGACCTGATCTTTGAATCACAAATTTACCATCTAAGAATTTTTGAAAAGATGGAGATAATTTATCATATGCTCCATAACCTGAAACCCAGACAGTATCTCCTCCAGTTTCAGGAATTGCATCAATGTGTAAGTGTGTGATACCAGCTGGATTAACTTCATGCACTAAATCAGTATGTAACCCTGTAAAGATACCTTTGGTATAACTAGTTTCTTGATAACGTTTATTAAATTTAGCCCAAACAACAGTTGATCCAGGTAAACCAGGAATATGAGCAGCCATTGGATGAACTTCGACATTATTAGAAGAGTAGAATTCACCAATCTCCAAATGCTTTTGTGGTGATAAATCTTGATTTTTAAAGAACACAACGACTCTTTCAGCAATTAATAAAGCCAATTCATCTAATTCTTTCTCGTTAAGATCTTGTATTTGAACACCGACCAATTCAGTTCCAATGTATTTAGTTAAATGATTAACCTGTTTAACTTTGGCAAACAAGGCCTTTTTTTCAGGATCTGCATCTTTACCTCTTTCAATATAATTTTCATTTGGTTTATCACGAATCTTTAAAGCATCATCAATGAAAATTGGAATATTTCTAGGTCTTTCTGGATATCCATTAGATAGATCGATATTATATTTGATCAATCTTTCTTTTGTAGTTTGTGGTAAATGATCTAAATAATTGTCTCCAAAACCTTCATTGTACCCATTTGGGTTTTTCAATTCGATTTGTATTGATGGTGTAGTCTTTGTATGTTCTAATTTAAGTAATGACATTGCAAACTGATGAATTTATTTGGAATTTTTTTGAATGTGAGACGGGATAAGAGTTTTATTTATAACGAATGATTGTTCGATCTTTTGAGCTAAGATTACCTTGTGTAGACTCTGTGGCTTATGCTTATAAAAAGACTTCTTCCAAAATATACAGTATTCACTCTAGTTATACACAAGTATTCTAAGATTACACACAAAGAAGCCACAAATTTCAAGATATTAATCCGGGGTACATTACCATTTATGTCATTTATGTCTCTAAATTGGAATATAATCCAACACTCACGCATCTTGATTCGCTGTTTTAAGTGTCAGGATAATGATTAATTCAGAATCATTAGAGCAATTGAATTCATCCCTTTTTATTCTATTCGCTTCTGAACCACAAGCAAATATTTAATTATGAGAAACAACGATGAATATTACAGGACACAAACACTAAACCTAATAACCAAATGCTCAAGATTATATATAATGTATTCCTCTGTCCGCCTTCTATTATAATATTAAAGCAGCTTGTATTAATTTCCAGGCCATTCATCAAGAAGAGCCCGATAATATATATTAAATATCAGCTTATCACTCCTCGGTAATAGTCGGCTTTGATTTTTAACATACAACAATAATTTACAAAAAAAAATATTCTGGATATAGAAAATTAAAGAAGTGATTATTTTATTAATTCGTATATATATTTATTATATTAGTACTTATCGGCTACTTTAAGGGCCCTCGAACTTATAGACCTCGAGTTATGAGTGGCAGCCAGTTTTAGACGTAGCTAGATAGTAGTTAACTTCATTAATCTTAGAATACTCATAAAAAAAATCGTTAAGTCAACTAATTATATAACTGATCAGAAAACTTTTTGTATTCACAATAGGTTCATCGTATTGAAATGAGATTTTGAAACTTTTATGAGTAAATTATTTTGAAGATTTTTGGTGATATTTCGTATATATTATTGCGCTAGTGCATGTAGAAGTTTCAAATAAGTATGTATATATAAAATGTTCCCCAAACAGTGCAGTAAACTAAATTATTTTTATTAGACTGTTCTTATATTGAAATATTACTCGTGATTTTTTATAATTCTTTTTTTTGAAATGAAAAGTCATGATCAATAACCTAGATGAGTCAACATAAAGTCTCTTTGTGGTTATAAAACACTGCAGTATCAAGAGACTAGTATCAATTTCGCTTAGATTTAAGATATTACCAGAAGCAATTAAAAACCACTTCACATTTTACGTTATCTAATCATAACAATTGTTTGAATGATTTTTCACCCACTTGTTTAAGTAAATAGTGACCAATACTACAAAAGGTCATCTTTGGAAAATAACAAAAATAGAATATGAGGTATCTATACACTTTTGATATCTACGTAGCTATCAAAAAAACATCATTAAATTCATTAAAAAAAAAAAAACAGAGCGATTACAAAGATTATAAAAAGAAATAAATAAATAATGGGACCAGCCAAAGAGATTAATTAGATTTTTCTAATATTTTCATTTGTTGAAGTTCCTAAAGGAAACTCAAAAACTGACATATTTCCAGCTAAAATCCCATAATTATCTAATCCTTTAACATTTTCTCTAACATCAGGTTTAAGGTAACCACCAGTAAGGACAACTTTGGAATTACTGCCCACTATTGAAGAACCTATTGATGACATAACTGAACCCTTTCCTTCATTTTCTTCCCAAATTTGTGAAGCATGATAACATTTCAAAAAAATCCATGTTTGGCTTACTAAATTCAAACAAAACAATCTGTTATATAATGATTTATCTGAATTTAAACTCATTTTATAAGCTAATTGTGATATATCTTCAACCTTATCAACTTTTTCAAAATCTCTATTATAAACAGATGGAATAGCACCTAAGAATAAAATCATATATTTATCAATAATCATTGAATGATGACAAACGTTTTTTACTTGACATTCGAATAATTCCTTTTCAAAAGAGATTCGACCTTCTTCATCTTCCTCATATTTTAAACAATATTGAGTGACTTTTGTCCATACTTCATCATCTAAATCAAACCACCATAAATCACCAAGAATATCATTATCTGAAGTCCCACCATGAACAATTAGCTTTTTATTTAATTTTTTGAGATTCCCAATATTTATGGAAGTAGTAGAATCTGGAGAGGAAGGTCTTGCAATTCCAACTTTATGAATGTTTGTATAAGATGCTTCAGGTTGATTATCACCAAAGGTATATTTAGAATCTAAGAATTCACAAATATGAAAAGCCCTTGATTTAGGGAAAATGGTCCCAGTCTCCAAATTATTATTAATTGGAGTTGCTAGTAAAGTTTCACCGAACTCTAAATAGTTATGTTTTCCTTTATATGTTGTTGAGAATTCAACTTTCCATAAATCGGCAATTGTTTCAAACTCTCCATCCTCATTTAATTTAAATCCTCCCATTATGAAAACGGTTGCTGGGATAGTTTCATCCGTATCACTCAGACATTTATGAATATTCAATGAAGTACTTGTATGACCAAATCTTGGAACAGTTACTGGTGATTTGGATAAAATAGTTGGATGTGCAATTAGTTCAAATTTTTTAAATTTCAAAGTGAAAGTATCTAAAATATAACCACAATTATTTAATACAATATCTCTATCTATAATAAATTTCCCATCTTGAGTCTTAGTAATCTTATCAATGAATTGAAATCCACCATAATAAAAAATATGTCTTTTAGTAATTTCACTTGATGATACACAAAATAAAGGAGGCGGAATATCACCAGAAACTTCAACTTTTGATATATAACTTGAATCAGTCCTAATTGTATAAAGATTTGCATTGGGGATCAAAGCAGGATGATGTATAATTTCATTATCTATGGGAAACGGTAATTTTTTAGCATTAATGATAATAGTATCGGTATTTATAAGATGTGAATTAGATTCCCTTGAGAATTTTAAGCCACCACCCAAGATATACACAGATCCATTTGAAGAGATAGTGGTATGATGGACGAAAGCAGGAATTGGATCTTTTCCTAAAGTTTTTGGTAAATGAGCATAATTGATGAAACCATCATTAGATTTTTCTTCTATAATTGTTCTTGTATCTCTTGATTTGCTGTTTGGTAAGATTTGACTATGGAATAGATGAGGAGACCATAATTTGTGAGTTTCACGGTATTCATTAATTGTGGTGATACTTTGATATTTTGTTAGAGTCCTATAGTCCTGACTATCTTCAAATGGTTCTAATAAGATACCTTCCTGCTCGTTGTATCTGTCCTGATAATAATGGTAGAGCTGCTTCTCCAGCTGCTCAGTAGTGAGCGACAGGTGACCTGGGGAGTCATACTGAACGAGGTCTATCAACGTTTTGGCCATTGTTGGATACCAGAGAGTGATTCCTAAGTTCATTGATTGAAATTTTTTGCTTTTCGAGAAATTCAGCCGGAGTGGAAATGATAGGTGTCAGTACAGTACAATGACATAAAGAGAATAAATAAATAAATAAATAGATAAATAAATAAATAAATAAATAAATAAATAAATAGAGAATAAACTCACTTTCTGTACCACAAACGAGTGACTCGATCCGAGTTCATCTTCTTTTGTAGTCGAAAAACTCCATACATCAACGCTTCAGCAGTTGGTGGACATCCAGGAACATACACATCAACAGGCACGATCCGATCACATCCTCTAACAACAGAATACGAATAATGATAATATCCACCACCATTAGCACATGAACCCATTGAAATCACCCATTTAGGATCAGCCATCTGGTCATAAACTTGTCTTAATGCTGGTGCCATCTTATTAGTTAATGTCCCTGCAACGATCATTATATCAGATTGACGAGGTGATGCCCTAAAGATGATTCCTAAACGATCCTGGTCATATCTTGGGGTCGAGACATGCATCATCTCAACAGCACAACATGCTAATCCGAAAGTGACTGGCCAAAATGAGGATTTTCTAGCCCAATTGACAACGTTATCCAATGTTGTCGTGACATATTCCAATGAGTTTGATGGTTTGGTGTCAACGCTTCCTAATGGTAGAGAAGTTGCTAATTTCTGCGGTGTCACATCGCGTTGAGTCACGATGGTTCTTCTTAGTAAGAGAGACGAGCTGATGATGTTTGATTTGAGCATTATTTGATGGGTTTGAATCGTTTTAAGGAGAGAGAGATGGATTTATAATTAATTTCATTCATATTTTTATTACGGGGAAAAGTAATTACACAATGGAAAATGACAGACTTGAATTAATTTGTACATGATTTAGATTGAATGAGATTAAATGGAGACTAACATTGACACTGAGACTCTTCTTGGTTGCTTTCTACGGCAATATCAATTTCTGTGGCTTTAGTTAGTAACAATATTCGCAGATCAGATCGAATTAGATGGAATTCGAATTAAATACTCACTCTCAACTTTATCTTCTGTAGCTTCTTCAAAATCAGGTAGTGTTTTAGCAATCTTCTTGAAGAGATTCTTCACATTATAACCCAACTTCGTACTTGTTTCAATAAATATTTGACATCCTAATTCCTTCGATCTTTTCTCACCATCTTCAATAGAAACTTGTCTTTGATCTACCAAATCATTCTTGTTTCCAACTAAACAAATGACAACATTCTCCCCTCGTTCACCTTTAACGTCTTCAATCCATTTATTAACCAAATCAAACGATTTTTTAGATGTGATGTCATAAACCACCACTGCAACGTGAGAATCTCTGATATATGAAGGAATTAATGATCTGAATCTTTCTTGACCAGCAGTATCCCATAGTTGTAATCTGATTGTTTTGTCATCTAAATACATTGTCTTGGAAAGGAAATCGATCCCAATTGTGGCCTGTTTAAGTTAGAATCAATGCGTAGGATTGGGTTGATGATGGGATTTGATATACTTACTGCATAGTTGTCATCAAAGGTATCATACATGAATCTTGTTATTAAAGAGGTCTTACCGACACTTTGCTCGCCCAAGAAGACGATCTTGTATTTGGAGAGATTTGTATTTGTTTTGCTCATTTTTAGTCTTTTGAATTTGTTGATGATTCAAAGTTGTCTTTGAATTTTGTTGATTTTTTTTATGGATTTTTTTGTGATAATTTTAACATATATGGAATAATGGAGATAGAGACACAATAAAAGACTACGAGGTTGAAGGAATTAATTATTATATTAGATTTGGAAAAGGAAACACTATAAAGTAGATTGAAAGATTATTAAGATTATTAGGGTATCATTATTAGCATCTCTTATTTAGTCTCTGAAACAGGTGGAACTACAGGTGGAACTACAGCTGGAGCAGAGCCTTGAATTGGGACATCAACATCGGTTTGATGATCTCCAAGATGATCCTGATTCTCTTCAACTTCTTTTTCTGCAACATTAGGATCTGGAATCGACTCTTCAACGTCTGGATTGGTGGATGGTGGACTCAATAAACCTAGCAATGTTCTATCCAGTGCAAAACCTGAAATTTCAGCAGTTTGCCATAATTTAGCTGGACCGTTAGCAATGATTGGACGTGCCACTTCAAGACCGACAATGAGTGAAGTAGCTGTGAATAAAAGAAATTGGAACAATCCAAATGCAATAACTGCCTTTGAAGCATGACAAAGACTTCTATTAAACAAGTAAAAAGAATAATAATAACCAACATATCTTAAACTACAATTAACACCACCAATTTCAGCGGCCCAAGCAATGAATCCAATAAACCACAAGAGCGCTAAAAATGATTCAAATATTAAAACGAGACCAGGGACAATAAGACCAGGTCTCAAGCACGCCAATAGGAACCCAACGATGAAATAGACTAAATTGAATACGATAACAAACATTAAGAATCCAGCTGCTCCACCGTTATAATATTGATGTATCACAGCGGCAGTGATACCTAAATTGATGATCAAGAAGATCGTTTGGAAAATTCTAATCCCGTAACTGACGTGAATATTTGTATACGCTCTGGTATCAATTGGCATGACTCGATGAATTAATTAAATTGTGATCTATTACATTCAACTAGTTGAAATTAAGGAGAATTTGCTCAGTTTAAATACCTAAAGCTCCAATTTGACAAGAATTAAGGTCAAAATGAGGTTAAACTCTGATTATTATTGATCATCAAATTAGATGTTATATTATTATTAAAAGTCTACATTACTACGTAGATCCTACATATTTAGAAAAGTGCAAATTGGTGAGGATGATGTAATTGAATTTTTTTATAGGTCATTTAATTATCACACTCAAAAATTTGCTACTATTCTAGATTCTACATTGAAATATAATGAACAATCATGAGGCTATGCGTCTTTGTTAACGACTAGTACTCATGACCCAAATCGATGCAGGCTAATCATAAGATCTATACGATATTGATCTATAGAAATATTTATTAGTTACGATTTACATCAAAGGTTGAATCATGTTATAAAGTTTAAACATAAAACTAAATTGCCAATGAAAACAAGCTCCTACATGTGGAATGAGATTCTCCAACAATATTCATAAGTTCATATCCAATTAATCAGATTGATTACATGAACCATCATGTTTGAAAGGCTCACTTCACACGTGTCAGCTTACACATACGTATGTGTCGAGCTTCGTGATACCTTGGATCCAAAAGTGCTTTAAAACTTGTTAATGTCAGTGTCACTGCTAAGTTACCAAATAATATTTTTACACCCTTTAATTATTAAATTTTACGAGGGAATGCTACAGCCCTAGAATCCTGAATCCTGAAATTAATTAGTCCTAGTCTCAAGTCTAAAGACTAAAGACTAAAGACTAAATAAAAAACGATTACATAATCGACTGCGCGAACTTCGCGAATTTGAAAATTGATTGCCGGACCGAAAAAAAAAATAAATTCTGAAATTTGCGATAATTTTTTTCTCAATTGGGCTGGAGAATTGCCCAATTAGGATTCTCGCGAATTTCTTTAACGAATTAAAATTGTAAATATCACTATCGGTTGCATAGGAAAATTGAGAGCCTTTTCCAATAAAAAAAAAATAACAAAAAAAAAATAAAATTGTAGATTAGTTAACCTTCAACTAATTCTCGAGTTTTCAACGCAATTAATAATGAAATTCTCTACTTTAATCACTGTTGGTGCCTTAACTGTTGCCTCAGTTAATGCTCAAGAACAAATTGTTGGTGATGCTACCGTTACTAATACCCATACTTATGGTAGATTCAACAAAACTTCAAAATCCCAAACTCCAGATGCTACCGGTACTCATTCATATGGTAGATTTAACAAGACTTCAAGATCTGAAACTCCAGATGCTACTGGTACTCATTCATATGGTAGATTTAACAAGACTCAAAGATCAGAAACTCCAGATGCTACCGGTACTCATTCATATGGTAGATTTAACAAAACTCAAAGATCAGAAACTCCAGATGCTACTGGTACTGAATCTTATGGTAGATTTAACAAGACTCCAAAATCAGAATCTCCTGATGCTACCGGTACACATTCATATGGTAGATTTAACAAAACCAATAACAAAGAAGCTTCATCAAATGGTGCCAATCTTTACTCTGTCGGAATGGGTTCCGTTTTAATTGCTGGTTTATCTTTATTATTATAGATGACTTCATCTGTAATTAAGACTATTCAGGTTTTCGGTTCGTAATCAATTTTGTTTCTGTGGTTTTTTTATTTCTTTAATTTACGGTATTGTTATATTTCTTTTTAAATATTGAATAATTAAATGATAGAGTTTATACTATTTATCTATTACTGTAGTGATATTATTTTTTTATTGTTTAAACAAATCATCATTATCTAAGTCATGAGCAGCTAAATCTGAAGATAACTTAAGTTTTGTTTCACCAATTCTATCAAATATTGAATCATTTGTACTATCTTTGACCTCTTCATCTTTGACTTGATCCTCATCATTTGTGTCAACTTTTGTTGGGAATAAATCTTCATCTTCATTATTTCTTTTTCTTCTTGAAATTACTTCTCTTTCACGATAATTATTTTTTCTACCTCTTGGTCTTACTCTCTCTCTTTCTTCCTTTGGATTAAATAAATAATATCTTGAATAAATTGCTGCATTTTTAACTTTTTTATCATTTGAATTACTTATTCTTGAAGTGAAGGCAATATCTTTTTTAGTTTCAACAATTGGATATATTAATCTTTCAATTTTATTATCTGTGATTTCTTCATCACTTTTTGTTATTTTATTTAACGTTGAATTAGCATCTTCATCATTTTCAAATAAGATGTTAACTGTTTAAAATTAGTATATTTGGCAAAAGAAATATAAATCAGTATATATCCAATACTCACCACTGGAGTCATTGATCCATTCAATTTTGAATTCAGTTTCAGTGTATTTTTTGATGTATTCCTTGACATCATTTGTTGATAAATCATCCACGCCATTAATCCATATGGCATTTGGTCTTGTTATCACTTGAATAGACTGATAAGGTTAGTATGAGCTGTGGGCCCATTACACATAAAAGGTCAAACGTACGTCAATCTCCATGTTTGTTTCACTCATTAAGGTAGAAACTGATGTTGATGTTTATTTTGGTAACGGGAGTGATGAGATTTTTTTTTTTAATACGAAATAAATAAATAAATAAATAAATAAATAAGATAAATAAATAAGATAAACATAATAAATAGATAGTACAGACTCAACAGTCACTTCCCGAAATATCTTCCGTTATCAATCCCAGAATTACGTTCTGCGATTCCCCAAATTCGATCCATTTTAATCCCACCAATATCATCTTTAACGTAAAACAACCCATCATTTGTCTTCCAAGTTGACTTTACAATTGAATTATTAACGATACCCAGATCTTTTACTTTAATCAAAGTGTTGTAATATTTTCTTCCTGTAATTGAGATCTTCTCCGCTACTAAGGTCTCATCATCAGTTAGATTTTGTAATGTTTGGTCCTTATCAGAGTCATATAGTCTCCATATTCTAGAAACATGATGCTGAGTGAAATAATGAGCCAATGGGAATGGAAGGACGGAAAGAGTGGAGACCAAGTAGATTAAGGACTCAGAAAACAAGGATGGGGTGTGAAACATCAAATGTGAAGCGTAGAGTCCAATCACACCGAATCCAAAACAAGTCTTCTTTAAAATTGAGACGAATTTGTAAGTTGGAGACACGTACAAGGGATTGTAGCCGATCCTGTAGTGTGACTCCAATGGAGCATATCCTGGAGTGAACGGTTTGCTGACGTTGACTGTCATGATTGGCTATCTAAAATCGATTTTTGAATCTCTTCTTTAAATCTTCAAATTAAATCGAAATCGAAATCGAAATTGCGGGTTACAATTCATCTCTGTTATGGTTACCCGCCACTAATTTACCCAGATGAGGAACTTACCGTATTAGGATAATTTCTTTATTTATTTATTATTATTTTTTTTTTTCTTTTTTGAACGCAGAAAAACAACAAAAAAAAATAGTTCAGAAATTATTCAACATTTAGCAGCAAAATCAGCAATCGAAATGGACTCAGAATCAGCCAACAAGTACGTTCCAGACCATCGTCGTACCAATTTTAAAAACAAGGGTAGATTCAATGCTGATGAACTACGTCGTCGTCGTGAAAATCAAACCGTTGAATTAAGAAAGGCAAAAAGAGATGAAACTTTAGCTAAAAGAAGAAATTTCAATAGTGAACTTCCTGATTCTGATGATGAGGATGAATCTCAAAAAGACGATGAATCTTCCTTTTTAAGAGAACTACAAGAAGAACTACCAAGAATGATGGAAAAATTAAATTCAAATGATTACGATTCTCAATTAGCAGCGACTATTAAATTTAGACAAGTTTTATCAAGAGAAAAAAATCCTCCAATTGATTTAGTTATCAATTCTGGTGCTGTTCCAATTTTAGTTTCTTTAATGAGCCACCAAAATGAGCTTTTGCAATTGGAAGCTGCTTGGGCTTTAACCAATATTGCATCTGGTACTTCAAAACAAACTGAATTTGTTCTTCAAGCTGGTGCAGTTCCATCTTTTGTTCAATTATTATACTCTCAATCTTTAGACGTTAGAGAACAAGCTATTTGGGCATTAGGTAATGTTGCTGGTGACTCTTCTGAATATAGAGACTTTGTCTTACAATGTAATGCAATGCCTCCAGTTTTATCATTATTTGATACTTCTAAAATGACTTTAATTAGAACTGCAACTTGGGCCTTATCTAATTTATGTAGAGGTAAAAATCCTCAACCTGATTGGAATATTGTTAGTCAAGCTTTACCAACCTTAGCAAAATTGATTTATTCTGTTGATGTTGAAACTTTAGTTGATGCTTGTTGGGCAATTTCTTATTTATCTGATGGTCCTACTCAGGCAATTCAAGCTGTCGTTGACAATAGAATTCCAAAAAGATTAGTTGAATTACTAGGTCATAGTTCAACCTTAGTTCAAACTCCTGCATTAAGAGCCATCGGTAATATTGTTACTGGTAATGACTTACAAACTCAAATCGTTATCAATTCAGGATTATTACCTGCTTTATTACCTTTATTATCATCACCAAAGGATTCAATCAAAAAAGAAGCTTCTTGGACCATCTCAAACATCACAGCTGGTAATCCAGATCAAATACAAGCTGTTATTGAAGCTAACTTAATTCCTCCTGTCATTAGATTATTAGAAAATGGTGATTATAAAACTAAAAAAGAAGCATGTTGGGCCATTTCAAATGCTTCATCTGGTGGTTTAACAAGACCTGATATTATTAGATATTTAGTTAGTCAAGGTTGTATCAAACCATTATGTGATTTATTAGCTGTTGCTGATAATAAAATCATCGAAGTTACTTTAGATGCTTTAGAAAACATCTTAAAGATGGGTGAACTAGATAAAGAAGCTAGAGGTTTACCAGAAAATGAAAATGCAATCTTCATTGAAGAATGTGGTGGTATGGAAAAGATCTTTGAATGTCAAAACAATGAAAATTCAAGAATTTATGAAAAAGCCTTCTCAATCGTTGACAAATATTTTGGTCCAGATGACGAATTAGATGATACTGGAATCAGTCCAGAACAAGATGGTAACCAATTCACTTTTAACACTGGTAACCAAACTAATTTCTCATTTTAAATAAATTAGAAATTAGAAAATATACCCTACTCTTTTAGCAAACACAGACTTCCAATGGTTGATTATGGTTCAATTAACAAAGAAAAAACTGAATTCCTTCCCTTGACTATATACTTTGCATTTTATTTTATCTCTTTTTTAATAGTCTTTTTCATTTTTTATTTATGGTGGTATGAATATTTTTCATTCACTCTCTTATCTTATATATATATATGTATAGCTGACTTAGGAATGGGTCTACGTTTTTTTTTTGCAATGTGTTTAACTTGATTTTAATTTTATTTTTGATCTTTTTAATTCTTTATCATAGTTTATTTTTCATTCTTATTCATTTGATTTATGTTTTGTGTTGTTCTCTGTTTCATATAATAGTTCCATTTCATGTTTATAAAATATCAAAATTGTTTCCTCACTGAATTAGTTGTAATGATTTTCTTTATCTAAATTTTCCATAAAGTAAATTTGAGGTGAGTTTTCAATTTTGAAAAAAGTAAACAAACAAAACTCATAAAAGCAAACATCGATTAAACCACAAAGTTATGAAGATATAACAAACGCAGTGTATAATGAATAGAATCCCTGAAAATGATAATATACTAGTCAATTCAAATCATAGAGAAAGAATCCAAAATCTACATAGAAAACTTCATCCAAATAATAATGAGCTCAAACATCAACAAAACAATAAAAAAATCATAAAGAACGAGACAAAAATCACACCAAGAGACGTCAAACGATACCTTGGAGATCCATTACCACTACCGTACCTGATATCCACACCTTCATCATCATCATCATCATCATCATCATCGCAACCTCTCCCGTCGAATTTACCTGAAGAAGAAGAAGAGGAAATAGTACCCAGACAAAGAAGACCAATACCATCATCATTATCACGATATAATCATGATTTTAAAGAAGTTAAAGAGAATTGGATTAGGGAAACTGACTCAAGACTGAAAGAATCTTTACAAAGGATGAGAACTCAACCTATTTTGATTGATCAATCTGTTCAAACTGATGAATATTTACTCGATGATTTCATACTCTTGAATGATCAAAATAAGATAAATGATCTAATCAAGACGTTTCATGATGATGACAAAGACAATTGTACTATATTAAAAGACACTACTACTACTACTACTACCATCAAGCTGATTGTTAATTTACTTCCTATATTTTGTGGTTTATATTTTATTTTTTCTATTGGTTTTGCATTTTGGTGCAATCGACTTTAATAAATTAATCTTTAATACTAAAATATTACATTCATTGTGAAAGCTTTCTATATACATTTTATTTCGTTATCTTAATCTGTTCATTCATCGTAATCATTGGTTGGTGGTCTTCCATTTTCACTTCTCATGTATAAATCAACTATGTCAAAAAGGTTAGTATAAAGTTAAATCAAATAATAGATGAATAAAACACTTACTTGCTGTACTAAAAGCTGCAAAGCCAGCACAGCCAACTAATGCAGCTTGTGGACCAGACTTAAAGGCTAGCCCACCACCAGTGATACAACCAGCTGCAACACCGTTATATATATCATTTTTGGCACGAACTGATTCAACACCACATTCAACACCAGCATAGATCATACCAATATAACCAAAGTTTTTAGCACTTGACCATGCTCTACCACCCATATCTGCGAATTGTAATTTAACTTGTTGTTTGAATGGTAAATCTGATATAGAAGTTATACCACCACCGATTGGTGCATCATAAGCCATCTATTTTTAATAAAAGTTAGTATTTTCACAAGGGAGACCACATATGCAAAGAGTAGATACTCACAGATGCCATGAATAGACCAAAGACACCACCTAATGCAAAACCAGTGACACCAGAAATTGCTGATTTACCAGGACATGAAGACATGAATTCAATCATTTGTTTTGCACCTTCCTCTGCTTGTTCTTCTGGAGTCATTTCAGCGTATGATTTTGGGGCTCCATTCCCAATAGTGTCTAGTCCAAAACCTCTATAAGACATTGATTATGCGTTTATTGGTGCTTTTATATCTAATAAGTTATTTAACCATATATAATAATTTTTTTTTTTCCTCTTCCATCACCGAAAATTGATAGTACTATTCTCTATATTTATTACAAGATTTCATAAAATGTCATTATTTATTGATTATAATACAGTAACTGGTCTGGAACGGCCTTCTCTTTCCAATGGAGGCAACTCTGAATCAACAGGATCAGAAACAGGAATCGAACCCATCAAACCTTTACTCTCTGCAAAATCTGAAGAACGACTATATAATGGATCTTCTTGATAAAATTCATCAATAATTGGATGTAAAAGGACCGTTTGGTTTCTGATCGTTAAAACTGAATTCGTAGGAACAGCAATCCAGTCACCTCTTTCAAAAGTTAGCGGTTCTGAAGCAACCATAATAACGTCTTGTCCACGATCTAATCTTTCCATTCTGTATTGATTTGGTTCATATTCAACAAAACTACTACCACAACTGAAATGTAATGATGCAGCTTCTTCAGTTTTAGATGTGATGTATCTTGAAACGACAACTGAATCACCATCAGTGACAGCGAAGTTTAATAATGAAGGTTCATTTGAAATTTCAGTCGTCCAAATTCTAATATATTCAATAGTTTTAAATAAGGCTTCTCTCAGTAATGAATGAGATATCTTTTCACTCTTTGGATCAACACCCATCTTATCCAACGTGTCTAAAAACAACGCAAAACAACATTCACTATCTGTTGAACCTTGCAAAAACAAGAAATACTCATCTTTAATGTGATTTGTTAATCTTCTTTTAACGATATTAAAATTAGCCAACCCACCATTATGCATAAACATTAAAGAGTGATAAGTGAAAGGATGACAGTTAGTCTCTGAAAGTACGCCATAAGTTGAAGCTCTAACATGGGCAAACACTAAATTTGATTTTGTCTTTTCTGCTAATCTTTCAAGATTCATATTATTCCAAGCTGGTGTGATTGCTCTGAATACACAAGGACCTGATTCTAGTTCTGGGTCTAGTGAGTAATAACCAACACCGAACCCATCACCATTGATTGGTCTTCTTTTATCAAGCCTTAGTCTACTATCAAATGATTGACTAATTGTGTGATCAGTTAGTGAAAACGTAATTGATTAGGTTTTATAAAGAATACTTACTTTATGATTGAATGAGCAGGTCTTGTGAGAAGATGTGATAGAAGAATTGGTTCTTTACCTTTAAATATAAGAAAACGGCACATGATTTGAAGTTAAATGAAGTGAAGTTATATAAAGCAAAAAGTTGAAAAGTTCAAAATATGACACACAGAGATGAGTTTATACACGCATTGGTGCTAATTTCACGTGACTATTACAAAAAAAAAATCAACACCCGGACACCATCTGTTTGGACTTTGAGACTTGAGACTTGAGACTTGAGACTTGAGAGACTGATCTACGCCGGACTAAAATGACATGCATGAATATCTTGAGACTATAGAGTTAAATTTTATATATCTATGTGATTTTTTATTTGATTACTGTCAGATAATTTATTGATAAATACAGCTAAGAGTCTTTTGCTGTAATAGTAGATAGAATGAGCTCAGTCAGTGACCCAGCAAAAGCCAAAAAGTCTAGAAGAAAACACAAGAACTCCAAGCTAGGTATGTCAATTGTTCATAACTTTTTTTTTCTTATCCATCGACTTACTAACATTCTATTGTATGAAGGATGTGCCCAGTGTAAGGAAAGAAGGATGAAATGTAACGAAACACTACCAGAGTGCAGGAATTGCAAAATAAGACAGGAGAAGATTCCTTGTAGCTATTTATCATTCACTCCTGAAGAAAAGGAAGAATTTATTCAAAAGAAATCATTACAAGATTCAGCTCATTCAACTCCATCAACAATTGGAAGTACACCTGGTACAATCTCACCTTTGAATGACATCTCTACATCTAGTGCTGGATACAAAGTAAAATTAGTTAAACATGCTAGACCAACTTCATTAGAATCACAACGTGCTGTTTTTTTCAATGAATCTGTTGCTTCAATTCAAAGTCGTTTATATTATTCAATGTTAATTGCCAATACATTACATGGAGATAATAAAGATACCGAATCTCCTAATCTGTTCTTTGCTGCGGTATGGCTGAGCTTACAATTTAAAAGAAGATTAAAGGTGTTGACCAATATCGGGGAACTAACAGAAGAAGAAATCAAATCTAAACAAGGTGAATGTGATTGTTTAGATAGATTAGCAATCAAACATAAGGCTATATCATTATCTCACTTAAGATCACTTGTTGATGATATGATTACTTTCCATAATGATGGTGATGATCATTCTGCTTTGAAAGTTTTTTCTAAGGCAGCACCAGTTACAATATGTTTACAATCTGGTGATATTTTATTACAAGATTCATTAAGATTTTTATTTTTTAATGGTTCTGTCTCTATTTTAAGTGATTTTTATAATGGGATCGATGATGATTCTCCAATTGCATCATTCACCTCACAATCTTCATTATTTGTTCAAAGAACATTATTTACACCAAATTATCCTCTTGATATTTTCATTGAAATTCATGAATTTATCTTAAAACTTAAAACTCACGTTGAACTTCATAATGATCCATTTTTATTAAACCATGTTGATAATATACTTGAACTCTTAAAATCTTCTGTTCTTGATCCAAAATTTAAATCTGAATTCACTAATGATTATATTTTATCTTATCCTCCAAGATTATTGTATCAAATGATCTATAAATTCATTTCTATCATGCCAAGTGAAGTATTCACCATCAATACAACCTTATCACCTATTCACAATTTGGTTTATTCTATTTATTATTCAATCGCAAGAGTTCTTGATAATGCTTTTCCTGAAGCAAGATATCTTACACAATATAGATTTATTGGACCTACGAATGTTTATCCGTATGATCCATATGAAATGGTTAAATCGTTACCATCAGAATTAAAAGTGTTCGGAGTTTATTTCACAAGACTTTTAGCATTTTTCTCAAGAAGATTTGAATTTTTCAATAAATATATGAAGATTTTAAATCCATTTCCTGATAATTTAACAGAGAATAGATTTGCCTCAAGAAAGGTAAGAGTTAATGAAGAATTTATATATAGATTTGAAAACACTAAAATTAAAAGAAAAAATTATCCACAAGCTCAAGATAATAATCCTTTGAGTTTATCTTTTGATCAAAATCCAGGAATCGAAGAGACATTTTCAGATAGTTTCAAGACTTTATTCTCATTACATCCTGATATTCAAGCTGATATTAATAATTTTAATGATGATAGAGAACTTTCTCCATTTGAAGAGAAGAGTGTTATTGAATCATATCGAATTTTGAAATCAGGTTTATTAGATTGTGATTATGATCCTTTAGATAAGGATTGGACAAGACAACCTCATATTGAATCAGTTTTGTCATTCAAGAAATTCAATGAAGATCGTAATATTTTATTAAAGCATTTCATTTAAAGATATCAATATATTTAAGAATTAGAACTTAATGCAAATATATAACCCAAAAAGACACTTTATGATTAATTCAATATTCTCATAACAGGATATTAACGTATATAGAATGATTTAATGTTATAGACTCATTAGTATTTCCTGCCATACATTTTGATTTGGAGTAGGTAAAGATTTAAAATTCATTGAATCGATAATTTTCAAATTTGATATAATTTCAGTTAGATTTAATTTAGATTTTAATAAAAAATTATTTTTGAATAACTCATCAGCGACTTCAGTTTGATGATTATCCATTAATTTTGAATTTATAACAACGATTAATTTTCTATTTAGTCTTAAAACATCTAATATAGATCCTGTACCAGCATGAGAAATGACTACATCTGACTGTGTTATTAATTCCTTAATGTTATTAGTGAACGAGATACCTTCTATTGTTAATCCCTTTCTTCTAACAGTCCATTTATCTTCGTTCTTAACTTTTGAATTTTTGATGAATGCTTTTAAAAACAATTCTTCACCTTTTAAAGGAATCCCATATTGAAGTATTAATTTTGAATAATTCAGCTGTTCCAAAGAGTCAAGGAATATTGGATCCAGTATCAACTCGATTAGCTCTTCAAAGACCACAGTGGCTCCTGTGGTGACAAACAACGTCCTTTGCATCTCAAATTTTCCAGTTCAATATTGTATTTGATGAATTTTTTTTAAAAAAAAACAAACAAAAACAAATATTGTTCATCACCACAGTAATTGAAAATTACAGTAAACTTTGACACAAAATTGAAAAATGAAGTGGTTTAAAGTCCTTTAGAATGAGATCCATATTAAATTAATATCCAAACAAACAAAGGTTCAAGGATGGGACTCAATTTGAAACAAATGTTGAGGAATCTAGTCACCAGATCACTAGAAATCATCATCTTTTCACATCTTTTATTAATAATCTTGATCTTTAAATTGAAAACCCTTATTGATTATTCCACTAAATTCATCAATATTTCAATCTCAAACTTCCTTTCCACGATTTTATTACTTGCATCTGTCTCATTAGGAATGCTTTATGACGTTACAAATTACGCAAATGAAGAATCAGGAATAAATTATAATCAATTGGATGAATTATTTTGGGAAGGTGATAATAATCAACAAATCAAAATATCTAATGATTTCCAACGTTTGATATATAGAACAAACATTGATGATTATGATGATTCACTGAATCTATATAATGATGATGATGATAATAATAATATTAGTTTTTTATCACCTCAAGAGGTTAAGAATGATAAGAAACCATATTTAAGGAAATTAAGATGGTGGAGGGCAACAAGCGCTGGATCCAATGAATTAGAAGATCCTGAGTTGGTGGAAGTTGCAACTGATTTGAACGTTGAACAACAACAGCAGATGAATGGGAATGATTCTCCAGTTGAAAAGACTTATGTTGAAAGTTTTGATGTTAATGAATATTCAAAAGATGAAATTTCTCAAGATATTTCAATTGAATTAGATTCCAAAAAGAGATTTCGTAGAAAAAGATCAATGTTTTTCAAGACTGGTTTGAATTCATTAACACATTCAAATCAAGAAGTTTTACAAAATTATACAAAGCAATTGAGTAATTTGAAAACTTCTAAATCTTTATTGAAATTTGGACCTGAAGATCCTCCACTTGAAATTGATTCAAGTGTAAATAATGAGAATGTTTTCTAACTTTTTTTTTAAATTCACTTTCGCTATATTTGTAACTACACTAATATTTAATAATGATTATATTTTTCTTGTTTATTGTATGATCAAAAATTATAATATTTCTTGAATTACTTCTTTCAATCTTTAGATTCTTCAATGACTTGTGTTTTTTCTCCTTCTCCTTCGACTGGAACATCAACAGTGGTATTTTCTTGAGAAACTTCTTGTTTTTTTTCTTCAGCATGATCTTCTTCAGTTTCTTCAGTTTCATTTAATAGATGGAAGGCATTAACACCAGCTCTTATTGAATTTTCTCTAGTTGCTAAAGGGCTTGAAACGGCAGGAGCTGAAGGTTCAGCATTTTGAGAGAATTGTCTTTGATTTTTACCTTTTGAACTGAAATAATTTTGAGGTCCTGGAGCAGAAGATGATGGAGCACCAACACGACCAACGTTTTTAAAATCTGATTCATGAACACGATTACTATTACTCCATGATGAATTTGATCTTGAATCATTGTTATTGTTACTATTATTATTATTATTACTATTACCACCCCTTTTTCTTTCTGATTTTTTGTTTTGTTCTTCTTGATATTTTCTTTGTTCTTCTTGATGAATTTCTTTGATTGTTTTTGGTCCTTTATCAGCATCATCACCTGCCCATTTGGCATTTCTTAAATCTATTAAATCCATTAAGGCGAATTGTAATCTTCTTGGAATTTTTGGGTTTACTGATAATTTTTTCATGTTATCAAAAATATGACTTAATTTACTTGAAGTATCTTGATTTGAATCTAATTTTTTACCAATTGTCTTAACGAATTGAATTAAATTTTCAACAACATCATCAGCTGGATTTTCATCTTGAATTAATTTTTGTAAACAAACTAAAATAACATTTTCTCTTAATAAACCTAAATCATATAAATGACCAATTAATCTAACTAAACCTAAACCTCTTCTCTTTAAAGCTGCAATTCTATAATATTCATCTGTTAGCATTTCTGGTTCTAATGGAGTACCATCTTCATTAGTTGGTAAATCTTCACTCCAACCTTTTTCATATTCAGATTGACATTTTGATAGTAAATATTTACGAACTAAAACTGAACCAGTTGATGGATTACCTTCTTTATCTAAAACGTTAACATCTTTAACTTCTGGTGATATTTCTTTACATAATTTAGCACAGAATTGAGCATACATGGCAGACCAATGAGGTTCATCAACGGCTTTATCAAAAGTGATTTCTAAGACTTGTTTAACAGCAGCACCATCATCTTCCCATTTAGATTGATTAGCAATTTCTAATAATTCATCAGAAATTTCATCAAAATATTCTAAAGTTAATTTATTTAATGCAGATTTAGCCTTTCTTGCAATGGTAGATTGACTTAATAATTCAGTGACACCATCTGGTGCATATTTAGTTTCTTCAACGACAGTGGCTCTTGATTTTGGAATCCATCTTGTTGCGGATTTAGGTAAAGGTTTAACATCAATTGGGATTTCAGGTTCTTTTTCTTCTTTTTCACTTCTATCTCTGAATCTATTAGATTTTCTATCATTTCTATTTGAACCTCCTCTTCTTTTAGAACCTTGTCTTGAATTTGATCTTGAATTCATAGAATCGAATTTTCTTAAATTAGAAGATGATTTAGAACCTGGACCGAAATTTCTGAAATTTGAAGCACCTCTTGAAGAGCCTGATCTTTCATTTCTACCTTGTTCAATAAATTTAACTTGTTCTTTGAATTTTTTATCAACAGGGAATTTAATAAGATCTTGAAATTGGAATAAAAATAATGGATCATATCTTAATTTTGGAGTACCTTCAGATTTTAATTTTTGATCAACACCAATAAAACCTTCTGGATAACTAACTGAAAATGGATCTTCAATTGATTTAGCTTGCTTTACAACATCTAAGAATTTAGAGATTGTGAAGATGGATTCATCATCATCAGCTTCTTCTTCTGCTTCTTTGGTTGATTCTTCAATTGTTTCAGGAATTGATTCAACGGTTGGTGGTTGTTCGTTAGTTGTATCAATTTGTTTAGTAGATTCTTTTGGTTCTTCAGTAGATTCTTTTGGTTCTTCAACAGTTTCTTGTTTGGTTTCTTCAACTGGTTCAACTTCTTTTTCAATCTTTTCAGCTGGTTTGGAAACTTCTTCAACTTCTGGGTTTATTTCTGGTTCAGTCTCTTCTTTAGCTTCTTCCTTTGGAGGTTCAACAGTTTCGGATTTCTTAGCAGCAGCTTCAGCTTCAGCCTTAGCTTTAGCAGCTTTAGCAGCGACTTGAGCTTTGAATTGTTCCGCTAAAGAATTTTTCACGGTATTTGCAGTTGAAGCAGGTTTTGATTGAGGAGAAGCAATAGTTACACTTGGAGTCTTTTTATGCGTTGGAGTAGTTGGAGTGTATTTATTCAAAGTAGAATATGAAGTCTTTGGGGTTGTAGCACTTGATAAACTTTTCAAATCAACTTTTTCACCAGTTTGAGTAGTTAGATTGATGTGATGAGGAATATGAGATTTTGGCCCGTATGGTTGAGCAGAGACGTATCCTTGAGGAGCGTATGCGTATTGTTGATAGACTGGGTAGGTGAATTGTTCGTTTGAATAAGTAGGTTGATATGCAGAATAAACAACGTTTGGATTACCGTTTCTATTGTTGACGTTTCTCTTGTAGTTTTGGTTGTTGTGGCCTGGGGCCTGACCTTGACCTTGACCCTGGTTGTTGATGTGGGACATGTTGATTGAGTTCAGTTTAGGGATTTATGAATACTCAAGCTAGTTTAGATGAGTTGGATTCCCCTTTTGCCTTTTGTATGAAGAAGAGAATTTGTTCAACTTTTTCCTTTTTTTTTTTTTTTTTCATAATTTTTTTCTTTCTGGTTGGACATTTTCTGTTTTTAGGCGGAGAGAGAAGAATTTACGCAGGGATTGAAAGGAGAAGAGGTGCGTAAAAGGTGGACTGTTCTGCCTACAACAGTAAAAATAGACGGAGGGGGGGGGGTGGGTGGTTTAGGCATAATCTATTTCAATTTGCTGTCTGTGGGCTCATTCTCATTCTGTCGAGGAGGGGCCTCACTATGGAGTAGAGCAGCAGTGCCAGCGTAGAGAGAATAAATGTGCTGACGATGATGCGATCTTTAAAGGACTCCCGTTGGAAGCACATCGAGGTTAAGCTGACACCAGAAGAGTCCTCGCACGCTAAAGACTGTGAGCAGAGCTGCCTGGAGCACAGATCACAGCTCTCAACCTTCACGATCTCGTAGTTCAGCCCACACCGGCATTGACAGAACTGTTGGTAGGCATCTATGGGGATTAATTGGTGGAGCAGCAGAATTAGCAGAACTAGACGCTTGAAATCGCCTGTTTTTGAGAATTGCAGGATCTTCATACCGTGGAATCTGATGGTGTGACTTGCAAAGCGTGAAAATGACCTCTGATTGGACTTTAATCGACTTTAAACGCACTTTTTAACTGAGATAAATAATGAAAAATATACGCCCGGAAAGAAATATATAACCCCCGGAATTGCCATATTCTCAAAGCTTTTGTGTGAAATTTTGGAGGCAAATTTGTGAATTCAAAACAAAAAAAGACTCGAATTAACCAAAAATGACAGCTTTAGTCCACGAAGGAGGAATCAGACCAGTAAGTTTTACAAACTCTCATTGCTCTCCATATGATCCAAATATTCTAACCTCCTAATTCTCAGTTCCTGGAACAACGTATTCAAGACACCGAAATCAAAATAAATTCCAAAACACAGAATTTAAGAAGATTAGAAGCTCAAAGAAATGCATTGAACTCCAAAGTCACTCTTCTTAAGGATGAATTGAGACTATTACAAGAACCAGGCTCTTACGTCGGGGAAGTCGTCAAGGCATTATCCAAAAATAAAATATTAGTTAAAATCCATCCAGAAGGTAAATATATCGTTAATTTATCACCAGATATTGACATCAAAGAAATCAAACCATCATTAAGGGTCTGTTTAAAATCAGATTCATACACCTTACATAAAATCTTACCTAACAAAGTCGATCCATTAGTCAGTTTAATGATGGTTGAAAAAGTCCCTGATTCAACTTATGACATGGTTGGTGGATTAACAAAACAAATTAAAGAAATCAAAGAAGTTATAGAATTACCAGTGAAACATCCTGAATTATTCGAAAGTCTAGGGATCGCACAACCTAAAGGTGTTATATTATATGGACCACCAGGAACTGGTAAAACTTTATTAGCAAGAGCAGTTGCCCATCATACAGAATGTAAATTCATTAGAGTTTCAGGTTCTGAATTAGTGCAAAAATACATTGGTGAAGGTTCAAGAATGGTTAGAGAATTATTCATAATGGCAAGGGAACATGCACCATCGATTATATTCATGGATGAAATCGATTCGATTGGTTCTTCAAGAGTCGAAGGTTCATCAGGTGGTGATTCCGAAGTGCAAAGAACAATGTTGGAATTATTAAATCAATTAGATGGATTCGAAAATTCAAAAGATATCAAAATTATAATGGCTACAAATAGATTAGATATTTTAGATCCTGCTTTATTAAGACCAGGTAGAATTGATAGAAAAATCGAGTTTCCTGCTCCAACAACAGCATCAAGAACTGAAATCTTAAGAATTCATTCAAGAAAGATGAATTTAACAAGAGGTATCAATTTAAGAAAAATTGCCGAAAAGATGAATGGTTGTTCAGGTGCTGATGTTAAAGGTGTTTGTACTGAAGCTGGTATGTATGCTTTAAGAGAAAGAAGAATTCATGTTACTCAAGAAGATTTCGAATTAGCTGTTGCAAAAGTCTTAAATAAAAATGATGAAGCTCAAGTTTCTGTTGCAAAATTATTCAAATAAGATATTAATAAAAATATTACAGATCTTTAGTAGACGTAAAAAATTAATTAAATAGTATATAAAAAAAAATCATGAAAAGATTTTAATATAATCATTACCACCAACACATTCTGAAACTTTCAATTGATCTGATCCAATAATACGATTAACTTTAATACCAGCATTAACAGTTGGTAAAGAAGCATCATGTTCCAAGATTAAACCGTTTGGACCTTTTTGTTTCCAATTATTAACTTCATTAAGAATATTTTCTTCAGTTATATCATTTTGTAATAATCTCCAATCAAATGTATCATAATCCCATAAAACAGATTGTAAACCAAATTGTCTCAAGATAGATCTAACTCTATTATCAATTCCACCATATGGTGGTCTGAACCATTTAGGTAAATGATTACCAGTTGCATTTTGTGCCCAAATTGACCATTCAATTTGTGCAATAATTTCTTCATTTGTTAAAGATGGTAAAAATTTATGAGACCAAGTATGACTACCTAATAAATGACCTTCATCCCTTGTTAATCTATAAACTTCAGGATATCTAATAACATTAATACCTAATGTGAAAAAAGTTGATTTATTCTTTAAATGTTTCAATAATTTTGGAGTTGCAGGTGATGGACCATCATCGAAAGTTTGAGACAATTTAGGACATGTGAAAACATCATCATGTTCAACACATTTATAACAATCAAATGAACAACTATCTCTTTCATGTGGACAAACTCCAGATTCATATCTTGCAAAATTTGGAATTTTATTAAAATCAATGAAATCTAATGGGATATATGGTGGATCTAATCCTGGCCATTCATTTAAATGAGTAAAATCTGATAACCATTCGGGAAATGGCTCTTGAGCTTGAACTGCAGGATTCCAACCAACTGGTGGATCTAATTCTCTTTTTTCAAAAAAAGATGATGATGCATCTGTTGGATAACAGAGTGTAAAACTAATTTTTACCAAAGCTAATAGATATCTCAAATGCATAACTACCTATATATATATAACAATAGTACTTATGAAATGTTTACTTATTTATGTAAAAAAGTATATAAAACCTTCCCATTGAAAGATAAATAAAAAAAAATAATTGTGTGTAAAATGACTTTTTGTGACACAAAACTAATCAACAAACCAAACACAAACCACAAAAGTTGAGTAAAAACACCAAAACCATAAAACAATAACAAGATTCTCTAGAAACAAAACCTTTCCTATCCCAATAATATAAAACTCAATCACTTGTTGAAATCTTTGTAAATTTATCTCTCTTCTGTGAATAACCAGTAATCATCTTATTGGAAACATCAGAATCTTCTGCAGTAACACTTGAATTCACCCTTGAGTCAATACTTAATCTTGATTGGGAAGTAGATAAATTATAATTCCCATTTGTCAATTGATTGATAGTACTCAACAAAGATCTGTTATCTTCCTTCAATTGAGTAATCTCTTTAATCAACTTCAAGACGATAGCATCTTGTTCCTTTTCCATTAAATCGAAAACTTCCTCAGCGCTTGGTTTACGATGACTAGACTGATCAGAGTAACGTCTTGAACTCTTCAAATCATTATAAACAGCGTCATTATGGGTGGAAAAACTTGATCTTGGTGATGATTTGGATGAAACTGAACCTTTAATGTCAGTGCCTGTTCTAGAGCCAGAAAACGTGGAGGCCGTGGCCAGACTATATTGGTTGTTTATATGGGATCCAACACTATTAATAGAGTACGTATAGGGCATTCCAATGCTTGAAGATAAGTCACTTGAGTCTCTTAATCCATTGAAAGAGGAACGTCTTTGTGAATTGGAAGCGACTGAATTGGTTGATTGGACAGATGGATTACGAAGACGTTGAGGGTTACTATTTGGGTTTGATCTTATTGGAGAACGATTCAATTTGCTGCTGTTTGAATGGATACTCGAAGCACGAGACCGTCCTGGTCTGCCAATTGCTGAATCATCGATATTTGGAGATAAATAGAAAGAAGTTGAAGGTGAAGTAACTGGAATAATTGGAGCGTCTTGAGTGGGATCCCTGGACATTTTTTTAGTGATTTAAAGACGGATTTGAGTGAGTTTTAGTCAATAAAATCACCAAATTCTCTGGATTGTTTACAAAAATTGCCACTGTTTTTTTATTATTTTTTAAATGAAAACAATTGTTTGATTTTTCGTGACACAAAATTTATCTTTCAAAGATGACGTCATTGATAAGAAACGAGTAATTACAATATAAAGAATGAAAAGCTCCTATAAAATCACTTCAATGCCACTAAAAATCTCTTTTCATCCTCTTTAGTCAATTCCAACAACATCGCAACAACAGGAAGTAACTGCTGGCGTTGCTCTTTGTGTTCTAAAAACCCAAGTAACACGTTCCGAATGTATGGGATTTTATCACCTTCCACACTAGTTCCATTATTAACTTGAGATAATGAACTCACTGAATTTGATCTTGATGGAACAGGAGAGCTTGAATTTGATGATTGTTTCTCTTTTAACTGATTTGAAATTAGTTTGTAGTTTTTAGTTAATCTATCAATCTTGGAATTCAAATCATCATTTAATTTTTTATAAACATTGTTCAAATTTTCATATTCTCTAACTTTTTTCTCTGAAATGCTTAAAGAATTTCTCAATTTATTTAACATTTGTGTTATTTCATCAGAATCTGTAGTTGATTCCCTTCTTTGATTCTCTAATTCTAATTTAGTATTCTTCAATAATTCAATCTGTTTTTTCAAATTAATGTTTTCAATTTCATAATTATTTGAAATTTTTTCTAATTCAATTTGTTTTAATTTTGAATCGTTTAATTCTTTTCTTAAATTGATTAAAATTATTTCAGTTTCTGATTGATTTGAATTTTTTTCATTGATTACATTTTGTAATTTTTTATTCAATTCATTGTATTTGAAATCTTTTTCCTCTTCTTTTTCAATCAATAATCTTCTAATTGTATTGGATTCTCTTGTACGTTCTTGTAATAAATTTCTATTCTCATTGAATTGTTCTTCTAAATCTTCATACCTTTTAGTAGCCTCTTTATTAGATAACGTTAATTCTTTGATTTGGTTTTTGAACACTTCAACTTCTGATGAACTGATAGATTTGATTTGATTCATACTTTCAAGTTTAACTTGTAATGAATTGATTTTATCATTTAATTGTTTATTTTCATCAATTAAAGAGTTTTTCAGTTTTGTTAATTCATTAATGGATGAAGTTAATTGAGTTTTTTCCTTTGTTAATTTATTGATTTGATCATTGAAATTAGTTGATTTAATGTTCAATTCTCTATTTGATGATTTCAAAGTTGTTATTTCTTCTAATAGTTGATTTTTTAAAATATCATAATCTTTAACTTGTTTTTCAAAATACGTTATTGTCTTTTCACGATGAGTTAAATTTGTTTTAGTTGTCATCAGTTCCTTTTGTAAATTTGATTCTAATTTTTTGAATTTTGACAGTTCTGAATTCAATGAATCATTTGATTTTGTTAATATTGCTTTTGAAGTTTCCAATTCATTTATTTTTTTATTTGAATCTAATTTGAATTCTTTATGATCGTTTAAGGATGTAGATAATTTTGATTTATAATCTTCAATTAATTGATTTAATTCTGAGATTTTCTTATCTTTTGATTCAATATCTTTATTCGAATAAGTTAATTCTTGAATTTTAGTTTCTAATTCAGGTATGATTTTTTCATTATCTCTAATTCTCAGTTCCAATTCAAAAATCAATTTTTCATTTTCTTGAAATTTATCTTTTAATTCATTAAATTCAACTAATTTTGATTCTGAATCCTTTATACAGTTCTGTAAATTTGAAATTTCTTCATCTTTTGCAATAATCTTAGATTCTAAAGTTAAGATTTTTGTTTCAAATTCAACAATTTGTTTCTTTAATTCAACAATTTCTTCAGTTTTTTCAATTGTTAAATCCTTCGATTTAAGATCTTTTAATTCGTCACGACTTGCAACTAAATCATTCCCAATATCTTTTAACATATCTCTCAAGTTAATGATTTCATCATCTTTTGATTTGATTAGATTTAATTTCTCCTGAATTTCTAGTTTCATAGATTCTAATTCATTTAAAATTTCATTTTTTGAGATTTCTTCATTAAGTTCATTTAGTTGTTCTGTAGTTTTAACTGAATCAGATTTATTATATTTTTTATTGTTTTTCTTTTTGTTGTTCTTTGATCTATTGTTGTTATTGGATGTTTCAACGAGTTTATTTGATTTCGTTAAATCATCAATCTTTTTATACAATGTTTCAATTTCTTTTTCTTTCAATACAATTTTTGAAGTTAATTCAGATTCTAGAGCCTTGTTGGATGTGTTAATTTCAATGATTTTGGAATCCAATTCATCCTTTGATGTAGTGATTTCCTCTAATTTAGATTTCAATTTTTCGATTGATGTTTTAGATTCTTTCAATTCTGAGTTTAATGATTCATTTGTTGATTTTAATTCATTTAATTTAGATTCTATTGTTTTATCTTGTTGAGATTCTTTTAACTTCAATTCTAATGATTCGTTAGTTGTTGTAATTTCTTTGATTTTCAATTCTAATGAGTCAGTAATAGATTTAAATTTTTTCAATTCATTGTTTTCAGCTTCAAATTTTTCATTTGATGATATGAGATTCTTAATTTTAACATCATTGGTGTCTGATAATTCATTTAATTTAGATTCAATTGTAACTTTTGATGTTTCAAGTTGTTCAATTTCAGATTTCAGAGTAGTATTCAAGTCTAAAGATTCATTTAATTTGTTTTGTAACTCTAAATTCTTTTTTTTTAAATCATTTTTTTCAGTTTCAATTTCATCATATTTTTGTGAATTTCCATTCAATTGATCATCTGATTTCAATTCGTTCAATCCCTTTTCAGATTCATTCAATTTTTTCAATGTTTCAATTTCTAAGTTCAACGAATCAATCCTATCTAATAATGATTTATCCTCATTACCTGTTCTCTGCAATTCATCAATTGTTTTTTCCAAATCAGTAATTTTCTTCAATGAGTCATCATTTTCCTTCACTGATTTACTCAATCTCTTTAATTCATCATTCAGCATCTCATTCTTCATATTAAGACTATTTAAATATTCAACCAATTCATCAGTTTCAGAAATATTCGAAATTGGAGTATTTTCCTGTAAGATCTTCTCAAAATTCACGATTTTCTCATTCTTACTCTTCTCATTCTTATAAGCTTCTAATAACAATGGATATTTAGCTTCATATTTGGCAAATTTGGTTAATTTTACCTTTATATCATTTGGTAAATCGGAGGTGTCTGGATTAACATTAGGCTCTGTTGTCGAGTCGTTGATGTCTGTGAATGTTGACAGTTTCGAAGAGTCCTCGATATTCCGCTGGATGTCTTCAGCGAGGTTCTTCCCTATCTGGGAGATTCGATTGAACATGGACCCAACTGGACTTTTTAATTCGGATTGAAGAGAGAGAGTGGATTAAAATTACTAAATCGGATATCGGAAATCAGAAAACGTAAAAAAAACGAAGATAGATTAGTCAGCGATGACTCAGCGAACTGTAAACCTGAGAATAATTTATTTATTTAAAGATCGATTTTGAATCGTAGAAACAGAGACAGTCAGTGAATAATGCTTCAATTCAACAGACTTAACATCCAATTGAAAGAGAAGAAGTTAGATTTTAACCCCCTTGGATTTTAATTCTCTATCACTACTTCACCTCTTAGTATCACAGAGAAAGTATCAAAACTACAATAAAACTCATCAAGGTCATATACTGCATTGAAACAGACACAACACATTTAATATAAAAAACATGTACCAATCTTTAGGTCATCGTCATTTCATGGGTCATCGACATATATGAATATGGAAACCTCCAACAACGATGGTTTTAAAGATGGAGAAAATAATAATGAAATATTAGCTTTTTATTCTGGAATCGAGGAATCAAATTGAATGAAACTGATGGGAAATGAGCAGAAAAAATCAACTCAAAACACAGACTCAAATTATAAAAAATTGATCCAAAATTCGTTTAGATTTTGAAGTTTTTTTAAAAGAAAACGAAAAAAAATTTGAAATTTTTCTTTTATTATAAAGCCCGAAAGTTACCCGGACCTGTTAAAGATTGATTACATAATGCTTATGTCACAACTTCTATTGATTCATCAAATTTCACTTCTTTACTCTTTATAATTTCATCACTCTTCACACACCACAGACCATGTCCAACCCACTCCTTGCCAACCTAAACGCATTCAGAAACAAAGTCAAGTCTGCTCCGGTCTTACCACAATCTCAATCACAACCAACTTTAGTCAAAGTATCTTCTCCAGCACCACTTTCATCATCTTCTTCTTCTCTAACTGCCAAACGTCCAATCGAAGATGATTTCGACGACAATGACCCCTCACCACACATGACGAAGAAGCAACTCCTGGATAACACATCACATCTATCAACGAAGCTATTATTAGCCGTTGAATACATCAAAAATAGAAATCAACCAGTTCCAATAAATCAATTAACATCATATTTAAATCTTAATAATCACGATCAACAATCGAAGCTGATCAAATTGATTAAAAATTTAGAAAAAATCAAATATAATCCAACTAATAACACTTTAGAATACGTCTCTATTCATAATATTAAATCCAAAGATGAATTATTACAGTTTTTAAGAACAAGACCTAATTTTAAAGGGATCCCCGTTAAGGAACTACGTGATGGATGGAATGGATGTAATGATGCAATCGACGAGTTGGAATCAGAAGGCAAAGTGTTAGTTTTGAGAACTAAAAAGGATAACTCACCAAGATTAATATGGACTAATAATGGTGGTGAGTTGAATAAGATCAATGATGAATTTGTCAAGATTTGGTCAACTGTTAAATTACCACACCCTTCAGAATTACCTGGTAAGTTGAATAAATTAGGACTGAAACCTGCAAGTGTTGATCCAAACACGATTAAGAAGGATAGTGAAGTTGTTTTGAAGAAAAGAAAATCAAGAAAGGGTAAAATCACAAATGTCCATATGGCTGGTATATTGAAGGACTACAGTGGTGTTTGATTGAGTACATGCTTCTCTTATTTCATGGTTCGTAGTATTAAGACAGTAGTGCTATTTGATTAATTATGAAGCATCACCCGGCAATCTCATCGCATATAAAAATTTTCAGAAAAAAAATAAGTTTTCTTTATAGGTATTAAATATAGGGCACCACCAATAATGTCATCTTTATCCAAGGAGTACGTCTCTGATTCAGACTCAGACGTCGAAATGAATGATTTTCCAAAACCTGTTCTCTCAGAATCAAAATCCAGCAAGAAATCCAATTCTACATCTAAATCTAAATCTAAATCTAAATCAAAATTAAAATCAAAAGAATCAAAGCCAAAAGAATCATCATCATCATCATCATCATCATCAGAAAGCGAATCATCCGAAGAAGAAGAAACTACAAATAAAGAAATAATCGATAACGAAGAACTAGACATCCCTGAATACAAAGCACCATCAACACATCATAAACTCAAACCAAATAAAGACTCATTCCCAACCGATTTAAAAGGTAAACAAATTTGGTTAATTAAAGCTCCAAAAGGTTTCAAATTCAATGATGTTGAAACCCTACCTGTTTCATTCAATCCATTACAAAAATCTCCATCATTTGAGCAATCAGAGAAACTTTTCTCAATTAATGAAGATATTACTGCTAATCCAATAACATCAGACACTAAAAAAAATAATAATTCATATAGTTTAATAACACCAGCTAAACATTCATTCAAATTCAATAATGAATTGAGTATTACTAAAGTGTTTAATATCATTGAAGACGTTACGATTCCTGAAATAAATTATTCTAAAGTCGTTAAACAAAGACAAAATGTTAACGTGGTGAAAGGTTTAAAACCACAACATTTTGCAACTGGTTATAAAGAAACTGAACTTGATATTGCATCAGATGTTGAAATTAGTATCAAGAAGGAATTGAAGAAAGAAAAAAAGATAAAGAAGGATAAAAAACATAAAATCAAGAAAGAAAAGAAATAGAATTGTAAAAAAAAACACACTTGTATATTATCATTATTATAGATAGATTTCTAATTTATGGATATATTAGTTATGATCTATTCTTTTTAACTCTTTGTAAATCAGTTTTACCTTCAATGACATCTCTGACGTAATAATTCTTAACAGTGTTTCTAATGAACCAATCAGAGAATTTTCTAACGTTTTTATTCTCCTTAACATGAATAAATACTTTATCTTCATTATCCTTTGATAAAGAAATATCTAAATCATAAACAGAAACATATTCACCACTTAATGGTTCACCTTCAAACCATTTCAATTGTCTGTTATTTAATTTATAAGTTTGTAAGACTTTTAATAATTCAGATTCTTCAATTTCTAATAATTTACTTAACTTAACTAATTCTAAGTTAGAATATAATGATAAATATGATTTCAAAGTTGGAATGAAAACAATGTTTTCAACTTTCATCATAAATACACGTAAATGTAAGTTCATTGGATCTGATTTAAAATCATTATTACTTATGAATTTTGGTGAACCGATTTTAAATAATTCTTCAAACACTTTGATTGAATCTTTACCACCTCTTTGAATCTTAAAGAATTTATCTCCAAATCTTTCTTTAATTCCATTATATAAAACATCATCCAATTTAACAGGCATTAAACCGACTAATAATGTTAATAATGCATACATTTGTCCTGATTTTTTACTGACTAAATCGTATTGCCCTGATTTTAAAACATCTGATGATCTTTGAATATATAATAGAATGTGAGTGAATATTCTAATTGAATCTGAATATCTGTATAACATTAAATAACAATACCCAACGTAATAATAAGTTGTAAAATGGCAACTTGGGATCTTTGTGAAAAAGGCTCTTTTATCTAAATCAATGTACTCGATAGTTTTCAAAGCTAATGTGAAATCACCACTTAAGGTATGGATTCTTAATAATCCAATTATGGAATAATATCCTAAGTTTCTATATAATGATAAAGAACCATATTGACCAGCTAGTTCCGAATTAATATCGTTGAAATTGGTGTTCTTTAGTTTATTGTCCTTCAATTGTTCAATTATATTGGAACGACCAATCAATGAGTATAATGCATTTAAAACTGAATAAGTTGACCAAACTTCATCATGAGTAGAAACATATTCAATTTCAATTGGATCAACATTACCACTATCATTTGATAATAATCTTAATTTATAGTTGGAAAAAGAGGTGAATTGATAGATGAATTCATCAATTATATCCCATAACCATTTATTTGGCAATTCAAACATGACTGGACCATCTCCATTATTTAACAATAAATTGAATAAATTACAATAATTATTGAATGATTCGGTTCTAATCTCTAAACTTGGGGCCAATTTAGCATAGATGTGACGATAGTAGACTTCAGAATATAAAACAAGGAAGATTTCATCATTATTAACCAATTTTGAGATTTCTTCAATTGGTTTTGGCCATGAAGTCTTTTGATAATATGTTTCTGTTAATTTGTTGAATTGGATCTCGTAGTGGGTGTAAAGTTCATAAACGTTGTTGTCAAGATAGGCCTTGTAAAAAGACTGAATAAATTGGACGACTGGCTCAGGAATTGAATTCGAATCAGACATTTTCATCGATTTTTCCACTATAAAATTTCAATTTTAAAGTCGAATTTGTTGAAAAATTTTTTATGAATAAAAAAAGAATTTCCCCAATTGGGACAAAATACGATTTTATTTACTGGAATAAGAAATTCCCGGATTTGGATAATATTACATAAGTGCTTAGTCATTTATTTACTTTTCAATTTTTAACTTCAATTTCGTTTAGAATTATTTTGAAATTTCTGCATTTATCCTTAATGAAGGAAACGGTCAAAGATGTTCTCAGCTCTGGCAGATGCTTCACAGTAAACCGGTCAGGTGTGCTAAGAAAAGAACAATACGAAATTGCTAAATCAATACCAATCATAAACATTTATTTCAAAAATGTACCTGGTCATATTTTGAGAGTAATTAGATGTCGTTTTGATATCAAATGCTCACAACTACATGAATCCCTCAAGATAGGTGGCTCAAACAACTCCATGGTAAAGGAAATGTATTATATATACAGTCCAGATTATAAAAGACTCATAACTGAGGAAAACAACGATCATTCATTATGGGAAATTGGAATGTTTGATAACATATCACTCGTTGTAATCACTCAATATTTTATAAAGAACGATTACAGGACCGTTAATGTTGCAAAGACCAACTTCTTCAAACGACCTGCTTTAGACTTGGAACAGAAAAGTTATTTTAGTGATACCACTATCACTATTTAATCACAGAGACAGATGATGATGATGATGATGATGATGATATGATCATATTGGAAATATTGGCAATCGATACTCGATATACGGTAAAGATTGGGAAATCTACGAAATTTGTGAAGATAGCAGAAATTATATCAAGACATCTCTGAAGGTGAATTTAATAATCAAGGAATTAAGATCCGAAAGAAAAGAAAAAAGAAAGTTTTAAAAGATGATGAAACTATTAATGCATCTTAACGATTCATTAAATCCAAAGAAATAACTGAAAAATTTTCCAAAAGATAGAGTTAAAGAATCAGATACACCAGCTTTATTAAATCTAGAAAGCAATGATGTTTTGAAAAACAAAAATCTGCAATGAATCAAAAGAATTTGAAAAAGATCAGAATAATAAAAATCACAATGAAGATGATGGACTAATCATATTAATTGTCAAAGTTTTAAGTAAAAATTTAACCATACAAAATTTCAAAAAATCCAACTTTGAAGAAATAATGACCTATATTACCGAAGAATTCAATAAAAATAATTCAGAACTTCATTCAATCATCAAAATTGGTGATAAAGTTCAACGTTTCAATATTGATGATACACTAGAATCATCAAATTTACAAAACAGGGATATAGTTGAGATTGATTTTTCAGATGTGCTCTATTTCAAAAATGGTGATTTAGGAGTTCCCAAAACGAAAAGAAATTATCAAATCTTCAATGGGAATACTCAATATTTAAGTAATGATGATTATAATGAGGATGAAGAAGAAGAAGAAAGCGAATACGATGAACCAGATGAAGAGATTGAAGAACAAGAACATAACTCAACTAATATTTTAAAACAAAACAAAACAAATGAAGCGTGAAAATCATTTCGAAGTTTCAATATCTCTCACATTTTAAAAAGATGAAAACATTGAGATCAACTTCATTCAAAAGAATTTAAACAGACTTTTTCAAATACTTTTGAAATCCTTGCACGCACCATCTGCTATTATTTATAAAGGTCGGCAAATTAGTCAATTTGGTACACCTGATAGTCTGAATTTAAAAGATTATGATTCATTAATCGTTGGAGAAATCATTGCTTATTCTCCTTCTGTGAAAAGGATAAGATATCATGAACTTGAAGTAGATGAAATAGAAGAGAAAGAGGAAGAGGAGAAAGAGAAGAAGAAAATGAACAAAGAAAAAGAAAAAAAATTCAAAGACGAAAATTTAAGGCTATAAGACAAGTTCAAATAACAGTATTAGGACTCCAAGTATCTCCAACGTTTTTAGTTGATCGAACTGATAATTTTGTAAAATTAATTGAACATCTTGCTAAAATGGAGAAAATTCCATCATCTTCAATTAAGTTAACTTATAGAGCAAAAGGTATCAATACTGAATTAGATATGCCTGATTCGTTGGTTTTTTTGGACAATGATCTTATTTATGCCAATTATGTATGATGATGGATATAGACCTTATAATTGGTTCATTATAATTATCATAAGTATTGTAATTTAGAGCAACTTCAGTGGAATTTGATGCTCGCCACTAAGTTTAAATCTCCTGAGACTTTTAAAGCATTCACTCCAGTCTCAAACTCGCTCATTATGAGTCTCCAGCTGATTATAACTGTTTCGATTACATAAGCCACTTTCAAATAATAAATCTAATCTTTTGATGGGTATTAATTCCATCATTTAGACTGAAATCACTACCAATAGTCATAATAATAAAAGCACTGATGTTCCATCTTGCTCAGGGAATTTACCACAACTGGAACAGAAAGGAAGGTATGCCCACTAACTCCAACTCACTAATTGACACACATCACTAACAAACTCCATAACAGAATACTCAATACTTATACTGGGACTTGATAATTCAGGCAAGACGACATTTCTTGAATCATTGAAACAGATATATCTTCCAAATGCTAAACACACACCTTTTGACAGAATAACACCCACTGTGGGACAGAACGTCTCAAGCATCACTTTAAATAACACGATACTGAAATTCTGGGACGTTGGAGGACAAGAATCATTACGATCATTATGGAATGAATATTTCCCTCATTTGCATGGTGTAATCTTCATAGTTGATTCGAATGATCGTGCAAGATTAGAAGAGTGTCAGGAGTCATTAAGGAATATCATCACTGATGATTCAATTGATGGTGTGCCGATTTTAATGGTTGCTAATAAACAAGATATGCCTGATCATTTAGAAGTTTCAGATATTAAAGAGTTGTTTAATCCTATTGCTGAGCATCTAGGAGCGAGAGATAGTAGAGTGTTGCCCGTGAGTGCCATTAAGGGTGATGGTGTTAAAGATGCCGTTGAGTGGATGAATGTTAGAGTTGTTAGAAATAAAATTAATAGACCACCAAAATTGAAATAGAAATGTCATTCTTACAGAGATTAGAATTGTAAATTTCATATGAGTAAAACTTTTTTAATAGCACATATTAGTCATAATAGTTCATAGCACGATATATTCAATAGTTCATTCCTATTCTTCTCATTAAAACGAGATTTGGATCTTCAATTTCTTCTGTTTTCAATTCAAATTCATGTTTAAAATATTCATTGAATTCATCAATATTGAATCTTTTAGCCCATTGTAAATTTCTAATCATTCCAGAATCAGTCAAATTGATAAACTTCAAACTTGATGAATTGATTAAAACTCTTAAAGATTTATAATTCAACCATGATATTGAGGACATTTCTAATTTTTCCAAATGTTTCAAATTGATTAAATTATTCAAGATTTCGAATTCTTGTAATTTGATTAAATCATATGAGATGTTTGATATTGACTTAAAATCTTCATTTGAATCTGATGAGAATTTAGGATTTTTATCATTATTTGATTGGTTTAATTTAATGTCATCTGATTGGATACCTTCTAATAAAGAAGTGAAATGGACATGTTGCTTGAATTCAATCTCATTATGATATTCAATCCTGAAATCAGTCGATAATGAAATTCCATTGAGGTTTAATTCAATCAAATTTGGACAAAGTTCAATAAAATAAAAGATATAACCCATTGGTATTTCTTTCGAAGAAGAGAATTTCAAAAGAAATTTATTGGTATATGGATGATTATCTATAAATGGTTGATTTTGCTTGATGTTTAAATTGATTGAATTCTTCTTAAGTATCAATTTAGTATTATAATTCATCAGATTAAGATCTTTTCTTTTCAATATCTTGTTCTTCAATTTAACTAATTTTAATAACAAATCATCATTTAATTTAAACTTTTTAAGTAGATTCTCTTCCTTGATTCTTGAATCTAAAGTCACAATTGATTTAGACTGTGATAAATTGTATGAATTCAATATATTAGACCCATATAATGGATCTCCTTTAAATTTCCAATCTCTCCATGAGGCATAAGCATAATCCAGATATTCATCACCATCAACAGAATCAATATTGGGGATCAAACCATTAGTTAAACGAGATAGATCTAATGATTTGATCAATGGACCATTATTTGGGTTTTCCTTCAAGGATGTGATTAATTGGGCAACTCTATAAGAAGAAGTCAAATATGGCTTATAATAAATCAAGTTTTTACAATTCTTATAAAAGAATTTATTAACGTATAGGCAATAAATCAAAGTCTTATAGTCGTCAACGTAAGTGAAGATCAACTTCATTATCTCTGATGGGAATTGTTGGATATTTAAACCATTTTTATCAATTAGTTGCTTTTTAAAGAATTTGGTGACGTTATTATCAACTAACAACGATCTATAATTGAACTTCTTCTTCTGCAAACTTGAGTCCTCGTCTGGTGTTTCAAGTAATGACTCGTTGTGGCTGACTCTTTTAGCATCTGGTAGAATCACACTGCTGTTTGTGCTGATGACACTGTTTCCTCTTTTAGTTCTTCCCTTAAATTGGGTCACCACAGACTGGCCATAGGCGGAATAATGAGAGTTGACGATGGAGATATTGTTTGATGTGGTGAAGGGAGTCGTCGAGGAGGAATTGATGGCTTTCAAAGACATTTCTGGACTCATGGAGGTGCTCAAAAGCTGCTCTGATTGGATGAAATTTGATGAAATTTGATGAAATAAAAAATAAAATGACGGGGAATCCATATCAGGAAATATTCGCGATCTGATAAGAGCTTTTTCCAGATCGGGTGATTTTCCGAATCTGGAAGTTTTTTTTCTTTTGAGGCTCCGAATTTTTTTTTTTTTTTTTTGGCACATAAAAAAAAAATTTCGAATTTGTTTCATAAAGCAAAAAAGTGAAGAAATCTCAGTGAATTTATAGAGAGCTAAATGGCAAAAGATCCGTCAACACCGAAGCAGAAGTTCAGCTCGACGAACTCCACGCCTAAATCATCAAAATGGTTTAAAAAACTGTCAAACTACTCAAAATCGTCTCCAAACAACCAACAAATCATCACTAAAACTGATAAATATGAAAAGAATGAATTTGAGAGATTTTATTCTCCCAGAACAACATCGATCCCAAGATCAATTATAACAACTCCTTCCACTGCATCCACTGTAAAAACATATATCCCATCAACTCATGCTCCCAAAATCGATCCATTTTCATATAAAACTTCAAATATATCACCGCCTGTCAAATCTAAAAAAATTCTAATTAATTCAAAATGTTGCTTTTGTGAAGAGTTTTTATCGTCTAAATTGGATAATGAGAAGACAATTGAGTTGAGTTGCGGTGATGTTTGTCATGAAGAATGTTTGTTTTTGTTATTAGATGATGACAACAGTAATAATAACGTTGGTGATAATTTAGACTCGTTTGATATTTTCCCCAATTGTGAAGTTTGCCATAAGAAGGCCATTCCCGAAGATGAAACAGTCATAAATAATATAATCTCGAGGTTTCTAATCAATGCCAGAGAATCCAATGAATTTCGACCTTCAGCACGACTTCATTCCCATCATAATTCACCAATTCATACTCCAATTGAACAAATCTCCTCAAACCCACTATTAATGAACTCTAATAGTAATGATAGATATAAGATAATGTCATTATATAAGAAAAATTCTAAAGATCTAAGTATAAATATCCCAGAAAGACCATACAGGGTATCATATAAACATCAAAAAGGAGCTTCAAGATCAAAATCAAGAGGTTCTTCAATCTCAGCAATTTCTTCAATCATTTCAAGTGTGCCGAAATCGCCAGAAGATAGTTTCAAAAAACCAACTTTGTCATCATTAAGATCTGACTATACTGATAATCTACTTAGTAATTTACGAATTAACCATTTGAAAATTAATGCAATTGATTCATTTGGATTATTAAGATTAGTTGATAGATTAAATATAAGTGAAACAGGAGAGAATTTCCAAGAATTGATTGTTTATTTATTTCAAACTACTTTAGTACTCGTTGATTTATCATTCACATTTTTAAACATTTTCAATATTCCTAAATTTCCCAAAATTAAAACCCCAAATAGTTCAACTCTTAAAGTCTTTTTGAATGATAATCAATCATTATATATAACCCATGATTCTGATAAGATATTACAGAAATGGATCACGGGGTTATGTGATTATGAATTCGTTTTCAATTCAATTAATTTATCATCTACTTTAAATATAATAAATAATCAATTGATTGGAATTGATAAAGATTCTGACTCACTGGTTAGTGATTCAAATGAATCAATTGTATCTAGTCAGTCAATTATGGAACAAGAAAATGGAGATCAACTAACGATTCCTGTTTTATTATCACCTGTACAGTTTGAGATAACTGAGGATGATGATGAAACTCCAATAGTGGAATATTTACCAAATTTATTAGAATTTCATAAAACTGATAAACTAGTGTTGATTATAGACATTTACAAACTGATAAATAATGAAAATTTAATAGTCTTGAAGAACATTTCAAAAGTTTTATCAAATAAATTCAAAGAATTCAAAATAATTAATTCAACTGAATTCTCATCAGTTTCATCATATGGTGGCATTGAACAAATTGATAAAATTGGTGATAATTCAGTGACAAGTGAAACAATCTCATCAGCAATCAATAAATTAATCGATCATACATTAGCACCATCTGATTATTCATTAGTTATATTAACAAATTCCAATATTTCAATCAAAATTTTAAGTGATTTACCAATTCTTAATCAATTGATCGTGAATGTACAAAATCAGCAAGCATTGAAATATGATTTGAAAGGTGATGATGTTTACAATGTTGGTAATTGGGATAGAGTAATGGAATTGTTAATTCATAAATTGGATTTAATGTTTTATGAAGATTTTAGTGATGAGTTAAGTGAAGATGGATTTGACTCCGATGGGTTTGATAGTGATGCCATTGAGGAAGATGACTCAGATAAAGACCAATCATATGATTCTGAGAGCAGTGAGAAGAAATGGAATATTCTGTTTGAAGATATTGATAATGCACTTCAAGAAACGCTAAATTGATGGGGAAAAAAAGAGAGAAAAGAGAAGAAGAACAAATGACTATCAAATAAAGGACAATGTGACAGTAATAGGTCGATGTACACTTATATATATATATATAAATTAATTAATGAAATGTATCATTACAATTTTATAATCTTTATAAATTAAAGTATGGCGTATTTCAAAAAAAAAAAATCCCGAATCATCAAGAATAAAATTGCTCAATTATATATCCTATTTCCACCATCAATCACCCCTTTAAAACTCATGAATTCCAACTCAAATGGCACAAGTAGGCCACAGAACGAAGAGATAGACTACCTAGCAGAGCACGCTGCCTCCACTGTTTTTGAATCAGCAATAACGGATGTCAATTTGCCAGAAGATAACGAAGACATTCGATGGTTAAGAGAGCATCGAATGCATCATAAGACTCTGAGCTGGATTGAGAAACCGACTGTTTCTAAACTATGTTTTACAATGTTGATATTCTTCATCGCAATGGGTGTTTCACTGTCTTCTAAAATCATTCTATTGTTGCAAATAATGTGTAAAGTTGCTTCTGATCGTTATCAGATCGATGATTGTAAAGACGCCAAAATCCAGGAATTGGTATCTTCTTTACAGCTGAAAGTGATGTTCGTCACTGGATTTGTTGCAACGCTTGTGAGTGGTAAAATTGGTCAACTATCTGATCGATTTGGTAGAAAAAGAATGCTTTTATTCATAGGTTTAACGACCTTCATTGGAAGATCCATCACGATGTTGATTTATCGTCCAACGACTCCATTCTACACAGCTTCATTCATCCTCGTTAGCATCATTGATAATCTAGGTGGTGGAATGATTGGATTATTAGCTGTTTGTAATAGTTATATAACAGATATTGTTGATCCTCATGATCGAGTCGTCTCGTTGGGATTCTCATCAGGAACGTTATATGTTGGGTTAGCAGTTGGTCCGTTATTAGGTGGGTTGATTGTGTCATCGACGGGGAACCTATTGATTCCGTTGTATGCTGATGCTGCGTTATCGTTGGTCTTTGTTGTGTTGGTTTTATTGATGATTAAAGAGTCAAGATCTAAGAAATTGAGAACAAGATCCCAATCAATGCATTTGATGAGAACAGAGAGTTTCATTGCTCAACAAAGACAATTACTATTGAAGGATCAATCATTTATGGAGAGATATGTCCCAATTTGGAAAGTTAAAGAAATCTTCAGCCCATTGAATTTATTAGTCTTACCAAAACATCCAAAACTGGGGATCATACCTAGGTTGAACGTTCTTTTACTAGTCGTCATTGAAGCTGTACTAATGTGTATCACGACTTCATATATCTCACCACTGATCCTATATGTGACGTATCGATTCAGTTGGAATTCAGAAATGATTTCATTCTTCATTTCATTAACAGGAATCTTCAAGACTTTCACATTATATCTAATCTCACCAATCTTACAGCATTTATTGAAATCACAAATTTTCAATCATACAGTCCAGAGTCTTGACATGACTGATCTCATAACTATTTTAATCGGTGTCATATTTGAATTAATCAGTCCAATAATGATCATTTTAGCAAATTCAAGCATGTTCATCTATGCATCGACTTTATTTGGCTCATTAGCTGCACTGGCTCTCCCTGCGGTTCAGTCAAGTATAATTAAATACATGCCTGAAGAGAAAGCCGGTGAAGTGTTTGGTGCATTAGGTCTAATTAAGAATCTAATAGTCATGATTGGTCCTTCTCTATTTTTATTTATTTATTCGCATAGCGTCGAATCTGTTCCTAAATTGGTGTTTTATGTCGCCACTGGGTTTATTGGGATTTGTATATTGTTTGTTGGTTTATTAAGGACGCATGGTGATTATGAGGAGGAGGTGGAAGAGAGTAGTAGTATCTCTAGTGAGTTAGAGAACTCTACGGGTTATGGAGTTTCATTACCTGTGACGTTAGAGAGGAATTTAACAGTTGATAATATGAAGGGTTCAATTAGTGTTTAAAGAAATTGTGGTTTATTTTCAATTCTTTAATGTGTTTTTTTATATATACGTTTTTATTATAGTGGTTAGTGTAGATTTATCACTATAATTAATGATAACAATAAAGGCAGTATGGTTAATTTTCCTCAACAAATTTTACACCATTGAGATTAAGATTTTATACCCGTTATTATAGTAAAAATGATTCTAAGAAAATTAGCACTTTATATATATGTTGAAATCCTTCTATCGATTTCCAATTTCCCACTCATACCTTTTTGTTAGATGTATGTATCTCAGACTTATCCTTCTTTCAAAAAGACGAAAATTGAAAAGAGAAAATATCATTTTAGAAATGATTGTAAGACTATTAACTGAATGTTTGTTTCTGTCACATGGTGCAAATATAAGTGTCCTAGATTGACAATTGTGAGAGATAAGTCCTATACAATAATCTTAGATGATACACTACAATTTCAAGAAACAAAACATATGATCAATTTATTTTGAAAACATTATTCATATTTAATTGAAAAGGAGTATTGACCAGATCCAACAGATTTGGATTCTCCATTTGGAAGTTCAACCGTAGCAGAAGTATTTGGAGGAACAGTCACATTATATTTGAATTCGCCATCCTCAATGTTCCATTTTGATTCAATCAAACCATATGGAGTTTTGTGTGAAGCAGAAACACTTGTTAAGCCACCACCTGGTAAAGGTTTGAGTTTGAATGATTTATAACCCGGTTCAGATGGTAAAATACCAGCAATTCTCTCGTGCATCCAAGATGCAACAGCACCGAGAGCATAATGATTAAATGAAGTCATCTCACCAGGATTGATCTTACCATTAGGTAGCATACTATCCCAACGTTCCCAAGTAGTAGTAGCACCCATAGAAACAGCATACATCCAAGAAGGACATTCACGCTGTAAAATCATTTTATAAGCATCTTCTATATGACCAGACATAGTTAACGCTTCTAAGACAAATGGAGTACCCGCAAACCCAGTACCAATTTTATAATCATTAGCTTTAACCAAATCAACAAGTCTTTGGCCAGCATAATCTAGTTGATCTTCATGTAATAGACCAAATCTAATTGCTAGTGTATAAGCAGTTTGAGCTTCTGATACAAGTCTGCCTGATTTGGTAACATATTCATCTTGGAAATCATTCTTTGCTTTGACTAATAATTCTGAAAAGTATGTGACGTCCTCAGAATTATTTAAAATCTTTGCAACTGTTAATAACTGTTGAATAATCAGATACAAAAAGGCATCCGCAACTAAGTAGGCATCAGTCATAGCTTTCATTGGATTGTCTGGAGGAGCAGTTGGATCTAACCAATCACCTAACTGGAATTTTACATTATCCCATCTAATCTTTCCTGGGATTTTTGGAATAAATTCGTACCAAGTTTTCATACTTTCATATTGAACTTTCAAAATATCAGAATTCCCTGATTCTTCGAATAATCTAAATGGAACTATAACAGAAGCATCTTGCCAAATAGCTGCAAAAACACCGTTCCAAAGAGTGTCATAAGCTTTGATCACATCAGGAACAACCACACTTGGGAACCCACCATTATCATTCTGCTCATATTGAAGATCTTTTAACCATGAACGTAAGAAAGAGTATGAATCAAATAAGTATAAAGCAGTTGGTGCAAAGACAGCAATATCACCTAACCAACCCATACGTTCATCTCTTTGAGGGCAATCAGACGGAATAGTCAGGAAATTACCTCTGGTACTATGGTAGACATTTGCGTGTAGTCTATTTAGGTCGTTGTCAGATGAAACAAAAGAACCAACTTCTTCCATTTTGGAACTCAAGACTAATAATTCAACACTATCTTTGGTAACTTCCTCAGGCCAGCCTTCCAGTTGAATATATCTAAACCCATGAAATGTAAATCTTGGAGTATATTCTTCACCGTCAGGATCACCTTTGAAAATATATTGATCAGTACATTCGGCTTCACGTAATGGCCTACTCCCTAATTCTTCATCTTCTATAACTTCAGCATGTTTTATGATGATCTTATGCCCCTTTGGAGCCTTAAGTTTATTGACTTTAACAAAACCAACAGCATTTTGACCAAAATCGATCAAAGTTTTACCTGATGGCGTAGTGATGATTTCCTTTGGTTTGAAAGTATCCACAATTAAAGGATAACCAAAATCTTGTGGTTCTATATTCTTTGGTCTTGGAATAGTTTCAACAGGTTTCCAAGAGGTAGTATTTTCAGGAGAAGACCATCCAGGAACTTCAAGGTTAGCATCATAAGTTTCACCATTGTACAATTGCGCATTAGTTATTGGACCAGAAGAGGTACCCCATTTTTCACTTGTTTCAATAGTTTCTGTTGAACCATCTTGGTAGTTAATCTCAAGAAATAAACTGATACCTCTTTTTTCACCATAAATGTTAGTGTTACCACCATCAAACCCTAGGTAACCACTGTACCAACCAGAAGCAACCCTAGCACCAATAACATTTGTCTCTTGCAACAAGCTAGAAACATCGTAGACTTGATGCAAAACTCGGTGATCATAACTAGTCCAACCTGGAGAAAGATAATCCTGACTAATCTTGGAACCGTTGATTTCAATTTCATAAATACCTAAAGCCGTACTGTAAATTCTTGCCTTTTTAACTTGTTTTTCAACCTTGAAAACAGGTGAACGGAATAACGTCTCAGGGGAAATTCTATTTTCAGACTTTTTTTGATCCTTTTCGGCAATAAATGGAGAAGACCATTGATTATCTAAAATACCAGACTCGAATTGATACTTCTCACTCCAATCTGAGTTTAATCCATTGGTTCCTTGAACTCTGATAGAAACCAAAACAGTTTCCTTTGACTTGATGTCTCTACCTGGCCAGTCAACACGGGCAGATTCATTGGATTCAAAAGGACCATAAGTATAACTTTTTTCATCACCTTCGTAGACTATTGAAACTTCATAAGACTTTTGAAACCAATCATTGTCATAACCTTCAAATTCCCATGAGACTGAAGGTCTGGAAGTGGATAGTGCACCGAAGTAAAGACCAGCTCTGTTTGCATTTAGCTTGACGTTAACGACTTGTACCATTTCGTTTTCAGAATTGACAATTGCTGAAATTGAGAACGCACGGTTAACTTTTTCATTATAAGGTGGTTTTATAATTTTTATGATGATATTATATTCGGAAAATCATTTCTCCAGTTGAAGTAAAATTTTCAATGACACATAAAAACTTAAAAACAAGTCCGCAAATCAGATGACAGATTTCCACCCCAGCGTTATGTACGTTGTCGGAGACTCGGATCGTTCTTTCGGCAATAATTACGGAATGAGTTCATCGATTTATTTTCCAAGATCTTCAGAATCACGATACACACAACCTACGCTAAACTGTAGTATAATCTCCATTTGTAAGTTTAATCGTTAGCTGAGTGGTCACAGGGGCTCTTAAAGAGCTCAGCTTTGTACAGCTATGGTCCAACGGCTTCAATTTAACAGTTATGAATTAACAATTTTAAGATTTGAACTCTTATTAAAATTATCTACGCATTTTTGTTTTAAACTATATAGATCGAATGATTTTGGCCGATCTATGTAATTCTTAAAGATCTCATTTATATATCATGAACATGGTACATATAAAGCTGAGTATTTCTTTCACTTCTCAAGCTGTAAACATCAGTTCAGTTACTGACTTTAACAGACGTTCGACTAGAGATATCTGAAATATAGGTACAATATTTGTAGATGTACTGAGAAAACTTTTGATTAGCACCTGTAACTGTATTATTGCCAATTGGTTGGCCAAAAAAAGTTGCTATATCAAGTTTAACTACGTTAAATTCTTTCATGTAACTGAATCAAAATAAATACACAAGTGAACAATGGTGGCTAAAAGCTGTAGTTTATTATGAGAATCAGATTGAGACGATCCATCAGCTTCGTACGACTCGCAAATAACAAAGAATTACCTTGGTTTCACCACTAGTAATAATTCTAGATGAGTTGATGAGTTCTAAATTTTCAGCTTCACCATCGGTTAAAACTTCCCCTTTGATTTGAAAGTTACTCATTTGTGCATCAACAACCGGATTCCGCACTCATAATTTGGCTGGAATATTAATTGTTGGAAGTCATTGGTCATGGTGTTAATGTTGCGTTTTGGGGTTAGAACTTCAAATATTGGCTTGACTGTTAGATATGAGTTTATCCTCCTATTGGTTTTCTCACCAATTGTAGAAGTCACTCGGTTTACATACGTTAGAATGAAGAACCTAGATAAAAATTCGTTAAAAATTTCAGATTCTGCAATTGCAGTCACAACAGTCAAATTAAAGCCGTTCAACCGGGCTTATACAAGGCCCCTGTATCTTTTAATTCTCAATAGGGAGATCTGTCTACATTTTAGCGTAGTTTGGGGTATATACTATGGAGTTGAACATATCTGGGGAAATATTCGGGGTTTTTTTCTTATATTCCGCAACGTTGGGCTGTACTGGTATATTAATTAAAGAATTTATTCCGTAAAATAGAGTTTGAAAGACAAAAGTTTGGTCATATTGGGCCAGGACATATATGCAGTAGTGAAGTATGCGGAAATCTGGAGTAGAGCTTCTCAAACTAGTTAGTAGGAAGTACTATGTGGGAACTTAGTGCTGTTCCATATATACACTTCTATTAGCAAATAAGTGGACATTGGACACACTCTTTGGGACTGTTTTACTAGATCTAATTCGACTCAGAGCTGATGCGGCTATTATGCACCTTACCTTTTTTATTACGTACAAAAAAATAAAGGCTAATTTTCAAAAAAGAATTGAGTCACTAGTCCTCTGGAAATGGTATAATAAACCTCCGTTCAGAATAATGCCTGATTTTTTCCTGATCTATATAAATGAGGTTCACTACCCCTCAAACAAAATCGATATATAAACAGTACTTATTCTCATTAGATTTAGATTTCAGTTTTCGGTTTCTTCATTACTAATTGAAACAATGCCGATTCAACTAACTGTTCAAGAATTATTTCATAGATCGAATCCAGATCAAACTTTAGCTCCAGAAGATTTCATCAATGATGATGATTTGGACCAACTTGCAAGTGCCCAACAAGATATCGAACATAAGTTAACAAAATGGGAAGCTGTCAAACTATACAAAAATATCGTTTTTTATGTTTTTGTTGCTGTTTGGACAATGGTTTTGTGGGGTTATGAAAACCAAGCTGGTGGTATTGTCTTCTCTATTCCACAATTTCGTGAGGATTTTGGTCATAGATATCAAGATACATATGTTTTAGAAGCTAAATGGCAATCTGCTATCAGTGCTGCACCAGTTGCAAGTATTTCGGTTGCTTTTATAGTGGCTTCTTATTTAGCAGATATATATGGTAGAAGAAGAGTCCTGATGGCAGCTTCACTTTTTTCGATTCCATTCATTACTGTTGAATATATTGCGACCACTATCGAAGTGTTCTTTGTTGGTAAATTCATGAACGGGTTTGCTCTTGGTGCTTTGTCAGCTTGTTGTGCTTCATACGTTTCTGAAGTTTCTCCATTAGCGTTGAGAGGTTTATTCTCCAGTTGTTTAGCTCTTTCGCTATGTATTGGTCCTTTCATTTGTGTTTTGATTAATAACACTACTAGTACCTATACTACTAGAATGGCTTATAGAGGTATCTTCATTCCTCAATGGATCTTTGCTGCAACCTCAATTGCTTTACAGTTCTTTATTCCAGAATCTCCATATTGGCTATTAACAAAAGATCGTGATTTAGATGCTGTTAGAGAATTAAAAAGAATGTATGACACTCCTGAATTGGTCAAATCTCAATATGCATTGATGAAGGTTACAGTCAAAGAAGCTACTTTAATTTCATCTAAAGGTGGTTCCTACCTAGATTGTTTCAGAGCAAAAGATTTAAAAAGAACACTTTTGGTTATGTTCACATTTGTTATGCAAGCTATGAGTGGTGTCGCATATGTTGGTGGGTATGCTACTTATTACTTTCAATTAGCTGGTTTTGATACCCAAAAATCTTTCCAAATTTCATGTGGTGCACAAGCTCTTTCAATCTCAGGTGTTATAGGTTCTTTTTTCATTATTGATAGATTCGGTCGTCGTCCATTATTGTTAGGTGGTATGATTGCAATCACCATTCTAAATTTATTAATTGCTATTACTGGTCTATTTACATCCAATCAATCTGCTATGAAAACATCAGTGGCTTTCCTTGCCATGTATAACTTCATCTATAACATTGGTATTGGTCCAGTTCCATATATTTTGGGTAATGAAATCTCATCTGTCTTCTTAAGAGCCAAAACAATTTCACTTGGTAACTTTACAAACAATGCTTTCCAATGTATGTGGTCTTCTGTTTTACCATATATGTTCAATGTTGATCAAGCTAATATGGGATCTAAGATTAACTTCATTTTTACTGGTTTGACATTCCTTTCATTGTTTGTCTTCTACTTTTTCTTACCAGAAACTGCACATAGATCATTTGAAGATATTGATGAGTTGTATGCATTAGGTATTCCAGCAAGAAAATGGAGATCATATGTTCTTTCCAGATCTGATTCAGGGTTACATGCTGGTGAAGAAAAAGCTGTTAATACTCATCACGAAGATACTCCTGTTGATTCAGAATCCCTAATAGTAAAACAAGCTTGATTGCCTCTTAGGATGTTAATATACAAATTGATTTGACTTTTTTTGTATTATGTAGACCTTTTCCCTGTTTTCATTTACGAACTAATATACATGCAACATATCTGTATATATAGAATACAAAACAGTTCGGCTGAACTGAAATTGTTAGACTGGTGCATCCACTTTGAAAATGAGTAATTAGGCACCACAAAAGTTCCTGTGAAATGAGATCAATCTAACCTAGATATGAAAGCGTAATAGGCGAACTACAGTAAGCAAAATTCCCAGTCTAACTCTATTTAGATCGCATTACTTAAAGAGATTATAAATCCAAAAACTGGTCACAAAACTGGACAAATATATGCGTGGTTGACAATAAAATAGTCAAAGGCCAAACTAGCAAGACTAAATTGATGCTCTAATAACTTGTGCAAAATACCCAGAGATAAAATTTTAAAAAAACAAGATTATGAAGAAGAAAGTGTAAAAATAAAATAAACAACCATGATTGGGTTGAGTAAAAATTATTAGAGATAAACAGTATTTTGAGAGAATATGGATACAACTCAGATAAATAACCTTGCCGTACAACTAATTTTAAAAGGTAGAATATATCATAAACTAATTACCCATCCAGTTATACGATGATGATGAGATGAATATAAACAAACCACAATCACAATAAAGATTTGATCCTGTTGTTCTAATTTTTGAACACTTCCCAAGATCCATGATGGAGAACAAGCTGATAGTGAATCATCCCTATTATCAAGCTATTACTTACCATACTACGTCTTCCATAAATATACTAGTTTTTAATTGACTTTTATGCTAAAATCCAAGAACATATTTTTTGTGTGGAAATTCTAGGTCGCAAATCTGAAATCAAGCCTTTGGTTACCCTTATCCTTTGAATGCATAATGTAATCATCTTTCTCCTCCTTAGTCATCATATTCCATTTTTTGGCCTTCTGGTTATTTCGATAAGTGTAATATCCTTTAGCAAACAGTAAAGAACCACCATAAACCAGCTGGAGAGCAAATAATGCTGTATTACCAGTTTTATACAATGGTTTATCATGAGGCTGGTATAATTGGGAGTCGTAGATGGCACCTGCTTGAATACACATATTCAGAAGGACAACTGATAGTGTTCTGGAACTAATAGCGTTAGAGTTTCTAGAAAGCCATGACGCGTTAACTGCCTGAGTAAATGGGGCACCTCTCAAGAAGGTGATGAATAAATAAGAAGCAATTTTATCCACATAAAACTTAGGCCACCATCTCATCAAACCAAGGAAGAGTAGCTGCCAACCACACGAGATCAAACAGATAAGGGCTCTCTGATCAGTCATCTCAGCTAACCAAGAAATTGAAATTATAGTGATAACATGAAGTGCCAACGAAGGAATCGTCATTAAGTTTATTTCAAACTTGTTGTAACCTAGATCCTTCAACAGTAGTGAGAAATAGTTACCAACTGTGTTGAAAGCAGCATATGCAACCAAACCCATAAAATAAACAGGCCATAAATCGTAGTCCACGAAAGCAGAAAAGATGTTGTTGAAAGATAAGGCCTGTCTGTTGTTCATATCACCCTTGGAAGGGTCGTCTCTAAGGATCTTATTCACCAGTATCTTCTCTTCCCGAGGTGTAAACCACCCTTTCTTATTCCAAGGCTTCTTAGTCTCAGCTGCAGAAGGGACGATTAAAAAAACAACCAAGATACCCATAAAAAGCGTCACTAAACCCTCCACCAAAAAGATCCACTGCCATCCATGTAATCCACCTCTTCCTTCTAGATGAAGAAGCCCATAAGCCAAAACACTCATGATGATATCACAGATAGATATAGACGACCACACAATCGAAATTCTCTGACCAAGCTCTTTACCGGTGTAAAAATATGACAACCATAGAATTGTGTCAGGAATAAAACCACCCTGTAATAGACCAATCATCCCACGACATGCATAGAAAGATTTTTTACCTTTCAAGCCAACTTGGCCAATAGATACAATAGACCATAAAATCATCTGTATTGGCAACCAGCGATCAGCCCCAATAGCCTTCGAGATCAATCCAGATGGAATTTCCCCGACAAGATATGTGGCTTTGGAAATCATGATAGAGTAATTGTACTGTGCTCTAGTAACTTGAATATCTTTCAAAAAACTATCAGATATGGCTTGCTTGATGTTGGAGCGATCACATTCAAGAGCAAAAAACATTAGAAAGCCTAAACCAGTAACTCTCCAGTCAACTTTACGCAAAACTCTCTTTCCTTCCTTCAAGGTCCAGGACTCTTCAGGATCAAAGAGATGACGACCCTCATAACTTGACTCCTCGTAGACTTTTCGATAGTGATCAGCTACAACAGGATCTGAAAATGGATTTTGAGGATCAGTGATGTCATTCGAGGTTTCTTCAACCGTTGATAACTTTTTATCAGGGTATTTGCTAATGGAACCTTCAAAAGATGATGTTGTATGCACCTCGTTCTCTTCTTGTTTATGCTTTCTCCAGAACAGCACCATTTTTACTTTGAGATGTACTCTGTACTAGATGTTCAGTAGAAGAAAAGAAAATTCTAAGCAGTTTAAGCTTATTTAAATAAGCTTATTTAAATTAATATAAAAATTTTAAAAAAAAAATTAATGCCACATAAATGCCGAATGTCAGATTTGGGTGAAGAATGCAGTCAAATTTAGACTCACCTAAAGCCTTCCTCAATTACACCCGAAAATCTCTGGTGAATTATCGGTGTCAGCGTAATTACACTCGAAAATTTCTACTTCTTTAGTTCTTATTGGGAAGATCTTAAAATCTTACTGTGTTTAGTGTATAATATGATCTAAGCCTATATTCAGGTACTTTTGACAGAGGACTTGGCAGTAGATTCTCCACTACAGAAATTCTAATTATGAGGGCATCCCTGCCAAAATTGTCGAATTTGGGATATCCACTATACATGGGGCAAAACTAGAGTAATTTACACCAGAAAATACCCCGGGGAAAACCAGTAGATTCAACCTCTAAGCTTGACATAAATCGCGAAGATTATACTAGTTACTAAATTTACAATACATACTTTTGACAGAGGACTTGGCAGAGATGTCACAAATATTTTCTTTGGATCTAGGTTCTACAAATTCTTATACTTTGTTGTCTGTATAAGATTGTATCTCTCTTCTCATTCCCCCTCCCTCTATATTGTTCTTTCTGCTATGTAGGTTTTATGATAAAAAGGTGTAGATCGGAAGTTTATCTAGCAGCATCTATCCAATCATGTTAAACATTTCATTCGGAATGAATTAACTGCAGAAAACGACATTTTTTTTTTCTTTTTTTTTTCTTGCTGGGTCGATCAATGACTCAGTACTATTACATCCATCAATTAAAACTGAATTATTAGTGTATTTATCGAATATTCTACAACATATATAAGTAATATATTTATAAGTTTGCTGCTTTTAACTACAAAGTATTTGAGGCATTCTAAAATCTTGGCGTCCTTCATAATAGAGATATTCTTACAAAATTTATCAATGATAATCTGATAATCTATATTTGGTAATTTCACTCCCGCGATTCAAACAAGTGAAACAGTCTGAAAATATCCAATTGCAGCTTGAGTTTTATCAACATGACCAAATATAAATATATGTATATAGGGCTCTTGAATATCCAACTGCAGCTTGATACATAACATGAGCAAATATAAATCTATTTATAATACGTAGGGCTCTTAAGTATGCATAATCGAATGAATCAGTTTCATGATCATTTAGATGTATTTTTTTTTTTTTTCAGAAATAATTTATATTTAGTATCTATACAACTATAGACGTCTCTTTTAGGACTCTAATCGTTCTGACCCTCTTGTTCTAATTTTATTCAACTTAGCTATGGGTGTGTTTCACACTTTTAGCATCGGTTCAGTCTTGCAGGGACGGCCTGCTTCTATTTGATACACCGTCTTTTTTTTTCTCTAAACTAATTTATATTTACTATCTACAACTATAAACCTCTCTTGTAGGACTCCGTCTTTTTTTTTTTTTCTCTAAAATAATTTATATATTTAGTATCTATACAACTATAAACCTCTCTTTTAGGACTCTAATCGTTCTGACTCTCTTGTTCTAATTTTATTCAACTTGGCTATGGGTGTGTTTCACACTTTTAGCATCGGTTCAGTCTTGCCGGGACGGCCTGTTCGACTATGTTTAGTAAACCACGCAGCTATTTGCCCATAGTATTTTTATATTTACTATCTATATTTTTTTTTTCTCTTAAATTTTTTATTAAAAACTATACAACCAAATACAACTCTCTTTTATTCTAATTTTTACAATTTCTTCGATAATCTTCTTTTCAACTGAATCTTCCTTTGGGTGTGTTCCACACGAATTTACTATACAACTATACCAAAAATGTTCCGAAATTATTCCGTACCCAAAGTACTCGCATACTCTGAATACTGTTGGAGTATATAAAGGAATTTGGGCGTACTTTGGGCGTACTCGAATTTGGTGAATTTCCGTTCGATCCCCTATTGGGACGTTTATTTTTGGAAATTTTACATTAAAGAAAAAAAAAAATGAATGATATAGCTTATAAATTATAATAAAAGGTTATACTATTATACACATATTATTTCAAGAAAAGAGAAAACATTCAGTCTGTAGATAAACGTCTAAGAAAGTCATTTTCCATCACTTGGTCGCACTTGTGACTGAACTTAAAGAGCACCTAAGAGCACCTAAGAGCACCTACTACCCAGTCCTAGTCCCAGTGGGACGGTCATTAAAAAATTAGCTCAACTTTTCACTAATTTTCACTTTGTCTATTTTTGTCTCAAACAGAAGAGAAAATTAGTAATAAATATAAAATTATTTTAGAGAAAAAAAAAAAAGTTGTAGAATTATCTCGAACTAAAGATCAGATAAAACAGAATAAGTCATTTCTTCTCGTTGCATCTTCTCTTTATTCTCTACTACTCCACTAACAACACACTAAAACCCCTTTCTGTTCCCCGTCATGCACCCTTACATATTTCCCAACCAAGCCTTCAAAGCCTCGAAAACTGAAACTTATAAAAAATCTAAAACATTTCTCTTCTTCTCTTCTCCTTCTTCCACAATCCAATGAAGCTCCAATACTTATCATTGCTCTCCCTCGTGGCCCCTTCAGTGGCCAAAAACGTCACACCAGGCTATTATTCCCTTCCGTTTAACATCACTCATGGAAACACGTTCCAAGACTCAAGCTCATCAAACACTCCAAGATTAGTAAGAAGAGAAATTGATGGTGTTGTCAAGACTGAAATTGAAAATGAATCAAATTTCTACTCTGTTCATTTGAAAATCGGTTCAAGGGAGGAAGAAGTCACCGTGTTGATCGATACTGGTTCTTCTGATCTTTGGGTTTCTGACTCTACTAATCCTTATTGTAAATCAAATGCTGGAGGATCCTCTAAATTCAGAGATTTAGACCATGAATTACAAGTGTTACAATCGTTGTCTGACCCTGAATTACAGAAAAGAGAGGCATGGAGAGTCACTAATGATGAAGAAGCACTATCCAACATTGAAATCATCAATAATGACACTCCATCTTTATCAATTCAAAACAAAGCTGTCTTCACTGGAACAGCACCAACTTCAATCGCAACATTAGACTGTTCTGAATTTGGTACATTTGACTCATCAGCATCAACTAGTTTCAGATCAAATGATACCGATTTTTACATTCTTTATGGTGATAGCACTTATGCTTTAGGTTCATGGGGTTACGATAACGTTAACGTTGGTGGGTTACAAGTTGCTGATTTATCCTTTGCTGTTGCTAATCAATCTAATTCATCAATGGGTGTTCTTGGTATTGGGTTAATTGGACTAGAAACTACAAACACTGGTGCATTAGTTGGTAATAATCCATATACTTATGCTAATTTACCTGTTAAATTAGTCCAGGATGGATTAATCAACACGCCTGCTTACTCTTTGTATTTGAATTCATATTCTTCAAGTTCAGGAAACGTGTTGTTTGGTGGTGTTGATCATGCGAAATATTCAGGTGATTTACAATTAATCCCCATCATCAACACTTTATCATCTGCCGGTTATTCAAATCCAATAAAGATCCAAGTGGCATTGAATTCCATCTCTGTTAATTCACAATTCAATGAGGTTCAAATCTATAGTGGTTCATCACCTGCATTATTGGATTCAGGAACAACATTAACATACCTCCCATCTTCAATCGTTTCAGCAATTGCTGATTCAATCAACGCGACATACTCTTCCACTTTTGGGTATTACCTCCTTCCATGTCCTTCAATTAATTTAGATTACAACATCACTTACAATTTCCAAGGAATCAACATTAATGTCCCTATAACTGAGGTCGTATTAGCATTAGATTCGTCATATAGACAATGTGCATTAGCGATGATTGGATCAAGTGAGATCATCCTAGGTGATTCTTTCTTAAGATCAGCTTATGTTGTTTATGATTTAGAAAATTATCAAGTCGCAATGGCTCAGGTTAAGTACACTGATGATGAAGATATTGAAGTGATAAGTAGTACTATTCCTCGCGCCACTTCAGTTGAAAATTACTCTTCAACTTCAGTGAGTTCAAATACAAGAGGCGTTAGTACGAGAACTACACAAAGACTTGGGGTCTCTACAGGAAGTATCACTGCCACAGGTAGTACAAGAAGATCTTCAAGCACTGCCAATGGTGATGCTGTCAATTTGGTTAAACCAAGTTTGATGATGGTTGTTTTGGGTTCATTGTTAATGATTTAAGTATGATTGAATTGTGATTTAATGTGCGTTATTAATATAATAACTACAAATATTTTATATACATTAATATATATTGTCTCATGAGCTGAAATCTGTTAAAACAGTTGATAGTTGAATAATAAATACACCAATAATACACCAAATAATAACTTTATTTGTACTTCCACCAAAATTAATTGCACTTGCAAATAACTGTAGACTAATAATAGTTAAAAATCCACAAGTTATTGAGATTAATATCCCAAATATATAATCACTTTCCTCTTTATTTAATTCTTTACCATTTAATAATAAATATGCAAAAAGTGCACCTAATGGTTGTGAAAATCCACCAAGGATAAAAGTTATTAAAAATGCTTTAAATCTTGAATTTAATGCTAAATATAACGGTAATACCATACTAAAACCTTCCATTGTATTATGAATTGCCAATGATAAAAAAATGGCAAATCCTGCTTTTGGATCTGCTTTTGATGTGGCATAGGTTATGAAACCTTCTGGAAATTTATGTAATGTTAATGCTAATGAAGTTTGTAAACCAAGTGAAAATATCTTGGATAATGGTGTATCTATTTGATGTTCATGATCTCCTTTATGCTTCTTATGAATTTTTAGATTTGGTTCATTTAATATTCTAACATTATCAGGAATTGATCTAATTGTATAATTATCATTTGTATAAGCAACTAAACCTTGTGAATTACTATTATTTTCAATACCTCTATAGAACTCCAAATTTTGAATATCATTTGATATCTTATCAGTAAATTGTTTAGAAATACATGGATGACCTTCACAATTATCATCAGTTAAACAAACACATTTGTCACCATCGAAAAATCCAAAAAATGATTTCTTCTTCTTCATTTCTCTAGGTATTACCAACAATGGGGTTGTTTCATCATGATTAATTGTATGTTTATGATGATGTGAATCTTCTGAATCACTAGATGAATGACTATGACTATGACTATGACTATGACCATGTTCATGTTCATGTTCATGTTCATGTTCATCAGATTGATTTTCTTCATCAACACCACCACTGTGATTACAATGAACGACACTTTGACTAGCGAAGTGATGAATGATATAATTCAATGCAAAACAGATTAAAACACCACAATTAAAATAAACCAACACTTTTAAACTTGAATATCTTAAAGATCCCTTATTTGGTACCTTATCGAAATATTTCGTTGCTTTAGGCAATAATTTATACAATGAAGTGTACAATAATGAGCCACAGCTCAATGAGAACCCCATGATCAAGAACTTGGAATTTGATTTGATCTCAAATTGTGAATTTGGTTGGAAGAACTTGATGATTACGTCCAGATAGATGATTGAAGCACCGATAATACACATTAGGGAACTCAGGGCCGTTAGAAGCCAGCCCTCGTTATCACCGTAGAGAATATCTGAAGGTGTCATTTTATGATCGGTGTGAGTTTCAAGAATGAGATGGAAAGTCTTTTTTGGGAAGATTTGATGAGATTTATATGTCAAGGCCAGAAAGGTGAATTTTGTGAAGTGATTATTTTTGGGATTTTCATGTTTTTTTTTTGATTTCGGCATCATCTTCTCATGACACAAAAACGTTTTTTTGTTTGAATATATGAGATAAAAAAAAAGTGTGTATTTATTCTTTGATTGGTTGAAATATCTGATTAATTAAGTGAGTGTCCATTTTACCGCACAGTTAATTAAAAGCATAGATAGGTTCCATAACTTTCATATCATATATAAAACCATCAAAGATTTGAAAATAAAGATAAAACGTAGTATGTATTGGTAAGTCATCATCGATTGAACAATGTATTCTAGCTTGAACACGCTTGCTTCCATCTTCTCTTTATCCATAAAGATTCCTAAACTTTTGGAATTAACCTGATAAGCCCCATTAATTTCGTTAATTAGTCTTGAAATATTCATAAAGATTGATAATCACTACATTTAGATCTAATCCGTACATCTTCATCAATTATACGAAAAGCTTTAAGCACTTATATATATATATATATATATATATATTTATAGTTTTTACCCTTATAGACCAGTCCAGAATTTAGATTTTTCTACCTTGAAAGATTCAATCAATTCAATATCATCTGAAGATGGGCCTACTTGGATTTGATATTCACCTGCTTGTTGAGACCATTCATTATAATATTCATCAAAGAATGAGACAGAGTCCTTTAAGATCAATTCAGAAACAACTGTTTTTTCTTCACCAGCTTTCAAGAAAACTTTTTCAAAACCTTTAAGTTCTTTCACTGGTCTAATGACATCAGAATCTGGTTTAGAAACGTAGATTTGAACAACTTCCTTACCATCAACAGAACCGGTGTTTTTAACTTTGACAGAAACACTGATTTTGTCATTAGTTTCATCAACCGAAACTTTCAAATCAGAGAAAGCAAAAGTAGTATAGGATAAACCATAACCGAATGGGAATTGAACTTTCTTTTGTAATTTTTCATAATATCTATAACCAATGAAAATATCTTCACCATATAAAACTCTACCTCTTTCAGTTCTGAAATTCAAATAAGCTGGATTATCTTCAAATTTAACTGGGAAAGTTAATGATAATTTACCTGATGGATTAACATCACCGTACAAGACATCTGCAATGGCATTACCTAATTCATTACCACCAAACCAAGCTTGAACAACCGCTTTAGCTTTCTTAATCCAAGGGAATTCAACTGGAGTACCAGATTGATTAACAACAACGGTGTTTGGATTGGCATCTAAAACTGCTTCAATCAATTCATTAGAATAACCTGGTAATGCCATATGTGGTCTGTCATAGCCTTCAGACTCGAATTCACCATTCAAACCAACTGATAAAATAACTTTATCAACAGATTTAGCAAGTTCAACAGCTCTTTTGATTTCTTCTTTGTGGTCTATGACCCTGGTAGCACCAAATCCAATAGCACCATTACCAAGGAAATCAACACCTGAAGTTTGTTTCACGGTATAAGTTTTACCAGAACCCCATTCAATTTTAATGTTATATTCTTTACCACCTTCTAATTTGATAACACCTTGTTCTTCAATTGTACCAGCTGAGAAGAAAGCATTACCAATGGTTTGTTTAGTTTTATTATCAACGACTAATTGATCATTAACAAACAATTGAGCAGTACCAATAACGGTTAAACCAAATTTGTACTCAGCAGTTTCTTCAGGAACGAAAATACCTTCAAAGTCACCATAGAAAACATCACCAGCCTTTTCATTTTTATAATCAAATAAAATATTGTATGAACTGTTCAAATGTAATTCATCAAATTGAGTTCTGTTTTCAGTTCCTGCAGGTTCATGATAAAATCTTAAACGGTGACCAACTTCACCATTTTCTGGATGTCTTAACTGAGTACCCAAAGCTGGTAATGAGACATAACTTTCAGCACCAAGAGCATATGCAGGATTTGATCCAATTTTGTTAGAAATACCTTCATATGGAGTAACGGTGTAGTATGGAACTAATGAGGCTGAACCACCACCTGAATAAGTTGCAACTTTAGCATTTGGACCAATAACGGCAACAGTTTCTTCTTTTTTCAATGGTAAAACATTATCTTCATTTTTCAATAAAACGATTGAATCAGCAGCAAGTTTTCTTAATAAAGCAGAAGTTTCTGGTGTGTTATTATCAGTTGTTTCAACAGCATTTTCTGGAATACCTGATTCTAAAGCGTATTTAACTAATTTTAAAACACCTCTAACTCTTTCATCAACATCTTTGATGTTAACTTCTCTTGAACCAATTTGAGATGAAACTACAGTTTGAGTTCTGAATTTAGCTGGTCCTGGCATTTCAAGATCTAAACCATTTTCAATGGAGTCTTTTGAAGTATAAGTACCGTACCAATCTGACATGATGGTACCATCCCAGTTCCATTCTTTTCTTAAGATTTCTTCTAAGAATAAATTGGATTGAGAAACATGTTCACCATTAACTTTATTATAACCAGTCATGAAGGCCTTTGGATCTGAATTTTTAACAGCTAATCTGAAAGGTTCTAAATAGATTTCTCTTAACGCTCTTGGAGTGACGATTGAATCTGATGAATTTCTTTCATGTTCTAAATCATTACCAACGAAATGTTTTATTGTAGCAGCAATGTTCTGAGATTGAATACCCGAAACAACTTGAGATGATGCAATACCAGCTAAATATGGATCTTCAGAGAATGATTCAAAACCTCTACCACCGTTTGGACCTCTTTGCATGTTTGCGGTTGGACCTAGATTGACATGGGCACCTTTAGTTTTAGCTTCAGTGGCAATCAACTCACCACCTTGTTTGATCAATTCTTTATCAAAAGTTGATGCAACAGCAGTACCGTTTGGTAAGACAGCACCTGGGACACCAGCAAAGAATTTGGTACCACGGACACCATTAGGACCATCACTTAATCTGACTGATGGAATTCCTAATCTTGGAACTGGGTAAGTGTGCCAGAAATCAATACCTGATAATAACCCAATTTTTTCGTTTGTTGTTAATTGTTCTAAGACCTGCTCAATGTTGAAATCAACCATCTTAAAATTATATTTGTTTCGTTAAAATTATGATAATTGTTCATTTGGGGTAAGAAAGAGAAAAATAACACCTTTATATAAATATATACTCTTTCTTGAGAATAGCGGAACAAAAGCATCCCCCGACCTTTTGTTTCGGACTATCATCAAACCGAAAATTTTAGATCAACAATTTTCACATTTTGAGGTACACGGAAAAACCCCCTTCATATATTATATCATATTATATAATATTGGTGGAGACAATCTGTATGGTCAGCTTTGATACTACAGAGAAGGCTATGAAGACCTCCGCTAGATTGGTGTTTCTTCTAGCTCTTGCTCGTGTAGCGTTATATCACTACGATTCCATAGATTCATAATCATACACAGTACAGTACACCAATCATAGATTTACAGATTGTAGGCCAGCTTTGTTGTGTATAGTATCTAGCAAAGAAAAAGCGCTTTCACTGTGATCAGTTTTTACTACAGTAACGAGTTTTTTCAAGATGAGCGGGAAACGGGAAGAGTCTTACATAAGATATTACCTAATCAATATCCTCCAGATTCTATTATTATATTCTAATTATTATCAAGACTTGACACGTTTTATGGGAGTTAAATAATTGCTTGCTCCTTCTCTCTTTCCCACTCTCAGGCCCATCACTCTCAATGCTCTTCCTTCCACTCCTACTCGCATTCGCAGCTGCTAAAAACCTGGGAACCTTGAACTTCCCATTTAAATCCACCAAACAACAAATAACTCAAGTCAATTTATTCAAAAGAGATGAGGTTGATGGAACACTATTGGCTGAATTGAAAAACGAGCAAACTTTCTATTCAATCCCTTTAAAATTTGGGTCTAATGAGCAAGAAGTCATCGTGTTGGTCGATACGGGTTCTTCTGATCTTTGGGTTTCTTCATCTTCAAATGCTTATTGTTCAACTAATAAAAAAAGAGATGTTACTGGTTCATTCAGCAACTTTCATAATAAATTTGACAAAAATCCATTATCATCATCTATTCAAGTCCTTAACTCCAAATATAGACTAATCGATGATGAAGAATCTTTCATTGAAAATATCCTACATCAAACCCCATCTTTGAATAAAAGAGACACATCTGTTCCTTACACTGATACCCCAACCCCTACAATGGATTGTTCAACTTTTGGAACATTCAACTCTGATGAATCAACTTCATTTCATTCAAATAACACTCCATTCTACCTTTCATATGCTGATAAAACTTTCACTTATGGTACTTGGTCAATGGATACAATATTGATGCATGATACAAAGATTGAAAACATGAATTTTGGTTTAGCTAACGTTTCTGATTCAAATATGGGTGTCTTGGGGATAGGTTTAGAATCTTTAGAATCTACAAATATTGGTTATTATGCAAATATAAATGGTGCTTATACTTATTCGAATTTACCTACTAAATTAGTTGAAGATGGTTTGATCAATAGAAGAGTATACTCATTATATTTAAATAAAGCATCATCAAATTCGGGAAATGTTTTATTTGGTGGAATTGATCATTCTAAATTCAAAGGAAACTTAGAATTATTCCCATTGATTAATTCATATTATGGTACTTACGATTCACCAATTAGATTTGAAATAACTTTAACTAATGTATCTGTAAGTGATGATGATGATTCATATGGATTTTTAAATATTCCATATTATGCTAATTTTGATTCAGGTACAACTTATTCATATTTCCCAAGTTCATTATTATCAAGCATTGCACAAACTATTGGATTTTCTTATTCTTCATCACAGGGGGTTTACTACGCAAGATGTCCAAGCTCATCCATTGCAGAAGAGATCAAGATCGGTTTCAATTTCCAAGGTTTTGAAATTCAATTATCATTATCGAATTTCTTATTAAGAGATTCAAGTTCAGGTTCTTGTATTTTCACTATTTTAGAAACAGATGATGGAATTGTCCTTGGTGATAATTTCTTGAGAAATTTATACGTTGTTTATGATTTAGATAATTTACAATTAGCTTTAGCACCTGTTGTGTTCACTGATGATGAAGATATTGAATCAATCTCAGATAATATCCCGGGTGCGACTACAGGGGCAATGTATGATCAAACAATGGATGTTGAAGGAATTTATTCTTCATATTATGGAAGTTTAACAACTGGTAATCCAATTTCTTCTGGAAGTTTGACTTCTTTAAGATCAACAGGTTCTGTATCAAGGGAAATTTTTGCATCAGAGACAATTTCTGATTTAGCTTCATCTTCAAGAACTTCATCTTCAAGAACTTCATCTTCAGCTTCAGGCTCTTCAAATGCTTCTGAGTCTTCAAATTCTTCAAATTCTGTCTCTTCAAGTTCTTCTTCATCATTAATAACAACATCAACTTCAAATTCACAATCATCAACATCAACAGGATCAAATGCTATTCAACAAACAGCATCAAATTCAGCATCATCAACAAGTCAAAACAATGCAGTTTGTAACGTGAATGATATTAATATCATTGGTTTTTTGATGTTTGGTCTATTAATGTTTTGATCCAATGTTTTTGGGGGGTTTTTAATTTTATGACTTATTTTTTTCTTTATTCGTTTATTGATTATTATATCTTGATCTATTCAATCATTGCTATTTATCATTGCTTATTATATATTTTCTTACATGTTATATTCATATGAATTCAAATCTTTATTAAATTTGTAATTCGAGTGAGCAAATTAATATTATTGACACATTTATTTTAAGATCAACATTCTCAATTAGTGAATTGTTATGAAAACACAAATCATGATTAAATTTATTCAGATTTTGAATGAATGGTGATTTTATTATATCATTATATTCACAGCGATTTTATAATACGATACATAAAACTCATTTCTGTTATGTTGATAACTTCCCAATATTTTTATGGAGCGAAAAATTAAAATCCCATTTTGACAATCATTCTCAAATTTGATTGTTGTTTAGTTACGAATATATCAGTATGAATAATAAGTGAGAGATGAATTATAATATAGTCAGTTGTGATTTATAGTTAGTAAATACTAGTTTTGAGTCATTTGAATATTAGTTTTCTCAGGTTTTGAGATAAAATTGTTGTCATATAAAACTACAAGTGACTTCACTCATGGTTGGATAGAGAATTGATGAAGGTTTCATGGCCTTTTTTTTCTAAAATTATTATATCTTTGCTTATATTCAGTCCCTTAATGTTCATTAACCATAATTTTTGTGAAGGATGATATTTTAGCAGCTTTTTACACAACTAATTCACCCCAATTATTGATTCCATCTTCTAAGATAAGTATCGAATTTAACTGGTTCTGAAGGTATAACGTGAGTAACACTCAATATTTATCACAATTTGTAAGATGTTATCTATAAAAGTGCCATTAAGATCTTGATTATAAACTCAGATTCTGTACACTGAAGAAATTTGAAGAAATTTGAAAGACTTGTACAGTACTGATATGCATTTATTACACAAGACACAGCAGTTACGTACTACATTTTACTCAATTAATTACCACTTTGCTCCCCTGAACAGCTATATACTGTAATTGTAGTTGATAGCATAAGTTACCTATCAGGAAAGGTTGTGAGCGCATGAAAACAATATTAGAAACCATTGATTAGCAAACATTTCATGTAAATAACACCAAATCACCACCTAAAATGTCCGATGAAGATGAGTCTAAAGCTATTTCTAGAGTTCTGTAAGCCTTTAACTTCAAGAATCATCAATCATCCACATAATACTAACATCATCTCGCAATTTCAGAAATGCATTTTATTCATATAAACAATTCGCTAATGAAGAGATAATCAGTCCTAAAAAGTTGAAATATCAATCGTTACCTTCAACTCAAAAAGATTTGATCACCTGGTTCACTAATCATATCACCACTTTAGAACATTGTATTGAACAAAACTCACTTTTTTTCCAAAAAATGGCAATAACGGTAGCTGAAGAATGGGGTATTACTTCATCACCTAATGATTGGGAAGTTCCATTTCATTCCGATTATATCAAGGTTAAGGCCACATTGAAACAGTTATATAGAGAATGGAGTGAGGAAGGCTCATTAGAGAGAGCGCAAAGTTTTGGTAAAGTTATTCAAAGTTTAGAAGTACAACATCCTGATATTACTTCAAGATCTGATGTAAATATATTGATACCTGGAGTTGGATTAGGTAGATTAAATTTTGAGTTAGTCTCAAGGGGGTTTAAAGTACAAGGAAATGATTATTCATATTTCATGTTATTGTTATCAAATTTTATATTAAATCATACATTCACTTCAAATAATTACGATATTTATCCATTCATTCATCAAACTTCAAACCAAAAATCAAGAATCTTACAAACAAGACCAATATACATCCCTGATATCCACCCATCCTATCAATTACAACTTTTCCAAAAGGAACATCCAGCAATTATAGCCAACGAATTAATGTCAATCACATCAGGGTCATTCATTGATTTATACGGGCCTAATGACTTACAAATCTCATCAACTTACTCTAATGACATCGATACTAAAAACTTTAGAACTTCAAATACTGATGCGTTTGATTATGTATTGACTGTGTTTTTTTTGGATACTGCATCAAATATAATTGAATATTTAAACACTATTGAATCATGTTTGAAACCACAAGGTAGATGGATTAATTTGGGACCATTATTGTGGCATTTTGAAGATTTTAATGAATCAATGGAACTCACTCTTTCAAATGGTGAAATTAAACAGATTCCTATAAATGGATTAGAAATGACACAATGTGATTTATTTGAATTAGTTTGTAAAAAATTCAAGATTATAAGACATGAAACGGTGGAAAATGTGAAATATGGATCTGATTTAGAAGCTTCTGGTAATTGGAGCTACGATTGCTCATATTGGATTTGCATTAATGAATAGAATAGAGATAATGTGTATTATCGTAGTTAAATCACGTGATCTGATTTTATCAATTTTTTGAAAAAAAGCAAAAATTCACAAAACAACAGCATTTGTTTTAATTGAGGCAAATGACGCTCGTTTTCATAGCATCAAATGCTCTAAAGGCGTCAAGAAGAAGAATCTCACTCAACAAATTTGTAATATTATCCAAAACTTCAGCTGTAGCTTCCAAAAAGACATTCTCAACAAATGGAGTTAAAACTTCATCAAATAAATCATTCAATCAGAATAAATTACATCCAAAAGTATTTAAACTAACTGTCGCTTCAGGGATCTTATTAGTCTCTTCTTGTTTGAGTCTCTCAAACTACTACCTTAGTGATTCTGGAGACTCCAATTCTTTTAGAAACTTCAGTACTGCAAAATCAGTTAAAAATTCATCAGATTCATCACCATCATCATCATCAAAACAACAAAACATTCTTTTATTGAATGAAGATGAAATTACAAGAAGGTTGAGAAATTTGGAAGAATCTTATTTTGTCAACAGAGGGAAAGGTGTCGTAAGATATGATATCTCTCAATTACCAAGTAATGATCCAATTGAAGATGATAGATCAGAAGCTGTTATTACGGTTCCCATTGAAAATGAAGATCTTTCAACGGAGGTTTCAGATTTTTACTTTTGGGGTATTTATGATGGTCATTCTGGTTATTATACAAGTTTAAAATTAAGAGAAGAATTGATCAATTATGTGATTACTGAATTAGGCTCTATTTATATACCAAGTGAAAAAAATTCGATGTATAGAATAATTCCATCACAAGATTCAATTGATCTAGCAATTAAAAATGGGTTTATAAAATTAGATACAGAGATCGTTGAGAATTCTCTAAAAAAATTATTTGAAGATCCTTCTAAAAAGCAAAATGTTGTTAATGCATTAGCTGCTTCATCGGGTGCTTGTGGTTTATTAACATTTTATGATTCCAAGACACAAATTTTCAAAGTTGCAGTCACTGGTGATTCAAGAGCTTTATTAGGTTCATTAAATGAAGAAAATCAATGGACTGTTAAGTCATTATCAGTTGATCAAACTGGTGATAATCCTGAGGAAGTTGAAAGAATTACAAAAGAACATCCAAACGAATCAAATGTAATCAGAAATGGTAGAGTTTTAGGCTCATTACAACCATCAAGAGCATTTGGAGATTCAAGATATAAAGTCAAAGATATTAATGGACAAACTTTTGATCAATTACCAGAACATCTGAAATTTTATTTCAGATCACCACCTAAAAATTCTAAAACTCCACCTTATGTGACTGCAGAGCCTGAAATTACATCAATCAAGATAAATCCATCCAAAAATGATTTTGTAGTTATTGCAAGTGATGGATTATATGAATTATTATCAAATGAAGAAATTGTTGGACTGGTTGTCAAATGGCTAGAAAAAAATGATTCAAAACAATCATCAAATTGGAATAATTTATTTAATTCAAATGATAATAAGTTACCAAAGATCAAAGACATTTCAAATCCTAAATATAAAGACATTCAAAGGCCACCATTTAGAAATAATCAAAAGGATAGTTTACATGAATTTTTATTAGAAGATGAAAACGTCTCAACCCATTTAATAAGGAATGCATTAAGTTTAGGTGGATCAAAGGAATACGTTTCAACCTTAGTGTCTATACCTTCACCAAAATCAAGAAAATTTAGAGATGATCTAACAGTGACTGTTGTCTTCTTTGGTGATGGTAAGAAAGGGGATGATAGTGATGGAGGATTAGAAGTTAATTTGAAAGCAACAAGAGATGGTAAGATTAATACAAAAGAAAAATTATGATAATAATAATAATTTTCTATAGATTAAACAGCTGTGAATAATGAAAAAAAAAAAAGAAAGGAAGAAATATAACTTATCTGTTATTGTAGTTTATTGTAATAATGATTTATTTTGAAAAATACTAATCTTATAAAACAGATAAGGTATGAGTATATGCATTAGTATACTGAAATTCATTAACTGTTTTACAGTTGACTCAAATATTAATTAATTAGTTTCCCAGTGCCCCAATCGATTATCATCATGGGTTTGACGAAGATTCTGAAAATCTAATACAGTAATATAGATGCGAATCTTTAGAACATCAAGATGAGTAAAACGAATTACAAAAATTGTCGGTATTCAGGCGTAAATATCATGCTACTTTAATTGCAGTAAGTTTTGATATGCTCCAATAAAAACTATACAGAGAAGTAGGAATTGACGAGCATAATTACACCGACACCGATGATTCTTCTGAGATGTCCGTGAGACAGGTGTCCCTGAGAAAGGCTTTATGTGGCAAGTCTAAATGATTAGAGGCACTCTCCAGTTTCCACCCATATCTGGCAAAGATCAATAGATTATAATGAATTGATGAAGTGATAAATAAGCAATGAGTGGCTGAGTAAAACTTTAGCAAAATCCGGCCGGTGTATTGATGTTATCAACTCGCATTTTATTCTTTAGTGATGTACTATGTAGTAAGTTATGTTATAAATACTGATATGCTAAAACTTTGTTTTAATTCATTCAGTTATTTGATATCCTTGTTATCCAGGAATATCATACGATGATTTTATAATATACAAACTACTAACATAAAATTATTAAGCTACTAGGCTATAGTGACCAATCTAGGCTATCATGATCTCATAGGACCTATTCTTCCGATTTTAAAAAATGATGGCAATATATTGTAAATCAATCAGGACCCTTAATATTCAAATATTTTTTTTTTATTCTAAATCAACTAATTTTAGAACTCCATATTAAGGCTTGTAGTAGGGTCAATATCACTATCACGTCTTCTGATACCTGAAACAATATATAAAGTTCTGAGTGTGTTTCTGGACCTAATCCCACGTGAATATAAAATGAAGGTTAACCCGCAATATGCAATGACTAGCACTAGGATCGACACTCATTACCATATAATGAATATATTGAGTGATGAGCACAAGCTTAAAAACTACGCATGATTGCTATAGCTATATATATATATAGTAAAGTCAGCTAGATGATCCTGTAATACATGTGCATGCTCTAGCAAATCGCAAATCTCTTTGGAGTTTACCTGCATTGAATTTTTCGTAACTTCTGCATGAGTCCTGTATTAAATAATGGGACTAGGTCGGACTGGAGCCCTAGTCTTATATCTAATTATTTAACAGGGACTGATAAGCATAACTCACTAGCTTGAAGGTCTAGATAATTAGTCAGAATTATGAATAAAGAAGTATAAATATAATAAATCTGTATTCAAGTTTAAAGTAAGTTAGTTATATGAAAGGTAAAGGAGTATAATTTTCGGAGGGAAACATCTGCTTCATATATAGTATCTCTGTGAGCTATAGAATCATTAGGTATGGATACTGTAACAGTCCTGAATACATATTTGGTTCTCAATCTATCTGATAGAAAGGAATTTATAGTTCTTTTTCAAACGTTCATAGTTAGCTACTTATTGGTGCAGCTAAGGTATACTTGTTCTAATAGCTTGAAATCTCCAATTCCAAACTTGCAGCATTAAGATTGGTTGTGTTATTTATATTGTTCCATCTTACAGATTACTGAAATATATTCTTACTTGTTACTTTATATATCATTATACAGATCACAACATATAAGTCTTATTATATAAAGAAGCCTAAGTCCTCATCTTATGTTACTTTATATTATATATAGACGTGGAGTTTTACTTCAACTTAACGTTACACTGAATACAGATATAGTTACTATTACTTCTGTATTCTACTTAAGACTGATTACCAAGGACTTATTGTGTATTACTACTTATAAGACAACAGCTTCCTCATCAGTCTCCTGTTACTCATACTAGACATAGTCTCATATACACACACTACAGTCCAAGTATTAAGAAACATTATTGACCGATTCTGGACTATTCTATAGGTTTGACTCTTGGTTGCATAATACATTCCTACAACATATATATTAATTATATAAATTATTCCTTAAATATGCCTATATATGATGTACATATATAATAATCTTATATGTTGTATTTTGATCATTGATGTATCTACTATATAAATACCGCGTATCCCGCAATAGGCGTCAGCTGTCTATCAAGTGCATAAATTGGAAATAGAATCTCGATATTGTCAATCAAAATCTAACAGACCGAAGAGAGTAAATCCCCCTAAACGAAGTATATACTAAATTGGGCGATTCCAATCTCGGTTAGAGCCTAGAGTTAATGACTATTAAATTCAGATTATTAAAGAACTAAGTACAGAGAAACATGTAAAAGTTTGAGGAGATTAGATATTCTCATTTATTATAACTCTGGTCAGCTTCTGAGTCTATTGATGTGCAGTATATAGAAGAGGTTTTGTGATCAGTGTTCAGAATTTGTTCATGTATATGTATAATTTAATACATTATAATTTAAGCCATATATATAGCTAGTACACTAATTAATACACAAAACTGCAAACATATGTACAACTCATGCAAATCTGAAATAGCAGAGAAAATTGAAACTTCCCCAAATTACACAATAGAAGTAGGAAAAGATGAAAAGAGTAAAGAATAGTCGGAAAATGATTTTTTAAATAATTTTGAAGACACCTCAACTTTTTGACGGCTTGACCGACGACGCCTGACACCTGAATTAATGATTATCATTATTGGTTTTGAAAACAAACACCACCAACACCATGTCACAATTAACACAGAAATCGGACGCTACTGCATGTATGTTTCTGTGATACTATATATATATATATTTTTTCATGTTTTCTTGCCATAAGGGTCGTATATCATGTACTTAAGTCTTATAAGGTAAGAGATCTGGGTTATAATTTAAAAAGACGAATGCAATTCATTAATTCATGGCGTTATATAACTTATGAGTGACCACCCCATGCCCCATACTACATATTTCAAATATAAAAAGTCAGATAGATATCTGTCAAACTCAACATCAACTATAACCAAAACTCAATTATAAAAAGAAAATAAAAATGAAATTCAATAATATATTCGTGACTTTTCTATTGCTCATTTTTGGCTCACTGGTTAATGCTGCAGGAGTTTCTGTCCATGGTTCCAGTGATAACAAAGGTAGATTAAAATGGCTTATTACCATCCCGAATTCAATGAGTCCTTGGAATTCGTTTAGTTTCCAGTTTGATTACTTGTATGATCCTTATGATTTCGCTGGTAAGGCGGAAATAGATGGAATTCCTGTAGAAGGATTCACATTCAGATATAGCGGTGGTACAGTTTCAGGTGGATCCAATGTTGTTAATAGTTCTCCTGATGCTGATTTAATTATTACAATTACAGCAAGATATCAGCTTTATTCTTTGGACATCGTATCATTTAACGGTAATGTTGAAGTCAATGGGGCAAGCTCGTACTTCCAAACTTATGTTGTTATTGAAGACCCATATGGAAAACCAACTCTTTCGGGAACCAGTGATAATGAAGGTGGATTGACTTGGAAATTAAGTATTCCTGGATCACTTGTTCCATGGGAAGAGGTCGGTTTTGACTTTACAGGAACCAAAATATTCAACTTGGGAGCTACAGCAGAAAGTCAAGGAGTGATTGTTCCAATAAATGTTGTTCAAGGTGAAGGTTCAATTTCAGGTATTTCACAATTTTCTAACACAGATGAAACTAGTAATTTAGTCATAACGATTACTGGTGAATATGATCGTCTCGATAGTGAGACTGTCTTTACGTTGGGTGGTTCAGCTACGGTTAATGATATGAAATTCAATAATTTGAAAAAGGCTATAACTGTTATTCCATATGTTGCACCTGAACCTTCTTCTGAACCAGAATCTCAATCTTCTTCTGAATCTGAACCTTCCTCTGAACCAGAATCTCAATCTTCTTCTGAACCAGAATTTTCCTCTGAACCAGAATTCTCCTCTGAATCTGAACCTTCTTCTGAACTAGAACCTCAACCTTCTTCTGAACCAGAATCTCAATCTTCTTCTGAATCTGAACCTTCCTCTGAACCAGAACCTCAATCTTCTTCTGAACCAGAATTTTCCTCTGAACCAGAATTTTCCTCTGAACCAGAATTTCCCTCTGAACCAGAATTCTCCTCTGAATCTGAACCTTCTTCTGAACTAGAACCTCAACCTTCTTCTGAACCAGAATCTCAATCTTCTTCTGAATCTGAACCTTCCTCTGAACCAGAATATTCCTCTGAACCAGAATCTTCTTCTGAACCAGAATCTCAATCTTCTGAACCAGAACCTCAATCTTCTTCAGAACCAGAATTTTCCTCTGAATCAGAACCTTCTTCTGAACTAGAACCTCAACCTTCTTCTGAACCATCAATTCAGAGCTCGAATACTTTAGTTGAGTCAGGAATCATCTCTTCAACTACATTAGAAACAAGTACAGAGACATCGGATGAAAGTTCATCAATAGTGTCAGCTTTGCCAACTATTTCAGTTATTGATGGAAAAATTTCTAATGGTTTCCCACAATGGGATATTCTTGTTCCAGGTAATCTAGGTCCATGGACAAGCCTAAGACTTTCTATGACTAAATCAGGACCATTCTATTACACTAATGCGTTTGTTAGTTTAAATAATGAACGTTTGTCGGAACCTGAAATCCAGGTCACTACTGATTCAGTTATTATAATTTCCAACAAATCTATTGATGTGAATGAAGCTCTTATTCTTACACTAGAAGGTGTTTTTACTGAACCAGGTGTTGCTACTGCGGAAGGTGTTTTGCGTATTGAAACACCAGATGATTCAAGGCTATCAAAAAGAGCTGTCATTGAGTTTCCTTTGAAATTATCCTTAGAATCTACGGATGAGACTGTTTTTGCTCCTTTATCATCGGATTCTTCTATGGCATCCGAATCATATTCATCAGAATTATCCACCTCAGAATCATCCACCTCAGAATTATCCACATCAGAATCATATTCATCAGAATTATCCACCTCAGAATTATCCACATCAGAATCATATTCATCAGAATTATCCACATCAGAATTATCCACCTCAGTATCATCCACCTCAGAATCTTCAAAGGAACCAAATTTTAGCTCACAGAGTAACTCATTATCCTCCACAGGTGATTATTCCTCGCTGCTCACTACAGTAACAACAACTTTTAGTGGCGTGGTTACTACATACACCACTTACTGTTCTGTTGATTATACTTCCACAACTATTACCACCACCAGAAACGGCATTGCTACCACTTATACTACTTATTGTCCAGTTGAAACAGAGAACAAATCTACTTTTGAAAGTAAATCTACTGTTACCACCACTAGAAACGGCATTGCTACCACTTATACTACTTATTTTCCAGTTGAAACAGAGAACAAATCTATTCTTGAAGGTAAAACTACAAAGGTAATTGTTGTCACATCAGATACTCAGGAAGTTACACTTACCAAAGTTATTCAAGATAGTACTCTTACAAAAAAAGTTACTTCAACAAAGGCCACCATTAATGACCACTCTCAAGGTGAAACAACTGTTTATGATGTGACGGAAACCATTCAGATCACTAGAGATTCTAATCCAACCACTACAAATGATATTAGCATTAGTGCATCAAACACCGGACCAAGTTCTGGACATTCAGAACCAACAACTGCTTCCGTGGTTAGTTTTGAGGATATCAGCAATAAATTAACTGTTGGATCTACCATCATTATGTGTTTAATTGGATTGATAACATTTTAATTCTCCTAGGCTATACTTATAATATAAGATTTATGATCAATGATTGACTGTATAAGCTCATAAGCTGTAAGGAATGATGAATCTAGAAATTTGAAATCTCTCTGCTTCACAGGTGGTAGGCTGTGTTGAAAATGGAGCACTTAGAAAGCTTATATAGTGTACAAGGGATAAATACTAGTCAAGTTGTCATTTATAGAGTGATCTGTCTACTATTTTTGATATTTTCAATCTTTTTTCACTTCTCATTTGATTTTAAGACCTAAATTATCACTTGATATACATTAATATCAGACGCCTGTGATTGTTCCATTTTTCTGTTCCACATTTTTGCGTTCCAATTTTGATTTTGTTGCAATTTAAATTTATAATTTCTGACACTTCTTCGAACCCACATGGAAACCACTTATAAATAATAAATTAGGCGTCTGACCACAATTTTCTTTCATCATGTAAATGTATATTAAACACCATACATTAGCAGAATAAGATAAACATTCTCTCAAAATTACTTGAAACAGTTATCTGACGATTTGATGAAATTTGATATATGAATGAATTATGATATATTTTTCAGAAATAATCAAGCTGATAATATTCTCATATCAACTGAAATAATAATTATATTACTCAAACACTCGAAAATCTATCATGACAGTAATGTTATTATAACTCGTTTCTACCATTATGTTAGGGATATCTCCTTCCGTAACTCTCAAAGTTGAGTACCAAAGGATCAAGTGATTCTAACAGTCATTTGATATGATGTTACTAAGTTTTCTTTTTTTGGTAAAACTTTCCAAAATGTTTTGGATTGGTGACAGTCTATTTTAAAAGTAGTAAAACTCACGAGGTTAGTGAAATTGACTCATGATCCTGTACATGATTACAAAATGAATTCTTTTATGTACTATTCTGAAAATGAAATATGTATAACGTTCATGGATAAGTTATGGATATATCGTTTGGTGGTTTTGAAATTGAAAAAAACAAGGATAATTGTCTAATGTTTAATGAGACTCAGCCTCAAAACTGCGTTAATCTTGAAAAAACTGAACTCAAAAATAAACAATTAAAAAAGTATCATATATTGCCAAATTATCTTACTATAAAAGTACAAAGTCTTTGTGATGTTGATAATTTACTATCTATTACTTTTACACAATTTATAATATATTATGAAGTATGAAACATTAAGGATGTTTCTCTTAATCTTTATATGTCATTTATACATAGTTATTTAACAAACATAGAACTACTACTTATGAATTTATTTCCCCTTAACATTATCCCGTTTATTAGCAATATGATCTGATTGACCACCTTCACCAAAGAGGGCAATTAACACATAAAATCACGTATTGGTATATTCTAAACATCACCTGCACAATAATCCTGGTCTTTTCATAACATTAAACGGATAAGACCTCTCCTATTACCTTGAGGGGCCATACTAACACTATATTGTTCCCATTAGTTTTTAGTAGCTGATGTTATCACGTTTCCAAATTGCCCTGAAGTTGCACTAACTGATAAAGAAGTACTACAATCTTCATGTCGTATATTGCTTTGTAGATTGTGTACCTTGCTTCCGTTCCAGTACAGCAAACACCTGATTGGGCTTCAATTAATATTGCTAGGTAAGTTGATGTCTTCCTGATGACAAAGTTAACAGTACTGCAAAAGCGAGTAACTTCCTGAAACGTTATTCTGTTTCCTCATGAAGTTTGTGATGACTCTAAGGATAAGTAAAGATATCTCTAAGTAATATTGTATGATGTAAAGAGTGATATATGACATCTACAAAAGAGTAGGAAGAAAATCAACTTTTTTACTGTGTTTATCGAACCTTCAATCAGGTTATCGACAAATCGTTTACTGTCAACATTGAGCTTAGTCTGCATTGTGCTGCGACTAGATGAGGACCATTTAGATATTTTGTCGACTTTGACTTTTAAAGGAGCTGAAATCATGATTTAAGATATATGTATTGTTAGAATTTCGATTAAACAATCCAAAATTCATAGTTATATTCAAATGAATGAATGATATTTGGATTCATTAGAACTATATATGAGTCAGCATCGGTGTATATTTTCATTAAGCGAAGTAATTTCCATCACCATTTGAAATTTAAGTACACAATAAACCACAAAAGTTGAGCCTTCAAATATGAAAAAGACATCCACTCACTCTTGTACACTAAATAATAACCATCTCACTTAACAATTATTCACTAGACTTACAAAAAACACAATATTAGACAACACATAGATAAACATAAAATCCCATACATAATAATAATAATAACATTAAACACTAATCATCATCAGCAACTACAATTATTAGATTGGGTAGAATCCCCAAGATTATTCAAGTCAACTCTCTTATTTCCATCGCCCTGTTGAGTAACACCATCTGATAGACCAGCTTCACCAGGAATAGGAATCTTACTACCAACGTTCAAAAACACTTCTTTAACACCATCACCATTTTTAGCAGAGGTCTCCATAAATAACAAACCCTCTTCCTCGCTCAATTGTACCCCTTCTTCATATGAGACTTTACGACCTTCCCCACCATTGGCAAGATCTGCTTTATTACCAACCAATGCAATAATTATACCTTGAGATGCCTGTTCATGTAATTCTTTGACCCAATGACGAGCCTTGATAAATGATGCTGGTTTAGTGATATCATACACCACTAGTGCTGCTTGTGCATTACGATAGTACATTGGTGCTAATGATGCAAAACGTTCTTGTCCTGCTGTGTCCCTGAGATTAAGGATGTTAGTATTATGGAAGTGTGGGATATACTGGGAGGGCTGATACTTACCATATCTCATATTTTATGGTACGATCTCCAATGGAACATCTTTGTGTGAGAAAAGCGGCACCAATGGTAGGTTCTATTTGAATGTTAGTATTTATGATTGAATAAACATAGGCATAATTAATAATAACTTATCATTGAAAACATACCTTTGTTCTCTTGGAATTCATCACTGACGAAGCGAAGTACTAGTGAAGATTTACCCACAGCAGCCTCACCTAGAAGCACTAGTTTGACAGGCGTTGCTTGTTTACTCATGCTGATAATTAACGGTTAGAGGTTGTTTTTACAATCTGATTTAGTTTCTTAGTTTTACAGATTAGCTCTAATTTTCATTTCTGGTGTCACCCGGATTATCATGATTACGTAACAATTATATAATATTGACAAAATCGCGCGCTAAAGAATTAAACGCGTAAAATTAAATAATGACTCGCCAGCTCCAGTTAGCGTGTTTATTATTATACAAATGGCTGACTTCCAAACTCCACGCATTGACGGTAGTACGCTCTCTCAGTATACAAACAGAGCAGTTCTGATAATTGGCCGTGCTGAGTCACTTTCCAATTCAGGTTCAGAAATTCAATTTTACACACCATCATCACAATCTAATAATCTAAAGATCAAGTTATTGAAAAATGAAGAAATCGATGAGTTAGTCGTTGGTAATTGGTATGAAGTCGTGGGAAGGGTCATGGATGACTTGAGTGTAAGAATCGTTGATATGAGGGATTTCGGGACTGATATTGATGAAAGTGCAGTTGCTGGATTAGTTAAATTTTCAAATAAAGCAAGTGAAATCTTTCATGATTAATGGATGTTTATGCGATTATGCGTGTGTGAGAGATGGGTTATTTACGGATGATGGTTGTATAATATAAATATAAAATTTATAATGATCTTTTAAACTTTCTATAATTTTACGGTACAAATAACAATTCCCAACCAATTTAAAACAACAACCTGAAGTACCTGTGATAACACAAAAAAACCCAAAATGGGACAATAATATAACAATAATGAATATGAATGAGCAGTCAGTTTCGATCATTCAGTTGCAGTTGAAGTAAATTGAGACAATTTAGAAACTGTTCTTGATAATCTTTCACTAGCAGAATACCAACCTCCATTATCTGAAGGATCTGGAGCAGGAGTAGCATAGTTTGCAGCAGAGGATATAGAATAAGACCAACCAGGTGTAACAGTTGAATATTGAGCCAATAGATCAGAACGTAATGTTGAATAATATGAGACTGCACTTGTAGGATATTTTCTCGTCCATGTAGTTGCAGTGACTTTAGAACCTGGCTGAGTTTGCATTGGTGCATATCTTGTCTTACCTGTTTGAGAAGTATAATATAAAGCGAATGAACTTGACTTAGCAGCAGCATCTAATGTGGTACCTGTTGCAATATTGACTTCACCACTTGGTGAATCACCTTCACCACTAGGAACGATGGAACCAGTCATCCCTGTAAGGGTAAATCTTTTAGAATAATGGATAGAATAACCTGATTTTGAAACAGTATAAATTTGAATATAATATAATCCATCAGCACCGAGATCATCTTCAATTTTCAAATCAATTGAATAATCGTTAAGCTCACTTGATTTAACTTCTTCTAATACCTTCAAACCGTTGATATCATTGTTTGGACCGGTGCATAGTTTGAAAGTGTATGATTCGATTTCAGGCAACAATGGTTCTGAATTGGATTCAATCCATACTAAATTGACGGTCGCATAACCGTTTGAAACTTCAAATGATTGAGATGAAATTGGTTTGGAGACAGATACATCTGCCATGATTTGTGTGATATGAAGCAATGAGTATAGTAATAATGATAATAGTTTCATTGTTTTGTGATGAATGAGATAAAGCGTTAAACTGAAATTAGACACAGCTTTTCAAATCTATAAATACACAAAAATTCTTTTTTTTCTTCTTCTCATCTCTCTCGTATGCGAGAGTACTTATTTTTGATCTTTTCTATTTTGAGTATATTTCCTAATGCGGATATTTTATTTTATTTTCTCATTAGCTTATGTAATTAGTGTAGGGTGACGACCTCTCGATCAAATTTAATTTTTTCACTCTTCGACAGTTTTTTGAAATTCATAATAAAATTAACTAAATCATAACACGAATCCATCAATAATGCTTTATTTAAAGTCCATGACGAAAGTCATTGACAATTCAGGTGCATTAATGGCCGAATGTATCAAAGTCATCAAGAAATCCCCAAAGAATTTCGCAACTGTAGGGGATGAAGTAGTTGTCGTCATTCAAAAGGCAAGACCAATAAATGCACAAATCACAGGAGCTTCAGCATCAAATCGTGTTAAAAAGGGGGATATTTGTCATGCTATTGTTGTTAGAACCAAACAGACCCGATTAAGACCAGATGGTTCAAGTATCAGATTTGATGATAATGCATGTATTTTAATAAATAAAAATAAAGAACCAATTGGAACAAGAATTAGTTCCATTGTTTCTAGAGATTTGAAAGATAAGAACTTTAATAAGATCGTTGCGATGGCCCCAAAGGCTGTATAGTGGGTGCGGGATATAGAGAGAGATTAATGACTTGTACATATATGAACAAAAAATGCATGAATAATAATTATTTTTTAGAATTTTATCACTTTGTAATTATAATTGTTCATTAGTGAGGGCGGTACTATGGAGGTCTCTATTGAGTTCACGAGTTCAAAGAATCAATGAATTTCTGTAGTTTAATCTCTAAGGTTTGACAATTTCTATTCAGATCTGAATTGTATTTAATTAATTTAATCCCATTTTTGAATTCATGATTGACTAAGCTTCTAGTTATATCTGAAATCTGCTTGATATTACTTTCACTGATTTGTTGATGATTGTTTGGATTCGTTGATGTTCTTTGATTTTGGGGTTTATTGTTATTGATTGATGTTGTAATTCTGATTGATTTATCGATATTTTGATTATTGAACTCATGAGTTTTATGCTTTTCTTTTTCATTATATGGAGATGACTTCAAATCATCACTTTTCTTGTTCTTGTTCTCGTTATCAGTTTTTCTTGAATCTTTTGGATGATGAATTTTAAGTATGGTATTTGATTGATTTAGATTCGGTAAATTTTGTGATAATTCATTGATTATGCCATCTATGGTTCTATTATCATTCATCAATTCATTGATCATTGACTTAATCTCCCTATTTTTGTGTTCTAGTGATTTAAATAATTGATTTATATCATCAGTTTCTTCCTCATTATGTTCACCATCAATATTCTGCTTTATGTCTGAACTCATCTGAAAAGAGTCATCCCTTGTGTCCAAAGAGTCACGCATATATGCCTGTGATTCCGCTGAGTGATTCAAAGAGGGTTTTACCTCATTTCCATTATTATGGGTATTATTACTATTAATGATGTTTAAAATTGTTTTTAACGTTGGAGAGCTGGGAGTTCGATGATCGTTGAGGTCTAGTCCGATTGATTTGTACTTTGAAGACGATGGCCGTGACATTGTGCTTGTTGCAATGAAGTAGTTGATGATGTTTTTTTGTAAACAATTAAATTCACCGGAGCGATGAGGTTTAGTAGAAACTAAATATGAATAGGATAATAATAAATAATGTTTAATAGATAGAATAAATATATATAAATAAATTGTTAGATTTCCATCGTCAATTTTTCCACTTTCTTCTTCTTTCTCTTGATTTCAACGTCTTCATTCTCATCAGCATCTTCAATATAATCAGCATTCTTTATCCTCTTCACTTTGACTTCTGGAACTTCAAATCCAACCATTTTAATACTATCAACCAACTCTTTGCTCACATTATATCTTTTCATAACTCTTAATTCTACTTCGTTACTATCCTTACCACTTTTTTTCAAATCTTGTAAATCTTGAACGATTTCATAAAACTCATCAATTGAAAGAAACTGTTTTTGGATTGACCCAATAGTATTTGTATCATCTTTTTGTTTTATTAATCTTTCTTTCATTTTGATTAATGAATCCTCTTTATCTTGTTTATTCTTTAATGTTCGTAACGTTGGATTGTGAATCAGATCATTAACCCCATCATCATCATTTGAAATTGGATTTAGATTTGAAACCTCATTGATCCTAACTCGATTGAAATCAAAGCCTTCAAACATGGACTTCATCTTCTCTTCTTTCTCAACTTCAACACACCTATTGTCACCTTTATGATCATTATTGGTTTCATCATCATTCATCTTATTCCTGGTATCATTATTTAAGATATTAGACTCCTGTTTGAGTGGCGCAGAGTTCACTGAGTTAATCGATTTTATCGAGTCTGGAAGTTTTCGCCTCATTGCTGATGATTTTGTGAGCTGTCTAGAGATCGTTGTGCCCATGCTGCTGTTGATGTAATTATATATGGTGATAATATTAAAGTGTGGAGAGATGATATATCCGAGATTTATCAAATTTGCACTGGATCACAATTGGTCTAATATCTAAATGCTTTTGCTAGTCGCCTACTTGTTATTGGAAGATTTGAATCCGTTGTACTGTTTTCAATTTTAACCTACCAGCATATGAGCTTTTGTTGAGATAGTAGATTCAGATGAGTTAGTTGATTCATTTGATGAACTTAAAGCTGCTACAAAAATTGAGTTGATCTTGTTATGAGTAGTCAGGATTAAAGCAATACCATATTTTCTAGGGCACCTATTCTGTACTTAGCCAACAGCAGCGGAATATCTTCATTCTCTTCTACTGGATTTCCATAATTCAGGAGATGAAGTATTGGTAAACAAGAGGCTTGAGAACTCACTTTTAGAAGCTCTGAGCTTGAATCTCTTTTAACTTACAAAGCTTAGAAACTGAAAAATAAGATAAAAATAAATAGAAGATATTGATGATATAGCAAGCAAATTATGTATATCATTCCCATATTGATCATTTACATCCTGTGCGTCTTTTGCTTCAAGTCCCTTCTCTTTTTCCACTTCATGAAACTATTCCATAATTTTCTTGATTTCATTACTTTTCTATTTAAAATGTGTTATTTCTCTTTTTTTTTAATGAGTGTGTTTTTATTTCAGACTTATCTGAATCCAAAATAGATGATGTTTTATATTTATTTCGCCCATTTGATGTGGCTTCGATGGTCTCAGTAGGATTTGTGAATTTCTTATTTACACCATCAATAAATTTATCTAATGATCTGAATTGATTGAACTTATAATCACATATATCCGGCTCGCAACACAGTAGCAGTATCTTCTCTTAAAAAGATTTCGATAAGAGGTTCTTCAAGGTGGCATTATAGGGTGGAGAAATTCCACATACGACAAATTAACAATCATATTCTCAGAAAGTTTGATCTTGAATTTAATATATCCATTGTCTGGATAATTCAAGCGATTTATGAATGTAGCTCTATATTTTATAATATCAATCATTTCATCAAAATCACTGACTACCAAATTATTCACTAACCTGTTTCTTGAATTCTTCAAATCAAAACCGAAATTAGTTTCTAATTTGAACATTTCAACTGAAATCTCTTTGATTGTCTTCTCTTCAAGCTTGACGAATAAATCTTTGATCAAAAGGTAAAAGGGGTTATCATTCATCCTATCCTTGTAGAACGTTGATCGCTCGATATCCAAAAAAAAAAATAATGGAATCCATCATTGGTTTGCTACTCAATGAATTAAGCATTTTTTCATACATAACACTTCCAGATTCATTTTGAGAGAATACGTGGTTGAAATATTCTGCTGTTTAGTTTGATGAATTAAATGGATTATATATGTTAAAAAATTTCATCAATTTCTCATTTTTTCAAACTTGATTTGGGCAAACTGGTTATACTCTTACCTCATACCGTGTTCTGGTACACTAACTATACTTATTAGAATAGATGCAAGGCATTCTAGATTATTACATAACTATGGGACACTCACATCACTATTAATCAAAGGCAATCTAATATGACTTCTCCAGACCCTACAGTCTAATATCTACTAAGTTGCTTCTTACATTCTGAGGCTTGACCATAATCTATTTTTATTGAAATAAAAAACTCACTGTCTCAACCAGTAACTAGATTCTCACTAACGCTGATTTCATGCTCTTATTTTTTGGAAGCTCAAGATGTCCAATTTGGGCAGCAGCCTTAAATATCACTAAAATTCTGTTAATCTGTTACTTTCAGATTTGTGTGATTAATCATTTTTGTGTCAGAATTCAAACTTGATAAATTATATTCACATTCCATTTTTTTCATCTCACTTCTTTTTATGGTACACAGTCAGGTTTTAAGGTCTGACCCAATACTATTGGTTAATTTTTTTACGCAAGGTAAATTTCAGAAAGTTAATGAAAGGGTATAGATCATCAGAATACCGTGAAAAAACTTACAAAATGTCAAGATGTCGTGGATCTGATCATCAAATCATGAAAACATTTAAACACCAACTGATAAGTGAAACGTTTCTTTTAAATTTCACGTGGTGCGTTTTCTTTCCATTGAAATATACTTCCGCAAGATTTAAATGTCTTTGTTGTAATGGAGTCCAGGTTCTTCATCCTTCTTTAAGTGAGGAACAGTTTTTGATTGAGCATATCAAGCTCAACGAAAACTGTTTCGTAACAGAATTCACTTTTCATGAGCATTATTTTGACCTATATTCTATTATGGGTCTATCAAATATTTATCAATTCGAGTATCCTTGATCCAATGGTTCACTACAAGCAAGAAAAATGTCTTTTGTTGAATCAAATTGGTCTTGTAATAATTTCAAAAAGCCAAAAAAAAGCTTTCCATTATTTAGCAAGTTCTGGTTTGTGATACAGACAGCATACTGGAAGTTGAATGTACCATTATCTTTTATTTGGTTTTTTACATTTATCTATAAGTTAGATTGCGATGATAGTCGCATAACATATTATCTGATTTTAAATACTATTCGCTTCAATACATCTCTAAACTCAAAGCCTTAACTCTTCTATATATTGTGTTTATGATTACACTTACTCGACTTGAGACAATTATTCTACTATGGAACGTATTAGTAAATAATGGATTGCTTGTCACTCAATTCTTTGAAGGCTTTTTTCGTATGTTTTTAACGTCATCTAAATCCTATTATCTGATAATTATATGGTGAAAATAGGGATATTGATGCGAAGAAACGATATTAGAAAATACATGAATGATAATCATTTCAATTCATTTCTTCATTAAATAAATACACACATTTTCTCTAGTCTCATCTATAGTTCGATTCCATGATCAATCCATTCATATTATCCTCAATCTGTTTAAATCTTTCAATTAATTTCAAATTTGATTCTTTGAACTCGCTCAATTGTTTGATAATTTCATTGTTTTCATATTCATTCATTATTATTGAGGTATAATTTGAGTAAATTAGATTTCTTCTTTTGAATAATTTGATTATTTTGGCATTTAACTCATTGTTCAGCTTAAATGAATTATGTAATTCTATAATATTATGCTTATCACCTTTAATTAATTTCTCATTTATCAATTTTTTACAATCTTTGTTGAATTCTGTTATTGTTAGTTTGAATATTGGATCTATCATTTCATTCCTAGTTAGATTCTTATTCTTATCACGAGATTGTTCAAATTCTTCATTACTTAAAATCTCAATGTCAGAACTAATACCATCATTATCATCCTCGTCTTCAATTTCAATTTCAGAGATTAATACATCTTTAATTGGTTCTTCCTTTTTGATTTTAACATTACGGAATTCAGGTAATGTAAGTTCTTCAAAATTAACACCTAAATCTTCTTCTACTTCTTTTTTAAAAATTGGTTTTCTAATTCTTTTATGTAGAGGTTTGACTGTTGATTTGTCACTGATTTTTTGTTTCTTTAAAAAATTATTTAAAGCTTCAAGCTTATCTCCTTCTTTTTTCTTATTTTTCTTATCTTCATCAGGCTCAATAATCACAATTTCATCATCGGGAACATATTGAACATTATGTTCATCTTCCATAGTAGTTCTTGATGGTCTCCCACTATTAGATAGTGGAATTCTTTTTCTGGGTGCCCTTGAGTTGAAAGTATTTGAAGGAATATTCAAATTTGAGGATTTTAGATTAGTTTCTGTTTTAATTGTGATATTTGGTGGAATTTTCATCGTTTGTTTAGGATTATCATCTTTAAAATTATATCCTGATAGTGAGTCCCAGTTGGAAGTGGTTATAGGATTTGAACTCTTGTTGCCATTATCATATTTATGTCTCTTATTCGAAATATTTGAAGGCATTTCAAAACTGATATTGTTTTTTCTTATATTATTAACATTACTAGTATTATTTGAAGTTGCTGAAAACAAAGTTCTTGGTTGATTTGATAATGGAGGTGTTTTTGATTTGATATTAGTATGTGATGGTTGATTCATAAATGGTTGAGATGGAATGTTTGACATTGGAGGGCTTTTCAATGGTAAGTTGTTTGAAGTGTTATTCATTTTCGTTGCACCTGGAGGAATCTTCCCTGTTGATTCCTTGAATGCTTTTTCAACGTTAATTGGAGTATTATGATTCTTTGATGGAGTTTGAACAAATCTTTTGGAATTCAAATTATTATTATTAGAATTCCATGTATTACTCGTTTGAAATCTAGGTTCTTTAGCCCTCGGAGGGACTTGTTGTGATGGAGGTTTATAATAATTTGTATGTGGTGGAATGTTGTAACTTGGCATGCTTGAAGAAGATGTGGCTTTGTTGATATTGGGTGGTTCATTGAATTGATGATGTGTATTGGTTTTAGTATTAGTGCTGGTGAAAGTTGAATAATTTCTGTATCCAAATTGTGAATTCATGTTATTGTTCATATTAGTATTGTTATTTGTTTGATATTGTGGTGGAGTGTAATTAGAACAATTGTTGAAAGGGCGAGTGAAAAATGGGACATTTCCTCCATACTCTGTGCTGAACGGTTGGTATTTCGATTGTGGTGGTGCTCTTGGTTGTTGCTGTTGTGTATATTGGCTTGGTGGAGGTGCTTGATGCGATGGAGGTTGTTGTTGTTGTTGTTGTTGTTGTTGTTGTTGTTGTTGTTGTTGTTGTTGATGATGTGTCTGATTCATGGAGTTTAGTGAGATACCCAAAGTTCTGTTATAATTGGAACGTTTAATATCATCAGATAGAATACTGTAAGCTTCATTAAGTAGTTGAAAGACTTCATTATTACCCGTTGATTTATCAGGATGCCATTTTAATGCTAATTTTCTGAATGAGGATGTAATTTCCTTGTTGGTTGACGTTTTGTCCACCTGCAACTTCTCATAGAGATTCTTGTTTGCTAACTCCTTAACTTTCAAGGCTGGCTCATCCATGAGTTTCGAGATAAAAGCAGAGAAATCTAGTAAAAAGCTTTCAAATCTCAGTGAATTTTCTGATTTTAATTCTGATTATGTGATAATTATGTCATCAATGATTATATAATGATTATATAATGATTTCGCGGAAAAAAAAAAGAAAGTTTTTTTTTTTTTTTTTTTTTTTTTTTACTTTGCTTAGTTGAAATTTCAGATAAAATAAAAATAACTCGAATTGTTTTATTTTTCAGTACAGAATCTACAACAGATTCGTATATAGTTGGTGTTTTATCGTGTATTCGACGTATATAACACTTAATATCCATTCAAATCACCATTGAACACGATGAATCCCGATTTGAATCTTTTTTCAGAGAACAAAACTGGATTAAATCATCCAGTTTTATTGCCATTAGTACCTGAAGTACGTAATGCAACTAGTGTTGATATTCAAATGAAGGATAATGACAATAATAATGATAATAATCAACAAAATACATTAGAGCAACAACAACGGTATTCTAGCTCTACCTTCCTCACAAACATTCAACAAGATATGCCTGTTCAAGTTAGTAAATTACCATCAAAATCATTTAACACCAAAGGAAAATATAATTTACAAGACTTTCAAGTATTAAGATCATTAGGAACAGGATCATTTGGTAGAGTCCATTTAGCTAGATCTATTCACAATTTCAGATTCTATGCTATGAAAGTGTTAAAGAAGGAAAGAATAGTTAAAATGAAACAAGTTGAGCACACAAATGATGAAAGAAAAATGCTAGCTATTGTGGAACATCCTTTTATAATTAGAATGTGGGGAACATTCCAAGATTCTCAACAAGTTTTCATGATTATGGATTATATAGAAGGTGGTGAATTATTTACATTACTGAGAAAATCTCAAAGATTTCCAAATCCTGTTGCTAAATTCTATGCTGCTGAAGTGTGTTTAGCATTAGAATATCTTCATGAACATACAATCATTTATAGAGATCTAAAACCTGAAAATATTCTATTGGATAGAAATGGACATATTAAATTAACTGATTTTGGGTTTTCCAAAGAGGTTAAAGATGTTACTTATACGCTCTGTGGTACTCCAGATTATATAGCACCAGAAGTTGTTTCAACGAAACCATATAATAAATCAGTTGATTGGTGGTCATTTGGGATATTAATCTTCGAAATGTTATCAGGATATACTCCATTTTATGATTCATCACCAATCAAAACTTATGAAAACATATTAAATGGTGAAATCAAATATCCAAATTATTTCAATAAAGATGTTCTAGATCTTCTACAAAGATTAATAACCAAAAATTTATCAGAAAGGTTAGGAAATTTGCAAGGTGGTACACAAGATGTTAAAAACCATCCATGGTTTGCAGAAGTAGTGTGGGAAAGACTATTATCAAGAGATATTGAAACTCCATATGAACCTCCAATTACTGCAAATACTGGTGATACTTCTCAATTTGATAGATATCCAGAAGAAGAAAATAATTATGGGATCACCGGTCCTGATATGTATGAACATTTATTTAGAGATTTTTAGTATTATCTCCTCATTGGTTTGTGTGGTTTTTTTTTTTTTTTTTTGGTGGTTTGGTTTTTAAGTTTTTACTTGCATCTGTGTCATAGAATTGATTTTTTTCAATTATCATCATTTTTATTGTTATTATTTCATTGTTATTACATTATTCTTCAACTGTTATTGTTTAATTACTTATTTATCACTATTGTCATTCTTATCATTACTATTATTGTTTTATTGTTATTATTATTGTTTTTCCATCATCGTCATCATTATTGTTCATAATGTATTTGTTTTTTCAATTTAATTATTTTATTAGTTTATTATTCTCATTTCTAATATGCTCTTTATGTGCATGCTTTTTTCTCTGAAAAGGCGATTACTCATGTTTTTCACTCTTTTTTCAATCCCCTTCTCAACAAATGGCTTTTTGATTATAATGTTTGTTCCACATCATTTGATTTTGTCTTACTTTTTGCTTTTGTAATGGCTGCCAACGAGGCTATTTTTTTTTTCTTATCATTTTGTAATTTTGTTCGATTCTGTTTCTATTGAAATTCTGTTTTGTGGTAATAGAGTTTCTGAAAAATTGAAATAATGAAAAGGTAAGATAAAACAATACATCATATATATAAAATTTAAGCGCATACCGGATCGTAAGTCTCATCATCATTTATTATTATCTATTATACCTTTAATCATTGACCATACATGACCAAAAACGTTCTCACGATTTAATCATAAATATACAATCACCTTATATTACAACTATGATTTACAGCATCACATAATTGGAAGTTTTTAATCCATGTTGAATTCAATACATGTTCCCCACTTAGTCTTGAATTTGGATTCGGATCAAGTATACCATATAATGTTGCTTTTCTTGACTTCCAATTTTCATCACCTGTAAATTTCATACTTTCAATAGGTTCGAATGTTCCAACTTTACCTGGCTTTGGTCTTGATTTAATGTATTCAACATATAATTTATCAGTTTCCTTTGCTATTAACCAAACATAAGTTCCGGAGATCATAACCAAATATAAGACACCAACCGCCCAAATATCAACAAATCTTGGGTCATACTCTTCTAAAATAAATTCTTCTGGTGCAACATAAGGTTCTGAGCCACATGCCCCTGAGCTGAAATGGACTTCTTTTTCCCATGCTGTTCTAAATACTGCACTTGTACCAAAATCTGAGATTTTAACAATTCCTGATGTTGTTAATAATATATTTTCTGGTTTGATGTCACAATGCGCAACACCCTTTGAATGCATATATGTTAAACCATTTATTATCTGTTTCATATAACAATCAGCTTCGATGTAATGAATCCCATCTCCATGAGTTTCAGAAATTAAACTGTATAAATCACCACCTGAACAGAATTCCATAACTTCTGAATATATACCTGATGGATTTTGCATTAGATCTAACATTTTAACAACATTAATATGATTTAAAGAGTTTGAGATAACGAATTCTGAAGTTAGTCTTGTACTAAAATGATTGATATCCTCATTTTCTTTCGGTTTTAGTTCTTTAACAGCATAAAAAGTTTCCTTTCTAGTGGAAGGATCAATTTTGGAAACTAATTTAACAATACCATAAGAACCCTTCCCGATTATACCCAGTAGTTTTCCATACTTATCAGTCAATTTGTAAGCCTTATTAGTTGAAGCATCTTCTCCAGTATTAATTTTTTCAACTAATCCATTGATTAAATTTAATTGGGAGTCTCCAATTGCTGCAATTTTATTGAAATTGATATGGCGTGGATTTAAAGGATCAACATCTTCATCATCTTCATCTGATGAGTCACTTTCGTCATATTCATAGTCACCATCATCATTGAATTCATTAGTATCTAAATTATCTTCGTCAGCTTCATCAAATGTCTTTCTTGATTGAATACTTAATCTCTTTTGAAAATCCATTCTGTTTTTCTCAGGTAATAAACTGAATGCGGCTTCATCATGATTTGGACTAGTTGCTCTTCTTAAAAATCCAGATAAAAGCCCAGATGAAGCAGGAGGTTTTTCCAACACTTTAATAGGTTTAATAACATGATCATGAGTCCCATTTTCAAAGACTCTTAAACTACCTTCAACAAAGGCAACTTTAGATACAGGTTTCGTATTTAATTTAGTAAAATCATCATTAGATGATCTTCTTGATGACGTGTTTCTTGTCAATGATCTATCCCTACTTAAGCTTCTTCTCCTTGATATTGAATCATCAATAGATGAGTTTCTAGATTGTTGTCTTCTTGTTGAATTACTTCTTGATGTAGACAGGAATTCACTGCTTGGAATAGGTACCAGACCAGTATCAAAAAATGGATCCTTACCACAATTACTACTACGCCTAGAATTACTTCTAGACGAGACCTTGGGTACTAAATTTGAACTTGTTGAAGGGGAAACACCTCTTGAAGCGGCGGGCCTCTTCGAAGAAAGGCTAGCATCTGGCAGGTTTTCAGAATCATTATAAACTGGATGTAATTTGGGAGATTTAACAAATAGACTCTTGAGTTGTGAAGATAATGAAGTTTGTTTCTTTACTGGTGAATCAGAGTTGTTTGGAGTTTGGATCTTTGAAGGATCATCGTGTGATTTGCCTGTTTTGAGAGTGGCTGAGGGCATCATGAGTGAGTAGTGAATCTAGTTGATTCTGGGTGATGAGAAATTTCTTTTGCGCCTTTTTTTTTAATGGATGTTTTTGATTTTGAATATAAATAACAGGAATTTTTTTTCCACAATTTTTTTTTTTTTTTTTTGTGGAGTGAAACATTTTTGAATTTTCAGGGTTCATATGACGTCACTTCCATATGTCGATTCCTCCTACACTTAGGCAGAGCCACTCCCTATAAATACAATGACTTAGGCAGAGACGTATAGGCAGGAGAACTACTAATTCATATAAAATATTCATAACTTCATTAGATATTACACTAAAATCATGCTGAAAACCACGCAAAATTACTAGAAAACAACTCCTGCCCAACCTTCAATCACATGTGCCAAAGGAGGAATCGAAGCCATAATCACCATAATCGTACCAAACAGCACAAATGACAATGAGCTCATTGCAGCTGCCCTTGGATCTATAGTCAATAAATGAGCAGTTGCAATAGCACCACAATTAACACCTAACGTTATCCCTCTTGTGACGTAGTCATCCTCTCTAATCCTCAATAATTTGAATAATGGTTGACATGTTAGTGCACCAATAATACCTGAAATAACAGTAGTAACAGCCATCAAAGATTCAGAACCTCCCAATGCTCTAACAAATGGTGTACCTAATGCTAATGTGATGGATCTACCTGCAAACCCTAGTGATCTTGCTGTGGAAATACCTAAATAATAACACATTGGAGGATATATAAAGAAACAACCCATTGACATTAATAGAATAGGTAGGAAAATTTCAATTAAATGTCTTTTCAAATCTGTTCTATAGGTGTACATTGGAATAGATAGTGATACAATCGAAACATCCATCAAGGAACTGAAAATATCACCTGCTCCAGGTTTCAAACCTGTTTTGAAAACTCGTAAATATGTTATACCAGTTTTATATTGATCTAAACTTTCAAAGAACGTTTCATGTTTCATTACTCCAAAGATATAAAAGAAAAACCATGATAAAACAACAGAACATAAAACAGGATGTAAAAATCTCTTATATCTAGGAGGTGGAACTCTCAGCATGAATAAAAATGTAAAAATTGCAATTGATAATTGTAATGGCATATCATAATCCAAAACGAAATAGATTGGTAAACTAACAATAAATAAAATCCCAAACACAAGATAATCAAAATTATCTCTTATGAAATGACCAATTTTAATGGATGAATCTTCTCTTATCTTTAATGGAGAATATTGCTCTAGAACTGATCTTTTACAAAATAATTTATTCTCCTCATGAAATTGAGCATCAACACCTGGATTTAACGGTCTTACTGGTGAGGCAATTGGTGATGGAATTGAAGGAATTTCAAAAGATTGTCTTAATTTGGGGTTATTTGGAGGAAATTCAATCAATTCAGTGTCACTTGAAATAGTTGAAGTTGGTGATAATAGATGAGATTCATGATCATGCATCGTGAGCTGTAATTCTCGTTCATTTTCTAATATTGTATTTATTCTTTTAATATAATTTTCTTCAATTATATTAGCATCACCTCTTGGAATATCATTAACTATATTTATAGGGACTTCATTTAAACTATTGATTCTTTCTAATTGAGACTCGTGTACTGAGTATATCGAGTCTTCACTTCCATTACGCTGATGATGATTATGATGATTATTGAACGCTGTAGTGGTACCATCTAATGAATCACTAGATCCTAAACTAATCTCTTCATCTCCTGAATTTTTACAACTTCTTATAGTTTTATTCAGGATCAATTGTAAAAAGATGGTGAAATAAGCAATTGTTGCGGTTGCAACTAAATAACCAAACACAAAAACAGCAGCAATAGTTAGGGCTTCCTTTGCACTAATCCATGGACTTAAAGGTAATGTAATAAAAGCAGGAGTGAAGAAGATATTGATCCATCTCAAACTAAACCCACTTGGTATTTCAATGATTTTAATAAATTTCGAAATCTTCTTCTCTCCAAATGTCATTGTTGATAACACTAAAAAGAAATATAATAATAACATACATGTAACTGAAGCAGGAAATGATATTGTTGTAAGAATGATGATTTCATTGACTCCATACAAGATGGCAAGCATAATGATGATACCTACTGGTACTTTAACGTACGAGTCCAAAGCATGTTTAGAAGATAATTTAAGACCCTCATGAGATAGTTAGTATTATGCTACCGCTATTATATGAGTATGATTGTAAACTCACCAAAATGATTCCTTTAAACGAATCTTGAATGAGATCCAACATTGAATTGAACTAAACAAAAATAAAACAATTAAAAATTAGAAGAATCAATTTTCAAAAGAGAGTGAAATTAAAAATGGAGATTTCATCATTTTTTTAAATCATTTGTATTCTTTTATTAAAAGAGAATTTATCATCGAATTCGTATGAATGGAAGCCGAAAAGAGTAAGATTCGCGGTCTGGAGTTAGAAGAGATCAAACAAAATGAGTGTTGGAGGATCATGGAGTTGAGTTGTGGGGGTGTCTCTCTCTCTCTCTCTCTCCTGTTGGTGTCTCTTTGTCTCTCAGGAATTTATTGAGCCAACGTTTCATTTTTTGTGGAGGTCCAGATTCCAGAATAGTTTCTACAATTGAAAGATGAGACTTACTATAGTAGTGTATAACATATAATATGGATGCCTGAGTGATTCAATCATGTTCTGAAGTTATCCTGAAGGACTGACTTTTTTACTATCTAATTAATCTGATCATATAAATTTGTAAAGAACTGTGATAGACTCATTCTATGGAAATCACTTACTATTAGTCACATTACTATTACAAAGAATTGTAATTTTCAGTTCGAAATTTCAATTTCAAAATTCAGACAATAATATCATTGAAGCACTACAATAATCTACAATACAATCATATAGCTGAAAGCCAACCTTTCCTCTTTGTAAATAATGTATAAAAAATGTACTGAACCTAAATGAACCTTTATAAAATAATTGTTATATGCACTTATTTTATCCTGAATGAGAAGTTTTCCTATTCCAATCAAAAATTGGGTATGTATAAATATAAAAAAGTAGATAAAACTCGAGAGTTATTCTGAATCGATTAAGCCTAAAAGACCTCTCAAATAATGGTGTTAAAAATGAATAAAAAAAGTCATCTCAAAAGGAATTAGATTTATGAAGTAAAATCACAAGATAAATCATATTTTAATTTATAGTTGGAATCCCAAACACCCCAATATTTTTCAACATCAGAAGTACCTGAAGTATCTGGTTTCCAAGCTTCATCAAAGGCTTCAAAAGCAATAACGTTAATACCCCAACCTCTGATGGCACAGACACCATCTTTCCAAAAAGCAGCAGCATTTTCAACTGATGGGTAAGAAGCCTCGAAGTTTGTTCCTTGTGTTGGCCAACCAGTTTCACCAACCCAAAAAGTGATATCAGTTTCACCTTTAGCAGTTTGGATGGTTTGTAAAGCTTGCATGATATCATCAAAGAATGAATAAGAGGCATTACTTTGGGTTTGACCTTGCCAGTATGAGAAGGCATTGGCAAAGACGATATCAGATGCAGCAATAGCTGGGTATGCAGCGCCATCGACTATAACGTTCCATGAATCAACAAAACCAACAGGGGTACCAGAATAAGAAGAGCCATTGGAATCATCAATTTCGCCTAACAAAGATTTAATGGTTTGAATTCTATCAGCTAAATCAGAAGCAGATAGGTCATCTCTGTATAAGGCTTCAGAGCCAACAGTGATACCTTTGATGGTTGATTTTTTCAACCAAGGTAAATAACTCTTTAAAGCGGTTTGTTCATCTTGGAAATGAGCATCATCATTTGGCCAAACACCCAAGAATAAAGAGAATCCGGCTTCTTCAACAATTGGACCTAAGATTCTTAAAGTGTCACAATCAGAAGCAGCATAAACTCTGATGGTGGAGGTGTAACCAGATAAGACCTTCAAATCAGCTTTATATTCTTCAGCAGTTTTACAAAGACCTGCATTGTCCTTGACACCTAAGTTGAAGGCAAGCTCACCAATGGCTTGGACGGATGAGATAGCAGCAGCAGCAGCGACTAAACTGGAAAATTTCATTTTGTGTGCTTTGTGAGTTTTATGAAAATGAAAAGAAAAAAGGTTGTTTTCATTTTCGATTTTTTGATCCCAGTTTTTTTTTTCTTTTTTGTGTTTCAGAAAAAAATCAACAAAAATTTCTAAAAATAAAAAAATCGAGTTTTTATCACGTGCAAAGTCACGTGGGGTTTTACAGCGGAACAAAGTGATCCGAGTCATCCTCAATCATCTATGTACTACAATCATCATGATCTATATTCTGTATTCAATTCATCTATACCTTGCCAATATTATCAATAGCGTCCATCAGATCATCCAAATCATCCATTTCGTCATTCTCCTCTTTTTCCTCTTCAGCAATTGAAACACCAATTATCCAATTCAACAATTTATTAATGAAATCTTTTGAATTAGGAACAAAATGGCCACCTTGATGCTTTAACAAATGTCTTTTATCAACATCACAGACATCATATAGAGCAATTGATCTCGACTCCTCCACAACGGTGTCCAATTCCCCAATGACGTGTAATGTAGGAATCTCTATATTTGGATCATTATAATAAATATCGAATTTCTCATGTTTTAACTTGAATCCACTGAACATTATAGCAAATTTCAAATTTGGTAATAATTCCTTATATCTTGCTGCTAGTAACCCTGTAAGCCCAGCACCTTGAGAAAATCCAATAATACCTTCAATTTCTTCAGGTATACAACCTTCACTAATAACCTTTAAGGCTTCAGTTTCATCTAAGTCATCAACACCAAATTTCCACCATCCATAAAGATCAGCATCTGAAGAGATAGCATGACCTGCACTTTCTTGGTTTAGTTTCAAGGGACCTTGTAAATAGATTGGCTCATAATCATTTTTTATTAGTGTCTTTCTTAATGCTCCCGTTTTACCTGAAAATATCTGTGCTGATTGGGCAAAGCCATGTAAGAAAAGAATCTTCTTTGTCATATTTGATGCGATGGTGAGAGGCTGGTGTTGATTAGTGCTGATCTTTATCACTTTATTCAACCTTTTATCGTTTCGATGTTCACATTTTTCGTTTTTCCATTTTTCATCTTTTATTTTTCACTTAAGACTTTTACTCACTACGGATTTTTAATATACAAGTTTATAATCACATTATTAAAGTTCATAAAACGATAAATATACATTGAATAACACTTCATGGGTTTAGTTATTCACTTGCGATGCAGTAAACTCAATAGATCATTGGCTTTTGTCCCAGATTCATGAGTTTGTGAGTTTGAAATTGGAGCTGAAATTACTGGTGATGATGATCTATGTAATAATCCTAGTAATTCATTACTAGCATTGAAGTTGGAATTGATGATCGGTTGTTGTTGCTGTTGTGGTTGTGGTTGTGGTTGTGGGGAGCGGGATGATGTTTTGTGTAATAGATTCAACAACTCATTGCCTGCTTTATTGGTATTAGCGTTTAATGGAGTTTGGATTGAATCTTCTTCAGTGACTTGTGATGATGAGGGTTTTTTCAATAAATTCAGTAAATTGTTTGATAAATTTTTATTATTTGATTCCGTTGAATAATTATCAGTATTAAAGTTGACGTTTTGATCAATTGGTGTCTTTTTATGATGTAATAGATCCAATAATGGATTACCACTGTTAGTAGTATTAATAGATGATTTAGTTAGCGGTTCAGTTTCATCTTGAGCTGGAATTGAAGGTTGAACTGGTTCTTTATGTAAAATTCCCAATAGTGATTTAGATGCATTGTTATTAACTTTTGGAGTTTGTTCAATTGATGAGTGTAACAGATTTAATAATGAATCAGATACACTGTTGTTAGTGTTATTAGTGATAAATCTGGATTCTATTTCATTCAGGTTAAATTCAATATTTTGTAAATCAAATGTAGTTGATTGTGTTGTTGAAATTGGTGAATTATTATTATTTGGATTGATTGAACCATGTAATAGATTTAGCAAATCATGTTTGACATCTTCGTTCTGAGTACCACCATTTTCTTTATTTGTTAGAATCTCAGAACCATTCAACTCTGATACAGCTTCGAAAGTTTTATCTTCAATATCATTATCAACAGTATCTTGTAAACTTAATGATTTATCAACTTTTAAAACCTCATTCAGATCTTGTCCTCTTTTCAGCATTGTAAATTTCTTGGGCTTTTTGATTACTTCTTCCTCTTGTTTTTGTTGCTTTGATTGAGTTTGATCAAGATCATGAGGTTTCAAATTTTCAATATTGTTGAAATGTTTAATGATTGGAGGTGCTGCAATTTCAGGTTCTTTAGAGTTTGAATGATCATGGAATTCACTATAAGTTTCTTGTTCGAATTCATATGGTTCAATTTGATGATCTTGATCTAAATCTTTTTCAAAAAATTCATTGAATTCCTTATTCTCTTCATTATCTTGTTGTTCGTATTCAAATTCAGAATAGTCGTCTTCTTCTTCACTAAAATCTTCAAATTTTTCATATCCTTTAGTTTCAAACTTTCTTTGTTGCTTGGTTTTTCTGATTAAATCAATCAATTCCTGTGATACTGTGACTTCCTTATCATATTTTTCATCTTCACAATCTTCAAAGTTTTCAATTTCCTCTTCTTCGAGTTCCTCTTCAACATTATCATCAACATCATCATCACTGACTTGATTGACAGGTTTGATGAAATCACTAAATTGTTCTTGATTTTTAGTAACTTCATTATTACCATCATTATTGATGACAGGAAACTCTTCATTTCTTTTCAAAATTTTCAATCTTGGTTTGATTGAACCATTTGAACCATTTGAAACGTTAGAAAAACTAGATTCATTCAAATTGGTTGAGCTAGAACTATGTCTAACACCAGAAGATGAAGAACCACCTTTAATCAAACTCAATAAATCTTTGGATGCATTTGATGAAGATGCAAAAGATTGATTAGAGTTATATGAAGACTTATCATTTGATGGTAAATCATAGGAATTTCTGGTTGTAGTGGTGTTGGAAGTGGTATTATTGTCTTGTTTTGGGGTTTTATTTAATAAACCCAACAAATACTTAGAATAATCTGAACCACCTGATGCCTTAACCTCTTGTTTGATATCATCTGCAATATTCTGTTTGACCACTTTAGGTATTTCAACACTATCATCATCTTTCTTCTTATTGAATAATGATAATAATTCCTTCGCATTGTTTTTAATGTTTTTATTGTTTAAGATAGATAACAACTCCCTTGATTGTTCTTCATTTTTAGAAACTGTGATACTCATTGACGGACGAGACAATTTACTTGCATTAGGGGCATGTAATTCATGTTCTTGTGGAACTTTATGTTGATGTTGATATTGTTGAGGTGGGGGAATCATCACTTGCGGATTATAACTTGCAAAGAATCCAGTAGGATGAGGAGAGCCAGATTGAGAATGTTGCTGTTGTGGAATAAAGATAGGCATTGGAGCAAATGGTAAGAATTGGTTCTGAGTTGGAGGGACGAATGGAAATGGGACTTGTTGAGGAATAATTATTGGTTGCGATTGTGAAGGTTGTTGTTGTGGTGATTGTGATATTTGTTTAGAATCATGGATTTTTTGTTTAATGTTATCTAATTGCTTATTAGCTGACGATTTTCTAATAAAATCTAATAAATCTCTACCTGGATCAATCTTATTAGTGTTATCATCATCATTTTTAGCATCATCTGATTTGATACCCAACATTGATTTCAACTGAGTTTCAACTTCAAGTTTCAATTGAGTTTCATTGTATTCACCTTTGTTCTTCTTGACCCATTGTTGTAAAGCCTGATACATTGAATTGACTAGAAAGAATTTACTTGAATCTTGTTTCATTTTATTACTAATTTTTTTGAAATCCATCCACGAGATCCCCCTGATCTCATTCTTAACAACAGGCTGGAAATCATAATCTTCAGGAATATTACGACATAAATAAATCCTGTAATTCTTACCCCTTAACGTTCTTTCAATATAATCATCTTTATTCAAATATGGAGAAATATCTAATCCAATTTCTTCAGTCACTTCTCTGATTGCACAATGATCATCTTCTTCATCTTTGGAGATCTTTCCCCTTGGGAAACTCCAACTTGTTGATTCAACACCTTGAACTAGTAATAATTTACTCATTGATGAATTAAATAAGGCAGCACCACGCACGGGAATGGATTGTTTATAGTTGACGAACTCTTTTAGCCCTTCAGTTGGATCAGAGCCCTTCAATATAATAGGACACACTTCAAAAAGTCTCTTACAAAAAGATTTCATTCTCAATAAAGGTAATTGTGGGTTTAAAGCACGACAGTAATCAAGGTAAAACCAATGAGCTTCTTCAAATAAGAAGAAGATTCTTGCATTTGTTGATAGATCTTCAGGGGATGCATTGACGACGAAGCGGACCAATAGATCCTCCAAAACCCTGTCAAGTGGTTCATTAGAGAGACCGGGCAATAACTGTATGGACATCTGAATTGAGCTGTTTTGTTTAGTCTTTATGGGACTTATAGTATTAATTCATTATTGTTGATTTTTAATTGATGAGTTGTCCGATGTGTTACCCGGAAGTTAAACAAGTGATGATTCTAATAATTTTAGTTCAACATATATATTATACACTATTCATAGAGTATTTACTCACTATAACGATGGTATTCAGAGTCGGATACGTTCCAGAACATTTCAGTACTCCAATTGTGTTTGCTCTCACGAAAAATTTGTTTAAAAAGAGAGGAATCGCAGTGAAATTGATTCCATATCCTTCTGGGTCAGGACATTTAATCCAATCTTTGGGAGATGGCTCATTAGACATTGCCATTGGTTTAACCGAGGCATTTGTCCGTGGGATCGCACAGGGAAATGAGTCGTATAAACTGGTTGGGACCTATGTTCAGTCACCATTACGTTGGTCAATCTCAACGGGGATTAATAGAGATTTCAATAATAAGGATCAATTGCAAGGAAAGAAAATTGGTGTTAGCAGAATTGGATCAGGTTCATATGTGATGGCATTTGTTTTGGCATTACAGCAAGGCTTCAAAAGACCTTTTTTCGAGGGGTTCCCCGTTGTTTCAACTTTCAAAAACTTGAGGGATTCTGTTAATTTGAAAGTGAATGACAATGATGATCAAGTTGAACATTCAGACGCCTTTATGTGGGAATATTTCACTACTAAACGGTACTATGACTCTAAAGAGGTTAAACAGATTGGGGAAATCTATACACCATGGCCATCATGGGTAATCAACGTTAGAAGTGAAGTATTAGAGAGCAAAAGGGAAGAAATCAAAAAATTCATGAAGGCTCTGGAAGAAGGAATTACATATTTCAAAGAAAATCAAGAAGAAGCAGTGAAGTTCATCTATACTGAGCTAGATTACAGTGAAGAAGATGCAAGAGAATGGTTAAAGACTGTTGAGTTCAATAATGGTCCATTAAATGAAGTCAGCGAATCAGTGATTGAAAAGACTTATAAAGTGTTGATTGAAGCAGGGGTCTTAACAGACGAGGAGTCAGTGATCGTGGAACGGTTGAAGGATGGAGTGGATACTCTATAGATTATAATAATGTGTATTATTACATAAGCCATCATGGAATTCTTGGTTGCTTGTAGAAATTTGTTTCCTTTGAAGCGATTTTTTGTGTCAGAAATGAAGTGTGACGATTGAAGTTGATGATTGGAAGGAGCAGAGGCAGAGCCTCAGGAGCAGCAAATGGAATTGACAGCCAACTAACTCTTAACTAGCAACCATCACCATCGATTTACTACTACTCACGGCAATCTCCGTCTTACTCTTGTCTCTAGGCTCCAGGCAGACGACTTCCCCAGATAACTTCCACCTAGAAGCAACGGACGGAGATTAGGCGGGTCCCCCACCAATCGCCCCCCTAGCCTCAATTCCCTAATTTCAAATCTCAAAAGTCGCTTTTGTCCGGAGCCAAAATCATCGCAGAGTCACAAATCACCAAAATCAGAGTCATTGGAAACAGGTCAAAATGTCTATTTAAACAGGCAAGAATCCACCATGAAATTCATCAATTCACTCAGATTCCTCTCCAGTACAAACAAACTAAGAATGCCAGCCTTAAATCTCAAAAATGTCCAAGTTTTAGGTGAAATCTCCACCGATTCTTCATATCCATCCCATACTTCCACTAGTGATATTCTAACTAAATCTGCTTTAGAATTTATTGTTTTATTACATCGTACTTTTAACCCAACAAGGCTCCAATTATTACAAAACAGAACAACTTTCCAATCAAAATTAGACTCTGGTGAGGTTTTATTGGACTTCCTAAAAGAAACTGAACACATTAGAAACGATCCATCATGGACTGGTCCAATATTAGCACCTGGTTTAATCGACAGACGTACCGAAATAACAGGTCCTCCAAGTCGTTCAATGTTAATTAATGCTTTAAACTCAGATGTCAAAACTTATATGAGTGATTTAGAAGATTCTGCTGCTCCTACTTGGTTTAATGTCACTGATGGTCAAGTTAATTTATATGATGCTATTCGTGGTCAGATCAACTACACCGACACAGTAAAAAGAAAATCATACAGTGTTAAAAAAGAATTACATAATATTCCAACGCTAATTTTAAGACCAAGAGGTTGGCATATGGTTGAAAAGCATGTTTTGGTTGATAATGAGCCAATCAGTGCGTCAATTTTTGATTTTGGTTTATATTTCTTCCATAATGCCAAACAACTAATCGCAAATGGTCATGGCCCTTATTTCTACTTACCTAAAATGGAACATCATCTAGAAGCTAAATTGTGGAATGATATTTTCAACTGTTCACAAGATTTTTTGGCAATTCCTAGAGGTACTATTCGTGCCACTGTTTTAATTGAGACACTACCAGCTGCTTTCCAAATGGAAGAAATCATTTGGCAATTACGCCAACATTCTTCTGGTTTAAATTGTGGACGTTGGGATTATATTTTCTCCACTATCAAGAAGTTGAAATCAAGATCTGATAAAATCTTACCAGATAGAGATCTAATTACAATGACTTCACCATTCATGAATGCATATGTTGAACAATTAATTAAAATTTGTCATTCAAGAAATGTGCATGCAATGGGTGGTATGGCTGCTCAAATTCCTATCAAAAATGATGAATTAGCAAATAATCAAGCATTAAGCAAAGTTCATAATGATAAGTTAAGAGAATTCTCCAAGGGTCACGATGGTTCATGGGTTGCACACCCTGCATTAGCATCAATTTGTAATGAAGTTTTCAATCAATTAGGGTTCCCTAATCAAATTAGTTTCATTCCTGATACTTTACCTAAAACATCTACTGATTTATTAGACACCAAGATTGATAATTTTAGAATCACTGAAGCCGGTATTAGAATCAATTTATACATTGGGTTGAATTATATGGAATCTTGGATCCGTGGACTAGGTTGTGTTCCAATTAATAATTTGATGGAAGATGCAGCAACTGCAGAAGTATCAAGATCTCAATTATATCAATGGGTTAAACATGAAATTGTTTTAAATGATACAGGTGACAAATTAACCCCAGATTTGGCGGAGAAACTGTTAGATGAAGAAACCAAGAAATTGATCGCTAAAAGTGGTGATGGTAATAAGTTTGAATTGGCTGCCTCATATTTTAGACCAGAAATTAGAGGGGAGAAATATAGTGAATTTTTAACCACTTTATTATATGATGAAATTGTTACATTAAGTGACCCAATTGATTTGAGTTCTTTGAAACCATGAGTGTGTATAAAAGAAAAAAATTCTCATTTATATTATTTATATGAAAATCCTGTTTGTAGTTTTCGATGAAGATGAAAAAACAAATGAAATCATCTTAGCATAGTATGATATTATTGCCATGAATATTTTATAGTTAGAAACCATAATTGTGTTCTTATTCCTTCAAGTCTGAAAAATTGAGTCATGAACTAACCAATTCCCATTGAATTGACATAACTTCAATCGAATAAAACTTTCTGTAATTCAATTATTTTCGAGCTTGAAGATTGAGAATTATGTGACATCTGTCTTAATATCAGAAGAAACGATATGTATGAGTATATCTAGTCTATAGAGTATATAGAGATATTTAATTTTACTATTCAGTACTATCATAATTTAAAAGGAAAACTAAGCTCGTATTTATTCGTTAAAGGTTTTCCTGTATTGCGTCTTGTCATAAGGAATATTAATGATAGTTCATAGCACAATTTCAAAAAACTCAATTTCTAGTATGAATTTGCTGTAAGTTCTTTTATCAGAACTTAACAGAAGTGGAGATAGTTGTTGTGTATCTAATATACTCAGTAGATAACTTAATAAATTTGGAATGACTAATATATGATCTTGTAATTTGAACTTCAGTAGTTTAGTTATATTGATGGACATTACAAGCTCTTGAGTCCTAAAATTTATATTATCTGGATTGTCTTAAACGTAAATAGTGTATTGGTATGGGATTGTATTCCAGAGATTGACCCAATTCTTGTCTCGTGTTTTTCATCGTAAATAATATATTATGTGCTTGCAGTTAGATTGTCAAGTACAGTAAATAGTTTGAGCTGATGGATAATAAGGACAAATCAAAGAAACTTTTTGATCAACCGAAAAGCTGAAAACTTTACGGATATTTATTACTTATAGAGCTTTCATAGAACAGTATTTAGAAGTCTATCTGTTTGTTAGGGTCATCTATCAATATTTTGTGTACCTAAAGGCTGACGAAGAATTTTATTGATGTGACTGAATTCCGTAAAACTAAGTCGAAACTTGATAATTATTAATTGAGTGATTATATGCAAAACACAACAAATTAAAAGGAATTTGGGTTAATCAAACTTCTCACTGAAAATGGCCAGTCTTGATTCAAAAAAGATTATATATATACATATATATATATATATATACATATATGTTGATTTGTTTTTTCTTCTAAAATAATTTATAGTTAGTATCTATACAACTATAAACCTCTCTTTTAGGACTCTAATCGTTCTGACCTTCTTGTTCTAATTTTATTCAACTTGGCTATGAGTGTGTTTCACACTTTTAGCATCGGTTCAGTTTTTTTTTTTTTTTTTTTCTCTTAAAGTATTTATTTTAAAACTATACAACTAGAAACATCTTCTTAGGAAATCCTAATTCTACCATGATCTTCTTTTATCTTCTCTTCACCTTTAACTTTTCCAGTCTTTTTTTTTTTTTTTCTCTTAAATTTTTTATTAAAAACTATACAACTAAACACAGCTCTCTTTTATTCTAATTTTTACAATTTCTTCGATAATCTTCTTTTCAACTGAATCTTCCTTTGGGTGTGTTCCACACGAATATATTAGCATCGGTTCGTCGTAGTCTTGCCAATGTGGCTTGTTAGACTTTGTTATAGTAAACCACGCAGCTACTTGCCCAATAGTACTCCATTCTAAGATTTATCTTCTGAATTTGCTTCAATTAGAATGAAGCTGACTGTTGTTACAATATCATCATGATCCCATGATTTTTCCATTTTCTTGCGATATCTAAATCAGTTTTCAATCATCTAATTGTTTGGAACTTTTGTTTTGGTTTAATAGTACGAGTTAGGAGATTGTTTGTGACGAATGAATGGGCTAACCAGACCAGAAATTGCTTCCCAGCCATAATCAGTTAGCTTCGTTCCACCATACCTTCTCTGCTGACGTACCGTTGCCCGGGCAACGGTTCAGTTGTGCAGCTTCTTAGCATGAGCTATAATACATGACCTCCTTTCTTCTCAAAGTTGGGTTTCTTGGTCTAGTCGGTCATGGCATCTGCTTAACACGCAGAACGTCCCCAGTTCGATCCTGGGAGAAATCATCTTTTTGCAATTCTTTTTTCTCATTGTACTTACTATACATTGTTAAAGATCTCTTTCTTACTTGTATTCATTACACCATGTTTATATAATTTTTATATAGCTGTCTTAATAATCTCTCCAAAATATGGAAGTTTCTATATATATATATGTCAGGCGTTATTCGGTAGATTTTTTATTCGGTAGATCTACCGGATAAGACACGCCTTATTCAGTAGATCTACCGAATAAGGTGTTCTTATTCGGTAGATTTACCAAACTCGAGGTTTATTGCTCAGAAATTAGTTATAATCAATGTTTGTAGTGCTCAGATGGTCTATACAGCTGTAAGCTTTGTACTGCTATACTTTGAAAAGCGTTAAACGGCTCTCTTAAGCATTTAAATGGTGTAATTTGAAATTTAGTCTTCGAATCGATATAATATTTCAAAATCTTTTCTAATAAAAAAAATGTTAATAATTGTTATATTTTTAATCATATATTTCTTCAACTAATCAACCCACACGTCTTTTTTACAAATCTGGTTGGTCCATTCTTTTCTGAAGAGTCTATATCAATTTCTTTGGCTCCATCATCTGTTCCAATCACAAGTTTATCTTCTTTACCTAATGATTTATCAAAATTTCTGC
>PPNI02000034.1:0-106136 GCA_003707195.2 Phaffomyces antillensis
AGCACTACAAACATTGATTATAACTAATTTCTGAGCAATAAACCTCGAGTTTGGTAAATCTACCGAATAAGGTGTTCTTATACGGTAGATCTACTGAATAAGGAGAATTTTTTTTGGCTTATTCGGTAGATCTACCAAATAAGACACGCCTTATTTGGTAGATCTACCGAATAAAAAATCTACCGAATAACGCCTGACATATATATATATATAATAGATTAAATAGATTAAATAGATGGTAATAATAAATGGTAATATAGTATATATCAAGGTCTGCCTAGGATCGTATTGAGCAGCACATCGAATCCCAGAAACTTGCGCTTGATGGTGAGACCCAGGCAGAAAATGGTGAACATCATGGCGAAGATGAAGTAAAGGGCCTTTGAAGTGGCATAAAGGCCGACAAGGAGCACAGTGAGACTCTTTAGGAGCCATTCGTTGATGTTGAGATGGTAGTGAAGGGACTCTGTTGTGAGAATGGAGTTGAATTTGACGAAGAGTGATGTTGAATTGGAAGGAGAGTTTAAAAGGAACGATTGGATGTCAGTGGTGAAGTCGAGGGAGAAAGTGGCGAGTGATAGTAGTCTAGCAGCTAGACGTGTCATTAGTATTGGGAAGAGCCATGTGAGGACCAAAGAGTGGAGGCGAGTGGGAGGCATCTCTATTATTCTGTTTATATATGATTATAATTATATAGAGGAGTCGGAATTGAAATTAAATAGAATCATATATTATAATAAATAGTAATAAATAGTAATAAATAGTAATAAATAGTAATAAATAGTAATAGTTCACACACTAAACATCCTAACAGAGTAATTGTCATCGTACATTCCAGAGTCCCTGACAATGAAGTACTTCCCCTTCTTGCCCAGATCAGGAGCTACGCATCCCTTGATTCCAACGACGGCATGCTTCTCTTTCAACACTTCAACGAGTTGCCCTTCTCCAGTTTCGTACACTTTCAACTGTTTCTCTCCCTCAACCCCTTTTAACAACCCACTAGAATTATTCAAATTCCCAAACTTAAGCAATCCTGCAATTTGAGACTGGCTGAAACTGGACGGTTTAGGATAGTCTCTTCTCGTATCACGATCAGCATATCTGTTATTAACAATGTCGTTATTGGGAATTACATTTGGTTCTTTGTATTTGATACTGGAAATAATGGGTTTTCTGTAGAGTGACTGGATGGGATTACCACTGGATCTTTCAGGGACTAGCACTAGAAGTTTACGGATGCGTTCCCAGATTCCCTTTGATCGAGTCGTGTATTTCGTGTGGATTGGTTGCATTTTTGTTTGGTGTGTTTATTTATATAGTTGTTACAATTAAGGAGTAAATGTTTTTTTTTTTATTTCGGATAATCTAGTTAATACAACAGAATCTAATATCACACCTCCAAGTATCTCTCTGCTAATTTAGTATATCGGTGTCCCTTCACCTCAACACTATCCAAGTACTCTTCTATCTTTCCAAACATTTCCAAATCCAACTCATCACCACTAAAATTCTCTTCTACTCTTTCAATTGAGGAACACGAAGGAATATGGATCACATGGGGATATTCAACTCCATCGATCTCTGAATCACTGAAATATCTGATCCATGCAAGTGATAACTGAGCCAATGTCATATGATTCGATTCTGCAAATTGTGTCAACTTATCAATTATTGGCTGATTTGAAATGATGTTCTCAGTTTTGAATCGATCATGTAATTTACCAATCATTGAAGTTTGGTTTCTCTTTATTGAAATTGTGTTGTTTGTTAATAACGATTTAGATAATGGAGAATAAGCAATGATGGGGATATCATTCAATCCTGCCGTTTCAGCAATCCCATTCTTTAAGATATCTCTAGTCAATAACGACATCTCAACTTCAATACCACTAATACCATTCTTTGATAAATTTATAGCCTTTGAGAGTGTCTTTGCACTTATTTCACTCAACGTGTACTGTTTAAATCTACCTTCAATAACACCATCATCCAATGTTTGAATCACTTCTTCTAATGAAGATTGATTGAAATCTAATCTAGTCGGTTCGAAAACATCGAAATCAACGTATTTTAAAATAGAATCAACAGATTTATTGATACCCATTCGTGTACAAATTGGTCCAAATGGGAATTTCAGTGATGTTGCTCCCTTTATATGAATAACACTCCATTGTCTCTGTTGTGGGAATTCAGCATAGAAATCTCGAATGTACTGTAGATTCAAGTGATTAGCACCATAAAATTCACCACCGTTTATTAAGGTCTTTAATGGTTTATTTAGATTAATTGCATGGTTTAATGCAGTGAAGGCTTGCTCTTTAGGGATTTGTTGGTTGAACGTCCATGACATTAGACCGATTCCCTTTGAGCTGCACTGGTTTAGTAGGCTCATTGTATAGAGAGAGAGAGAGAGAGAAGAGAAGAGAAAATTGAGAAGATATATATATATACTAGTAGAGTTATTATTATTATTCATTACGTAAATTCTATGAAAAAAAAGGAGCAATTAACCATCTTATATCTTATATAAATACCCACCTTAATGACACTTAGAACATCCACTTTGAAATACATCGCATTCAACAGCGTGGCCCTGCTAGTCCTCACTAATGGTCTACGCTCACTTCTTGCCAAAGAACTACCTTCCCATTTGAAAGAAGCAGGCCATTTCCAATTCCTCACTAATCTATCATTAATCCTCACCATTTTTTCAATCTCTGTTGAATTGACTTCGTTAATCATCCCTAGATTGTATGAGTTCAGTAACTATCTTATGTTGACTTCATTAGTGTTGGAATTTATCGTCAGTTCAATCTATTGGAGCTTGAAACTATTTTTTTTAGAATTGATCATCAACGTTGATGAAGTCCCCGTTGAGAATTTCATCCCATTGTCATTAGATTTAACTGTTCATCTACTACCATTCATCGTATTGTCCATTGATACTCTCGTCTTGAAGAAAAGACAAGCAAAGAAGAAGTTAATTGTTATTTTCACAATCATTATGGGATTAAGTATAGGATACTGGAATTTATTGGAGTTGTTGATTAATAGAGCTAAATCGGTTAATCCTTTGAGTGAATATCCTTACCCTTTCATTAATGTTGATAATGCGTCAAGAATTGTCATCTTTGGTGGTGTTTCTGTTTTGGGGTTGCTGGTTGTTGTTTTTGTTGAGTTTGTTGGGGAGATTATTGAGAATTTTGTTGAGAAGGAGAAGACAGAATAGATTTTAAAGAGAATGAGAATGAGAATATCAGTATAGATAAATAAATATATATATATATATATATATATATAAATAAATATAAATATAAATATAATCATATAAATTTCCCGAATAAATTCAATTTCGTCGACGTTACATAGGTATAAATACATATAAAAATAAATTCATAGATATAAAAATGTCACAATTAGAAGAGAAATCATCACTGTATGAAATCTACGAGAACGACAACTTATCTGAATCAACAGATGAAATCTACGTTCAACTGCAATCAAATCTAAACAAATCCAAAAAATTATCAAAATTAAACATCATCAAATCAAACCCTTCAAAATCTTCAAAATTGCTCAAACTAATAACTTATATCTTTGTCTTATCACTCTTGGGAAATATATACCATCAACTATCACTCCATTTATTAATCAACTACAAAATCAACACATCTTTAATTAATCAACTCCTTGATCCAAATATCATAAATTCATACGTCCTACATTCTATCATTGGTGTATTGTTAGGTTCATTGATCCCATTGTACGATTACGTGAACAATCAAAGTCATACTGAAACATTCTCAAGTATGATTAGACCATTAGTCACCATTCTAGGGTTATTATTCGCAATTAAAAAAATTGAATGGATTTCAACTCCACAAATTGCCGTTATTTGGTGTGTTTTGAATCTGGGAATTTGGGGGTTTATAGATTCAAGTCGTAGTGTCTTGGTGTTTAGTTGTTTGTTAAGTTTGTTAAGTTTTGTCATTGTTGGAAGAAACGAGTTTAGTGTTGGTTTTGCTGAAATTGCTGTCATTGTTGATTATTTGTGGTTTGGAGGTTTGTTGTTTGGAATAGTTGGAAGAAGTTTGAGTAATTAAGATTATAACTGCTCTTTATATAACATTATAATATAAATATATTCTTATATTCTATATAGGTGCTCATCATATATAACACCGCGAATTATCAATATCAATTTCGAATAAAAATAAATCATCAACACTTTGAACTATAACAGCAATCAAACACTTAAAACACCAAACGCTCACACAATGGATCCATTAGACACTTCATCTTTAACACCACAAGAACAGAAACTATACAAACTCTACGGGAAATTACCATCTCGTACACAGATCCTCAATTCGAAATTAAACACTTCAGATCGTAAATTTTTCGATTCAGGAGATTATGCATTGAATAAAGCAGGTGTTAAATTAGATCAAACTGGTCAAACTAATCAAGTTAGTGATAGACATCTCACGCCTGGTGAGATCTTGAGGATTAATAGAGGTTCGGTTTCTAGTTCAGGGACAGTTAATGGCAGAAGATTGAGTATTAATAGTAATTTGGAGAAAGAGAGTACTGATGATGATAATAAGGATGAAAAGAAATGATTAGGGGAAAGGGTGATTTGTTTTTAGTACGATGTTTTGCTTTGCTTTGCTTTTTTTTTTATTTTTTTGGTTCTTCACTTTTTGGCTTTTTTGAATTTTAATTGATTGAATGTGTTCTTCTATTAAAGGTTTTATAAATTATTCTTCATGAAATTATTTGTAATTTTGATATAAATCGATTTGTCGCTTTAAAGTGTCTAATTTAGCTAGAATGCAACACATCTATATGATTTATTGATGTAATAGTTTTAAATTCAGTGTAATATTGTAATTTAATAATTTGGATTGAAATACTTTGATTTTATATCAGATTACCATTGAAGAAATGAACCCCAAAAATACATGATTAAGTACACATTTTACAGCCCATTAAACCCATTTTAAACCCCTGTTTTTTTTTTTCTCTAAAATAATTTATATTTACTATCTATACAACTATAAACCACTCTTTTAGGACTCTAATCGTTCTGACCCTCTTGTTCTAATTATATTCAACTTAGCTATGGGTGTGTTGCACACACTTTTAGTCGCTGTTTTTTTTTTTCTCTTAGATAATTATATTGTTCATTAAATTTTGCCTATACAATCTTATACTCCATCTCTTTCTGGCTTCTATTTGATACGCCGTCGGAGGTTGCCCTACAATTATCTTAAAACCCCTTATCTAATTGTGTGTGACAAACACTGATTTTCTCATTTTTATATAAAGCCATTATAGTATAGTGGTTAGTACACATCGTTGTGGCCGATGAAACCCAGGTTCGATTCCAGGTAATGGCACTTTAATTTTTTTTCTCTTTGGTTATCAGACATGAAAATTTCAGTTTTTTTTTTTTTTGTAACTAAAATAGAAATTTTATTTTGTAAGATTTTGAGTCTAATTCAACTTTCATCATTTCATAAAGGATGAACATTTCGTTATTATTTCAGATCATAGACCATCTGATCCAATCTTTTCTCATAATTGCAATAATATCAGTCATTTTAGCCAAATATAATTATAAATTATCAGGTTTTTTAAAATACGGTAAAACTTTACAAAAATTACAATCATTTCCACATTCTAACATCCCTTTAATAAATGAACTCATTATCTTACAAGTGCCGAAATCGTGGTTTTATCATTTCTATCTTGTTTCATTGATATTGTCTTCATTAGGGTTCATTTTAATTCAATTTGTTATGATACGTGATGAATATCATTCATATGATTGTATTACAGATGTTTTGATAAAGAGTCAATATGGGATGATACCGATTGAGATCTCGAGATTAGTCATGTTTTTAATATTGGGACATTCATTAAGAAGATTATCAGAGACGTTATTAATGATGAATTATAAAAATGATTCAAAGATGAATATAACTCATTATTTAATAGGGTTGGGGTTTTATGTTATTATTAATGTTGAAATTATAATAAATACTAATTTTGAAAATTATTCAAATCCATTAAATTTAGAAATTGTTGAAATTTGGAAATTTTTAATCATACCTGTTTTATTATTCTTTTTATCAACTTTTTCACAATTTTTACATCATTTGCATCTTTCAAAATTAATTAAATATACAATTCCATCATTTGGAATGTTTAAAATTATATGTTGTGCACATTATTTTGATGAATTAATGATTTATTCATCATTTTTCATCATTTTACGAAATTGGACAACTTTATTCGTATTAATTTGGGTTTTAGTTAATTTATCTGTTTCTTCAATTGAAACAAAACGTTACTATAAAACAAATGGGGATGGTAAAGTCCCCAAATGGTCAATTATTCCATTTATTTTGTAATTTGTACTGTATAGAGCAATTTAGTCATTATGTATCTTATTTATTTATTATTCATGTCATTTATCATTGTATTTTTTAAATAACAATGATGTATTCGTTCCTCCAAACCCAAAACTATTACTTAAACCATATTCCACCACAGTATTTAACTTAAAACCACTAACAAAATTCAAATCAAAATCATCATCTTTATCATCTTTACTTCCACCAACATTCTCTAGATTTAACGTTGGTGGAATAACATCATTTTGAACAGCAAGAATAGTGAATATAGATTCAACTGATCCTGCTGCTCCTAATAAATGACCAGTTGCCCCCTTGGTAGAAGAAACGTATAGTTTTTCCCTTGATGTTTCACTAAATGTCGTTTTGATAGCAATACTTTCAATTCTATCACCAATATTTGTAGATGTTGCATGTGCATTTATATAATTCACTTTCGATTTATCAACTCCCTTCATTGCTAATTCCATTGATCTTGAAGCTCCTGACCCATCAGGTGATGGTGCTGTCATATGGTAAGCATCTCCTGATAATCCATATCCTACTACTTCACCATAGATCTTTGCACCTCTTTTTCTCGCATGTTCTAATTCTTCTAAAACGACTAATCCTGCTCCTTCTCCTAATACGAACCCATCTCTTTCTTTATCAAACGGTCTTGAGGCCCTTGTTGGATCATCATTGAATTTGGTCACTACAGATTTAGCTCTTGCAAAACCACCTAATGCTAATGGATGTACCGAGGCTTCGGTGGCACCAGCTAATATAACTTTAGCATAACCGTCTTTAATAAATCTGAATGCATCACCAATTGAATGGTTCCCTGTGGCACATGCCGTTGAAACAGAGTGATTTGGACCTTTCAATCCATATTTGATTGATATTAAACCAGCTGCCATGTTTGGTAATAATTTAGGGACGAATAAAGGCTGAACTTGTCTATATCCTCCAGTTCCTAATGCTAATGAGTTATTGAAAGAATCTTCGATCCCACCGATCCCAGAGCCTATGCAAACCCCTGTTTCAAATTGATCTTTCAATGAAGTTGGAAACCAATTAGAATCAGTTAATGCCTCTTTTGCAGCAATTAATGCAAATTGAGTAAATTTAGCACTTCTTCTAATCTCTGTTTTAGCTAAATGTTGTTCAACATTGAGCTTCCCTTCAGAGATGTCACCTTGTGGGACAACACCAACTACTTTTGATGGAATATCATTATATCTTTCATCATTCAGATTTAGTGTGGAGACAAGACCAGATTCACCATTGAGCAGTCTTTGCCAGACGTGGGTTTTGCCAACTCCTAGTGGCGTGACTAGTCCAATCCCAGTGATGACGACTCTAGAGGACATGAGACAAAATAGAGCGACAGAATAGAGTAAATATAAAAGGATTCAGACGTAAATTTTTCATATTTCCATTGTTGATCTTTTTTGTGCCTAAATTTTTCGGTTTGGGCACTCCATCAACAAAAATTATGCGGGATTAAAGAAATTCTGGAACTCTGGAAAGTCATGCGTTTTTCCAAATTTTGCATGGATAAAAGAGAAAATTTTCATTGAATTTCCACTTGAATTCTCTTTAAATTTGCTGATTTTTAAATACATTTTTTTGGGAGGTTTTCAAACGACTCATTTTGGTTGAGTTTGAAGAGAGTCATTATTGTATCAATTGCAGCACGTTTTATTATTATTGAGAAGTACTCTAATCGTTTCATTTCCCACAAAACTTTGATATCATTACTCGTATGAAGTTTGCAGAGACTCTAATGGAGAATTTGGTACCTGAATGGAAGAATAAATATTTGGACTATAAAGCTGGTAAAAAGAAGATTAAACAAATCACATCATCTCCTAATTTCATTGCAAAGACATTCACGAATCCAAATTTTAGTATTAAGTTAAATCCAAAATCTAAAAGTGCTGATGAATTCGATGAATTACCACCTGCTGCCATTGATGTTGAACAAACCAATAATATCAACAATAAGGTTAAAGAATCTAAGAAATTCGATGATAGAACTCCATTACTTAAAACTGCCCAAAGAGCAGCAGTCAATTCAAATAACGCTCAATATGAGGAATATCTTAAAGATAACACCGATTCTAATCTAACTAGAAGAAACACAATGAAAAATACTGGTCCTCTTTCATATGGTGGTGGATCTGTTACTAATACTCCAAGTGTTCCATTACAGAACTTTAGTGATACTGCTAAAAATGAATTCATTGAATGGTTAGACACTCAATTAAGTGAGATTAATTCGTTTTATAAAGAGAATGAAGATCATGCAGTTGAAAGATTTTTATTATTACAAGATCAATTATATCATTTAAGAGCAGATAAAATCAAAATTAAAGCACAAAATGAAAGAGAAGAGTTAATTAGGAAAAGTCTTCATAAAACAACTTATAAACTTAATAAATATGAACTTCCAAGTTTACCTAATTTAAGATTTGGTCGTTCTAATCATAGTGATGAAGATAATAACGGTAATCATTCTCAAGATTATGAACATCATACCCAAGATATCCCATACTACGTGGCTAAAAGACAATTGAAAACTGCTGTTCAAGAATTTTATAGAGGTTTAGAGCTTTTAAAAAATTATAGAATGTTAAATCGTACTGCATTTAGAAAATTAGTTAAAAAATATGATAAAAAAACTTCGTCTTCAATATCTGAATCATATATGGAAAAAGTTAATTCAAGTTATTTTACATCAAGTGATATTTTGGATAATTTACTACCAAAAGTTGAAGATTTGTATAGTTCAACTTTTGAAAATGGTAATAGAAAGATAGCAGTTGAAAAATTACGTTCAAATTTACATGATGAACTATTTTATACCTCCACATTTTTAGCAGGTTTATTTTATGGTCTTTCTGTTCCATTATTCATATATGCTGTTTATTTAGGTTGCAAATCCTTAGAAGATAGTATATCCATGGAAGTTAAATTTGTTTTACAAATTTGGGCAGGATTTTTTTTGATGTTATTAATGGCAGTTTTGTTTGGTATTGATTGTTATATTTGGTCAAAATTCAAAGTTAATTATAAATTCATTTTTGAATTCAATCAAAGAGATTGTTTAAATTCAAAACAAATTCATTTATTACCTTCATTTTTCATCTTTGGTTTATCTTTATTTGCATGGTTTGGTTTCAATGATTTTTGGCCAAATGTTATACCATCAAGAGATTGGCCTTGGTTTTTCTTTGCATTTGCATTATTCACATTATTCATGCCCTTTGATATCTTTTTTTTAAGTTCAAGAAGATGGCTAATTATAGTTTTTTGGAGATTAATATTTTCAGGATTTTATCCTGTCGAATTCAAAGATTTTTCACTTGGTGATATTCTTTGCAGTTTAACATACACAATGGGTAATTTATCATTCTTCTTTTGTGTTTATGCAACTCATTGGAAAGATGCAGACATTGGAGATCCAGTTTGTGGATCTTCAAGATCTAGATTAATGGGGTTTTTCGCAACACTGCCTTCAATTTGGAGATTTTTACAATGTTTCAGACGTTATTCAGATTCAGGTGATTGGTTTCCCCATCTAGCAAACATGGCAAAATATGGTATTTCAATTGGATATTATGCAATGTTAAGTATCTATCGTATAAATAGAACAGAAACAAATAGAGGCGTGTTTATATTAATAGCTATTATCAATTCTGTGTTGAGTGGATTATGGGATATTTTCATGGATTGGTCGTTAATGCAAGATAAGACATTATTAAGAAAAACGCTTACATTCCCACGTTGGTTTTATTATTTTGCAATCACTAATAATACAATCTTGAGATTTCAATGGATTTTTTATGCTTTATTTAATCAACAAATTCAACAAAGTGCAATGACTAGTTTTTTTGTTGGAATTGCTGAAATAATAAGAAGGTTTATCTGGTTGATTATTAGAATGGAAAATGAACATATCGCTAACATTCAATCATATAGAGCATCAAGGGAAGTTTCATTACCGTATGATACGATAATTAGAGGTGGATCCATCAATATGTCTAGAACTCAATCAAACATTACAATGCGTCATGATGATATTGAGTCAAATATGGGTGATCAAGAATCAAGTAATGCTGTATCAACCGGTGTTAATAAAAGAAACACAATTTTAAATTCATCCGTTTTTCAAAATGTTTCAAAGGCTATTGTTAATGCTCATGCTAAAGATTTTCAACGCCGTAAAAATGGTACTACACAGGATGAATTGGATCATGGTGGAAGTTCAGATGAGGATAATAGTGATGATGAAAGTTCAATGATTACTAGTAATGAATAATCTGGTGATTTGAGAAGTGGGAAATTTTCATCTTTTAAATATTCTATAACTGTGTTTATTTATATTATTCGATATTATGGAGAATGATAATAACGATAAATACATAATTTTAATAATAAATAACTACTATATATTGTGTAAAGTTTTGGGTTCAAGCTTAGAAATTTTTTTTTAATAACCTTGAACTTTTGCATAATTTGGGGGATAAATTCTTTTATAAATGACTTTAGTTAACCAAATTGGTAAAATTGAAGTTGAGACAATAACAATTAATTGCCAAAAGAAAGTCACTGAAGTCATGAATTCTAAATCAAAATATTCAGATAAAAATGGTACTGATCCAACATATAATAATAACGTAAAAATCAGTGAAAATATCATTGTGTTATTCCATGTATGAGTTTCAATACCAACCATTGCTAATTCATTGATTATTAATCCAGTAAAACATAACGCAACCATTTTGGTAAAATCTTCACTTTGAATGCTTGTAAATGCTTGAGAAAATAATTGAATAACTGACCCTTGATATAATGAAACTGCAACCCAAACGAAAAATGTGATATAACTTAATGATTTACCTGATGTTAGTTCATGATATAATTCAGGAAACACAAAACAAACTTCCCTTTCAACGTCATAATCAAATACAAGGGCAAAAACTGGCATCATTGTGAAACATGTAGCATAGCCAACCATTAAAAAACCTGTAATCAATGCAATTGGTTCATATGAAGATGTGATTGAAAAAATAGCCTGTGCAACAGATATCAGTAAACCTCTATGAATGACAAACTGTCCTAATTTAGCTGATCTTTTATAACTATTTCTACCATGCCATAATAATAATGTAGTTAAATGACAAAATTGAGTGATTGAAAAATCTGCAGCTAATGATGCTTGTTTACCTTCTTTACCAACAATACCAACACCAACATCTGCACATTGAATCATACTAACATCATTACCACCATCACCAATACAGCAAACTCTTTTATTAGTGACCTCACGAATCAATAATGCAACATCTGCCTTTTGTTGAGGTGTACAACGACAAGCAATAACACAAGGTAAATGGACAACAACATCAAAGAATTCATTTCTGAAGTGTTTTAGGTAAAAACTTAATGACTCACCATCTATTAAAAGACATGATTGTTTGTTGACTTTTAAATAATCCAGAGTGTTTAATGCATTTTCCTTTCTTGATAACTTTGTAATAGTATGAACGTATTGACCTCTTGAAATTAATCTTGCGCTAACAGAAACACATCTTGCAGTTTCAACTTTATCACCAGTTAACATCCAAATTTTAATACCTGCATTTCTCAATAATTCGATTGAAGATTTTACATTATCCTGTAACTTATCTTCAACACCAGTTAAACCTAATAATTCCAAATCAGTTTCTAAATGGTTTTGAATAACTGACTGCATTGCAGAGTCTCTATTCATCATAGATGCTGATGCTTCTTGATATTTAGCTTTGAATAATTCGTATGATTTTGGAGTTAATCTATTTCTTGCAATGACTAAAGTTCTTAAACCTTCTCTTGCCATGTTATTTGTTTCTTCTTCTAGCCAATCATTAGCTTGAACTATTGATTTCATAACGCTGTCAGCTCCTTTTTCTAAGAACAAAATTTCATCCTTCTGTAAATCTTTAATGATTATACCCATTCTTTTGGTGTCTGAATTGAATGGGAAAACTTGCAAAATTTCATAATTTAAATATTGTCCGGTAGAGTTATGAATTAATGTGATATTATGACGATCTCTTTTGAATAATGATAAACCGACTAATTCAGTGAATTTAACAATCGCAATTTCATCAGGAGATGCAGCTTGGTAAGTGATAGAACCATACTCCAAAGTAGGTGTAACGTTATGACAAAGAGCTAAAGTTGTAACCAAATCAACAACTCTATTACCCATGTCTCTTTTATTAACGATAGCAACTTTTCTTTTATTTGAAGAGTCATTAGAAAAGATGTTATTAACATAACCTTCAACAAGATCCATGGTGTCACCGGCATATGAGACTGTACCAAGGTGTAATTTCTTCAATTCCATATCATTTTGAGTTAAAGTACCTGTTTTATCCGATAGTAAATATTCAATTCTACCTAGATCTTCAGGAATAGTACTTGTTCTAACAATGGTTTCCTTGATGGTATCATCATGCTCAATTTGATATGAATAGACAGATTTAGCTAAATCTAAATTGACTCTTAAAGAAACAGGAATGATTGTTGAAAATAAAATTAAAAATCTCATAACATCAACGTACCAATCAGAGTTAAATCCATTGAATGCAACTAATATAAATGATAATAGGAATACACAAACACATAGAATTTTAGATAGCTTATTAATTTCTAATTCTAATAAGCCTGTTTTAACACCAGATTTAGTTGTGTTCATTGCTTGTCTTGTATCAGTACCAGTATAAATAACACATGCAATTGCAGTACCAGATGCTAGAACTGTATTTGCCCATAATGTATGATCTATAGTCAAACCGATTTCAGTGCCGTCATAGTTTAATTTACCTAAAAATGAATGAATTGATTTATTGGGAGGTGAAGCGACAATATTAACATTATTCAAATCTTCTATGGATAAATTTTGAGTTAAGTTTGATGCAATTCTTAATTTCCAATCGGTTTCACCATCTAGTTGATCTGTTTTGATAAAAGATTCACCAGAATTTTCACTTGATTGTAAAATAATCATATCAGCAGGGATTCTAATATCTTTATGTAATTTAACTAGATCACCTACTTTTAGATCTTTACTAGGAACCATTTTAGTTTGACCAATGACTTCATATAGTTCATTGTTAGCTTCAGAATCTCTTCTTCTTCTTTGAATATCATCAATTGCTTCTTTGCTCATTGTGACGATTAAAACAAATGCCAATGGGACAATATATGAAGACAAATAGCCTATCCTTAAAGCAGGTATAGCTTGTGATAATGCAACTAATAAAAAGTATAGATTGAAGAAAAACTTGAATTGTTCATACAGGATTAAAGGAATGAATGAAATTGGATTATATTTTGCATTTGAAATTGCATTTGAAGCATAATGACTATTGCTACCACCTGGTAAATTAGGGAATATTGATCTTTCCAAGTTTTTCTCAGTCAGTCTAACATTACTGTTATTGAATTTTGAAGTTTGAAATACAGAGCTAAATTTAGACCATGCTGAACCTCTTGATCCACTAATTGGATTACTGTTAATTAATGGTGATTCATCATTACCAAACATGTCATCAAATGAATCCTTTTTTAAATTTTGTTGACTATGGGATAAAGAATGCATAGCTATACCGTTTGGATCTGAATTTAATGATAAACTATTACTCTCTTTATCTTGATTATCACTAATGAAAGGATTAACACTATTTTCAATGTTATTTAAAGCAGCTTCTAATGAGTCGTCAAAATTCAAGTCAAAAGAAGAAACACTTGATTGGTGACGGTTTGGTAATGATCCAATTTTTGATAATGAAGGCATTTAGACCTAACAAATGAAAGCAACTGAAGATATAGGCACAGTTGATTATGGGTATTAAATGAAAAGTGGAAAACAGCTGCAAAAATTCTAAGTTCAGTTGGAGCTCGGGTCTTATCAGTCCCTCAATGGTGGATGATTTGGATGCTAAGTAGAAGGGGATGACAGTATAGTCCTATTGGATATACAACTGCTATCTTGAAACAACCGCCAAACTTAAAATATAGTAGAAAGATGGGGTTGAGATTATTGTACCTCTGAGTAAAACAGTGTGCGATGAGCAATCAAGCAACTTCGTGAAACAGCTGTTCACTTCCTATAATATATTGTGCGTAGTGCAATGAACTTAGATTGTTTACATATATGTAAATAGACATTAATTTGTTGATTTTCTAGACTATATTGATCTGGGCACACACTACTAACTACGTATCCGCGGGCCGGGGCGATATATAGACTTGTACTATGTAGGCAATTCACCTAATATACAGCAGTAGCTAGTACCTACCACTACTACAATACACCAAATAGAATCCACTACAAACATTCAAATGTAAAGCGTTTATTTTAACTTTGAGTTTGTGAAGTTGATCTAAGCTTTGTTTTTGGCAGCTTGTTCTTTAACAACTCTTTTGACGATTTTTTGTTCTTCGATTAAGAAAGCTCTGACAATTCTTTCTTTAACACAGTTACCACATCTTGAACCACCGTAAGCTCTTTGGACTTTTTTGTGAGTTTTAGAGATGTTAGCGTATTGTCTTGGTCTTAAACAAGCAACACCTGGTAAGTCAATACCACAGTCACCACATTTTGGTTGGGTACCAGCTTTTTTAACGTGGTGAGCACGTAAGATACCACCTGGGGTTTTAACAACAACAATTTTGTTGGATTTAGTGTTGTCTGTTTATTGTTAGTATGTTGCCTCTAATAATTAAGAATATCCCGCAAGTTTTGAAAGTGAAAGGCGTCTTTTAAGTAAGTGTGTATGGTTATCATCAAAGAAGTGATAGTGAAATGATATTATTATCTTTCGAGTTTAATGTGTATCTCGATTCTTGTTTCGAATTAAAATATATTCATAACAATATCTCTTTGGGTCTTGAGCTTTATGAGTACGACTCCCTCCTAGTAATATGGTGATAATTCCTATGATAAACTCACTGATGTCTATCGAACATGCTAATATCACTTTGAACACACATATTTCAATAAAAATATTGAGTTTACTATTAATTGAATAATATTATAATGATTCATTCTCTCATTCATTTGATATGAATTACGATGAAATGGAAATAACAGCCTTTAGTATGAATAATGTCTTCTTTTAATCTGTGATAAATTTATTGTTGATTATTGATTTTTGATTATTTACTTCTTTTAATGATTGAATATTAAATTTACTGAATATACTTTCATTTAACTCTATTCTTCCTTTAAACTTGGGGTTCTTTTTCTCGTGATTAAAACATACATGGATTTCTTCTTCTGTAAGTAACTCTTCCAGCCATTTTGTGTCCTTATTAGTTGATCCAGTTTGTGAGCATTGACTTTCCATTTTACTTGTATTTTTTTTTCAGTTTGGATTCGGAGTCTGTTGATGTTTGGATGTTTTTCATTTTTGGGTACTATATTAGTAACTGCCCTAAGATTCGGCACGTGCTGTCGTAGAAAGGGCTTCGGAAATGCCAATTTTTTTATGTGTCATTAAAATTCGAGATACTTTCTTACTATTTTATAATTAGTCAACAGAATTATTCCATTTGCACTAGATTTGAAGTACTTGACGGTGGTATATATCTTAATTGCTCTAAAGAAAAACCTTTGTGATTTAGTTTTCAACAGCAATGGCTTCAATTTCAACCTATAATCGATAAAGTTAATATTATTTTTTTCGAAAACAAGCAATATAGTTATACATACATCACAACCTAATGGTAGAGCTTTGACAGCAACACATGATCTGGCTGGTTTGTGTGTGTTAAAGTAGGAGGCGTAGACTTTGTTAAATTCAGCAAAATCATTGATATCAGTTAAGAAAACGTTGACTGGATTGTAAATTGTTAGTGAAATTGTAAAGATATAGATCCCCTTTCATTGGGGTGATTAATGTCCAATAAAATTGATGAAATATCAAGTACTCACTTTTAACAGTTCTATCTAAACCGGAACCAGCTTCTTCCAAGATGCTCTTAATGTTTTGAATACATAAATCAGCTTTTTCGGCAATAGTACCTTCAATCTTAACACCTTCTGGAGTTAATGGAACTTGTCCAGAGACGTAGATAAAGTTGTTAGCTTTGATAGCTTGTGAGTAAGAAGCAGCAGCTGGTGGAGCATTTTTAGTGGCAACCTATGAAAAAAGGGAGTTCTGTTAGTAAAATTGGGAATTAATTAAAACCAATGCACCCATGATGGATGTAGAATTGCAATTGAGTAGATAACATACTGGAGTGATGGTGGTTAATGATCTGGAAGACATGACGAGTGACTTAGTAATTGGAGTTCTTGATAAACGGGCAAAGGATTGAACAAAAGACATGATAAGGAATAATTAAAATAAAATCTCTCTTTAAAATGATGATAAACTTTTCGAGAGAAACATCTTAAAACATTCGCGATAATTTACGGTACACGTCGACTCGCTTAAACTACATAGTACATCTATATTCTATATTACATGTGCTATTCCTTCATACTTACAGGTCTTTTCTATATACAAATGATTCTTGATAAATAGTCAATCTAATCCTTTTTTGGCTCATCTGCCGTCACAGTGACACCAGACAATGGTTGTAATGCCTCATATTGTTTACGGAGTTCTTGTTGATGGTCATGCTCAATCTTATTAGCCAGCAATTTCTTTTTTAACGCTTTCTCCTCGACTCTAGCAGCATCTTTGATTGGTCCTTGATGTAAAGCCTGGATTATCAGTTAGTACAATTCCACACTGTGGGTCATAAATATAATCAACTTGCTTGACGTTCTTCATCTTGGACTTTGTGAACCCAAATGACGGTGACTATAGTGACAACAGTGCTGGTAGCCAGTGTGATCTTACTCTTGGTGGACATGGGAGAGTTGTGGAATCTACGAAATCATGGAAATCCACATCAGTTTCAGAGCTTTCGTTATTTATTTCCTACCCAGCTCCGGCTAATCTCAGCAGAGAACCGAGGTGTCACCCTAACTGCTCATCACACCGTGCGCTCTGCTTTTGGATTTGTTATTATTACAACACTTATTTTGCCTGTTCAGCGACTTTCTATAACACTTAGATTTACTACTACAATCACTGTGAGTACTCACAACAACTTGACCCCACCTTCTATACCATGCAGAACCACTAACAGCCATCAAAAGAAGGCCATCATCATACAATGGACCACGATCAGTCCAAACCCATAGTCATCCCCGGCCATGACAACGAACAGTCTTCTAACATCACTAAGAGTTCATCAAGTGCAAACATCAATACCCAATTTATGCCTGAGTCCTTTCAAACTGCTCACTCTTTTAAGACTTCACCAGAAGATTACCAGTTTTCGTCATCTGTTAATTCAACTCATTCACACAATTTTAGCAATTCCTATAATCATCATTTTGTAAACACAGTTAATAATCTAAGAAATCCATTCACTTCTGCATCTCCAACTGCAAACTTCTCTCCAAGAGCAGATCCTCCTAGCTACTCTCAAAGAAATTCAGTCGCAGAAGGTAACAGTTTTAATGCTAAATCAGGATTTATGTCTGGCCCTAGACCTTCCTTATTAACTTCAAAATTAGCATCATCTTCATCAACGGCAACCTTTGAAAATCAACAAACAGATTCAAACAGATCACCTCCATCGTATGACCAGGCAAATACTTATAACGGCAATAGCAACAATGGTTTTAAACAACCCCGTGGTAGTCCTCAGGAGGCATTCACAAATACAAACTTTCCAACAAGATCCTCTAATATTACAATCCAACCACCATCTACATCGTCGCATTTCAAACAATCTGAAATAGTTAACTCATATACCCCATTCCATAACACTCCAAGTGTTGTCTCATCTTCGTATTCATCTGCAAATAATTCAATTCCTACGCATTTTCAACAACAACAACATCAATTTCCAGCAGTGTCTTCATCGTTCCCAAATATCACTCCACAATACGCTAAAAACCCAGAACCCACAAATACTTTAAATACAGAGATTGCCGTTCCCATGGGTTTCCCCAAAAATATAGATTATAATGACTTTCAAATACCGTTGAAGCCTCAATCTGAATCACGATCCGAAAAAACTGATAATAATACCTCTTCAGTTTCAATAGATCAACAAACACCCTCATCGACTACATTAACAAGCGACTCTACACATCTGGATATTGTTAATCATCCAGTTGATGATTTATTAATGATGTTGAGTGCATTATTACAAAAAATTATTGAAGCTAATGATACTTTACATCCACATCATTATCATCATGCTTCTAAGTTCCACGATACGAATAAATTCACAGCTAATGTGCTGGCATTTCATGGTAGAAATGTCCCAGCCATTTCAATTCATGCATATCTAAGTAGAATTTTAAAATATTGTCCTGTTACAAATGAGGTATTTTTAACATTATTAGTTTATTTTGATAGAATTGCTAAAAGGGCGAACGTTAGCGATAATCCAAATGATCCACATGCTAATGAAGGTGAAGTTGAGGAACAGTTCACACATGAAGATAATAATATTAATAATAAAAATCATAATAATAAGAATGTGAATGATACACAATCAAATTCTTCAAATATTCTAGAGAACCAATTGTTTGTTATGGACAGCTATAATATCCATAGATTGATAATATCTGGTATAACTGTTGCCTCCAAGTTTTTTAGTGATATTTTTTATAAGAATTCAAGATATGCTAAAGTCGGTGGATTACCATTAGAAGAGTTAAATCATTTAGAATTACAATTTTTACTGCTTCTTGATTTCAAATTATTGATCCAAATAGAAGAGTTACAAAGATACGCCGACTTATTACTGAAGTTCTGGAGAAGAGAACAAACCAAGAAGAAGGGCAAAGAAGGAGAAGATAATACTGGAGAAGTATCAGTTAAGGACCAAGATGGAGACGAAGAAGTGAAAGGTTAAACACAGAGACAATATTAAGTATAGATATCGTTGATCTGCTCAGTCACAGTCACATCCAATTCAATTCAATTCGTTTGCCTTTAAAACACAAAGTAGATCTTTTACATTTCCAATCTTTTATATTTTAATTTCATTTTTGTCACTTATAGAGTTTTATTTGAGTGTAGGTATGATTAAGGAGCTCGGGGTTCCCATGTGAATAAATCCGATCAATACACGTGACTCTACTTTAATTTTTTCGAAATGAGTCAAACTTGAACAAATTGGCCAGATAAAAACAGTCAAAGACTACAAATTATCACACTATAATATGGATTTAGTTAACCACTTGAACGACAGATTATTGTTTGCAGTCCCAAAAAGTATGGTCACCATTTAAAACGCTTCTATTCCCTTTAAATTTGGATTTCAGTTAATCTTTTAATCATTTAGTTATCAAAGTACTAACATATCAATCAAGAGGGCAGACTTTATGAAAAAGCAATTCAATTATTAAAAGGTTCAGATGTTGAATTCCACCGCTCAAACAGATTAGATATCGCATTGTCCACTAACTTACCAATTGCTTTGATCTTTTTACCAGCAGCTGATATTCCAACTTTCGTTGGTGAAGGTAGATGTGATTTAGGTATTACTGGTGTTGATCAAGTTGTTGAATCTGAAGTTGATGTTGAGTTAGCACTAGACTTGAAATTTGGTAAATGTAAATTACAAGTCCAAGTTCCAAAGGACGGTGATATTAAAGATCCAAAGCAATTAATTGGTAAAAATGTCGTCAGTTCATTCACTAATTTAACAACTAGATTTTTCGAAAAATTAGAAGGTGTCGAGAGAGGTCAACCTTTGAAAACAAAAATTAAATATGTTGGTGGCTCTGTTGAAGCTTCTTGTGCTTTAGGTGTCGGTGATGCTATCGTTGATTTAGTCGAAAGTGGTGAAACCATGAGAGCTGCAGGTTTAGTTGCTATTGAAACTGTCATTGATACTTCAGCTTACTTAATTCAAGCAAAGAAACCATCATCAGATCCAGTTATTATTGAAAAGATTAAAAGTAGAATTGAAGGTGTGTTAGCAGCACAAAAATTTGTTTTATGTACTTATAATGCACCAAGAGAAAGTTTGAGTCAGTTATTAGAAGTTACTCCAGGTAGAAGAGCCCCAACCGTCTCACCAATTGACGATGATGGCTGGGTTGCTGTCTCTTCCATGATCGAAAGAGCGTCCAAGGGTGATATTTTAGATAAATTGAAAGCTTTAGGTGCTTCTGATATTTTAGTTGTTGAAATTTCCAATTGTCGTGTTTGAAGAATAGAATAAATCGTTCCTTATGATTTGAGTTGGGTAGTGTGGATAATGATATATATATATATATATATAAAAGTAGTCTTCCCGTTAGAGGCTTTATAATAGATAGTATATCAAGATATCTGTGGAGCTATAAGTTAATTACCAGTCACTTTTATCAAATGATTAATTTCTTATTATAGACAATTTCAGCGATCTATGACTCTACAGTGTTTATGAAATGCTTCAGGCTCCATCATTACGCCTCGCTCGTAATAACTCAAAACGACTTGTTCGTTATCTTCTAATTTAGGTAACCGACATCCGTTGAGATTTAGGTCGCATTTAAATCTTTTGTATACAAATAGTGAATTTTTCGAAGTATTTAATCATCTATTCTCTTGAATGTTTGAATTAAAGCAGAGGCCAATCATATAATAATGGCAGATAACTACAGCCTGGGCTCAATCAAGGTCAATGATAATGATACCACAGATTTCAATCAAAATGATGTTCAAAATTTAGAGAAGATAAGCACAAAACTAGGAAGTTCATCAATTCATATACAAAAGAACCTCGCGGATAAACTTGAAGCATTGAATCTAGCTGATGATCATAATGATAGGGACAACTTAATGTATGCTGCTGATGCTGATATGGAGTTCCCCGAAGGTGGTAAGGATGGTTATTTGGCTGTCTTTGGTTCTTTTACATGTTTAACTTTCACTTATGGCTTATTTAACAGTTTGGGAGTTATTGAAACTCATCTTTCTGAAAATCAGTTAGCCGATGTGAGTGCATCTACTGTCTCATGGATTTTTTCAGTCATGTTATTTATTAATTTTGTGACATTAGTCTTTTCAGGTTTATATTTTGATAGAAATGGTTCAAGAGCATTAATTATTTCGGGATGGCTACTAACAGTTGCTGGATTATTAGGGACTGCTAATGCAACAAAAACATGGCATTTTATTCTCAGTTTCAGTGTCCTGATTGGTGTTGGCGGTGGATTACTCATTTCTCCTGCGTTTGGATGTATCGCTCAAAATTTCAACAAAAAGAGAGGATTTATGACTTCTTTAGCAACTACTGGTGGTTCAATCGGTGGTATAATATTTCCATTGATGTTAAGAAAGTTGTATGTTGAGATTGGATTCACTTGGGCAATGAGAGTTTGTGCATTATTTGCAAGTTTTTGCTATACTTTCTCAGTTATATTTTTAAAAGAAAGACTGCCAAAGCAGAAAAGAGATAATTTGACTGTGATACAAAGAGCTTTAAGTTATAGTAGTGCGATTGATTTCAAAGGTTTGAAAGATTGGAGATTCGTATTTGTGGTTTTAGGTTGTACTTTAGGTGAATGTGCTTCTTTTGTCATTGCAACTTATTTAGGTTCTTACGCTAGGGCTCAAGGAAAGAGTTTATCTACTTCATACTTATTATTCTCAGTGAATCAAGCTTGTGCAATTCCTGGTCGGTGGGTAACTGGTTGGTTAAGTGATAAATATGGAAGATTTAACGTCATGATATTTTCTTTATTTGTTTGTGGATTATTACCATATACGATTCTTATACCATCAGGTAAGAACACAGGTGCCATATTTGCATTCGCTGGTCTTTACGGATGTTTCAGTGGCTCTTTGTTCTCATTATTGCCGGTTTGTTGTGGTCAGATCTCTAAAACTGAAGAATTTGGAAGACGTTACGGCACGATGTATTCTGTTGTTTCTATCGGTACATTAGCTGCACTTCCAATTGCTGGTGTCATTATTAAAAGTGGTTCTTCAGCTAGTTACATTGCATGTATGGCTTATTATGGTGGGACAATGATGTTTGCTGGTTCTGCTTGTTATACCATTTCAAAATTATTTTGTGTTGGTCCTCATCCTTTTGCAAAGTTTTAATATGTTCAATCTAGCTACTACTTCTTGCTTGATATTTACCATTGATTCGAATTTTAAGTGATTCATGGATGCAGTTTTTATAGTTATTGGCCCTTCTTTCAACTTTATACAAACTAACCCAGAAATATATTTCTGTTCAAAAAGAAGCTAGAATACTCTGAAGAAACAGAAGATAATGACACATTACAATCTTCAGCTCACGCATAGCCATAGATGTTCAATCAAGTAAAACAATCAGCTAAACAACCGTTTCAATCATAACTTTAGATCAATTCATCTGAAAAAAATTGTGACTCTTACGGGAATCCAACTCCGTCATTATAAAATATTTTTTTTGGCGCAAAATAAAAGAATTGAATAGTCATAATTGCTGTATATATCAAAGGTATAACGATAACAATATGGGTGACTATTTTGATACCAGTAGAACAGCAGTTTATGAACCCGAAGCCAGTTCTTACTTTGAGCCAAGAGACAACATAACAGATCATGTAGGGCCGAATAAACCAGAAGATCTGGAAAAAACCAGCACCAAGTTAGAAAATATGTCCATTAAGACAGGAAATAAATTAGATGAAGATAATATTTCTGTTCATTCAAATGCTACAATTGGAAATGATGCAATCGATGATGGTGATTTAAGATTTGCAAAAGATGCTCATTTAGATTTTCCAGAAGGTGGTACTGAAGCTTATTTAGTTGTTGTTGGATCATTTATGACATTAGTTTTCTCATTTGGGATGTTCAATAGTTTAGGTGCTATTGAAGCTTATATCTCGGAACACATTCTCAAAGAGTCTAAATCAGCTACAGTTTCATGGATTTTTTCAATTTTTTTATTTGTTAATTTTTTAACTTTGGTGTTTTCTGGTGTTTATTTTGATAGAAATGGTTCAAGAGGTCTAATAATAGCAGGATGGGTACTAACTGTCGGTGGTATGCTGGGTACAGCTAATTCTACCAAAGTATGGCATTTTATTTTAAGTTTTAGTGTGCTGAATGGTATTGGTGGTGGTTTTATGATTTCACCTGCGTTTGGTTGCGTTGCTCAGTATTTCAGTAGAAAAAGAGGGTTTATAACTTCAATTGCCTCTACAGGTGGCTCAATAGGTGGTATTATTCTTCCTTTAATGTTAAGAAAATTGTTTGTTGATATTGGATTTGCTTGGTCAATGAGAGTTTGTGCATTATTTGCAACTTTTTGTTATACATTTTCAGTAATTCTTTTGAAAGAAAGATTACCAAGACATGAAAGATCACATCTATCAACATGGGAGAAAATATGGAGTTTTTCTACCGCTCTTGATTTTAAAGGATTTAAAGATTCAAGATTCACTGTCCTCGTTGGAGGTTGCGCACTTGCAGAATCATCAGCATTAATCACGGCTACTTATTTAGTATCATATGCAAGATCCCAAGGTCAATCACTCTCCATTTCATTCATATTATTAGCAGTCAGTCAATCTTGTGGTGTTCCTGGTCGTTGGATCACTGGATATTTAAGTGATAAGTATGGTAGATTCAACGTAATGATTATCACATTATTCATTTCAGGTGTCATTCCGTTTGTGATTTTATTACCTGCAGGTTCAAAACTTTTTGCATTATTCGTCTTTTCATCATTTTGGGGGTTCTTCACAGGCTCAATTTTTTCATTATTACCAGTTTGTTGTGGTCAAATTTCAAAGACGGAAGAATTTGGTAAAAGATATGGGACGATGTATGCTGTTGTTGCATTTATTACATTAGCGGTGATTCCTACCGCTGGTAAACTGATAGGTGATGGTACTCCATTAGAGTATACAAATTGTCTTGTTTATTTTGCCGGGTCAATCATGTTTGCTTCTTGCGTCTGTTATGTGGTTTCAAAGTTTCTTTGTGTTGGTAAGAACTTCTTTGTCAAGTTTTGATAATGATGATTTTTTTAAAAATTTATAATGATTTGAGATTTTATGTGAATAGAAAGTAATAGATGGCATGAAATGTGGTCTGTTTAGTATTAGAAGATTGAAAACACTATTGCGTAATCAAAATGATGCAATTCTAGATCCTGATAGAAAAACAGATTATGAATTTCCAAAACCTGTTGGTTACCATAAAAAATTGAAATTTCCCTTATTAGAATTGATAAAAACGTTATCCAGTGTTTTCACATTATCAGGGGCTAGAAAATTAGAAATGACAGAAGGGACTCCACTCGGGCAGACATGCCCCTGGGAATACCATGACCATATGACGCAATGTACGTTCAAAAATTCGATGCTTTATGTGCAGGCGTGTCACAGTCGTTCTAGCATCTTGAGTGATTTCAGCTTCTGATTTTGTCTCATAGATTGGATTACCCTTTTTGTCAAATTTAGGAAATTTTAGTTCTTGTAAATCTTCAATTAGATCGATTCTTTTTCTGTTATTGATATTTAGTTTTTTATCAATTATTAATTTAATAAATCTTGCTTGTGATGAAATTCTGAAGTACGAATGAAAGCAGTAACTTTAACATAGCAATACTCTACAATATTAAAGGAGTCGTGGATATCTGTTAGTATTAAAATCGTTCTATTTGGACATTAGATTTCATTATTTTTCATTATATTCGTAGCTATCATCACTTGTGGTTGCAATTTCACCATCATATAAATATCATTATAGAGAATTAAGTTGAAAAGACTAAAACAGCCAACAGAGTAGCTTAGAGAGATAATTTGAAAGAGAATTGGAAATTTCAATTATTAACAGAATTGATGAAAAAGTAAAATGAAAAAATTAAAACAGTTTTCTTAATTGAAATACAATATCAAATAATATAAAGATCATAATATGCATAAAATTCATCAAATATAACTTTTAAAATCATATATCTAATTATAATCAAGACCTTATTTTTTTCCCTTATAAAGAATGATATCCTTTATAATAATAATATTGTACATAATTAATTATCATGTTTAAAATCCATCTAATTAACCATAAAATGAAAAGGGTTAATCATTTTGCTTTTCTATCTTATTTCTTTTGATCCTGTTAATATAAACTCCAATGACTTTTCAATCCCACTCACACATTTCTCTATTTACTAGCTTTTTTTAGCTTCAAAATTATTTTCTCTTCATTTTACCTTCAAAACCTGCTCTCTTTTGTGAAACAACTGGTTTGAATTTTTTCTTTTGCTTTTGCTGATGTTTACGTTTTAGACCTTTATTATCTTTTCTAATTTGTAGATTTTCTTCCCTTCTTTTAACTTTCATATCGATCATATTTTTAACGTTTTCTTTACGTTCTTTCCATTGAATTTCGGATCTTCTTTTAGTGGCTTCTTTTCTTTTAATTGCCTTCTTCAATAATTTTTCGTCATCTTTTATTTTGATACCTTCTGCTTGAGAGATTGATCTATCCCATTTAGCCCTTTCAGCTAATCTTGCTTTTTTCTCATCACTGAAAGTTGCTTCTTTTTCCTTTCTTGCTTCTAAAATCTTCAAATGACCTTTGAAATCTCTATTACTTGGTCCTTTTCTTTTACCATGTCTTTTTAAATCTGTTAAATCTGAAGTTGTACCAATTTTATCATCGAAGTGAATATTCTGATATAAAACTGCATCAGTGGAATATTCATCTTTTTCAGCTTCACTTTCGTTATCACTACTTTCACTTTCAGCATCTGGATCTATTTCATCATCATCTTCCTCTTCTTTCTCAAGTTCAGCTAATTTTCTCTTTCTTTCTGCTTTTAGTTCAGCTTTTTTACGACGATCTGCTAAAATTTCTTCTCTTGAAGCTGGGGCACCTGCAGCATTTGAGCCTGGAGCTTTACGTTTTTCTCTTAATGAATTGATCTTTTCAGCTAATTTTTGTCTTAATTCATTAATTGACTCTTGTTTCTTTCTCTTATCGTCTTCTGATAATTCAACAGATTTGGACTTTTGTCTTCTTTGTTCTTCTTTTGTGATTTCAACTTGATTGCCTTCATCATCAAACACTAGATTTACTTCTTCTTCTTCTTCTTCTTCTTCTTCTTCATTGTTATGTTTTCCTGCATCTTTGCTGGATTTATTATTTGTAGTCGTGTCACTAGATTCTTTCTTATTTTGGATTTTCAGTCTTTTGGCAGTTGGTACTACAACAGGCACAGCATTCTTAGAATTTTTAGATATGACTTGAGCAACAGTTGATATTTTATCTGAGGTTTCAACTTTTGAAGGATCTAATTTAGCTTTTTTGATTTGTCTTGCTTCATCTTTTGATTTCTTTTTAGCTTTCCATTGTTCTGAAGTATCCTCGTCATAGTAGTATTTAGCGGGAATCAATGAAAGAAGACCATCAAATGCAGAAGAGTTGTTCTTCAAGCGTTCTTCTAAAGCAGAACTCATCTCTTTTCAATAAATAAATAAACTACTAGCTGAAATTCTATTAGTGGAATGAAAATTTAATTCTAAAGAAAAAAAAATTTTCGAATCTCATCGGTCCGGGCAGCATTTAATAAAATAAGTCAGGCGAGAGTCATGTGACTCTCATCCAATGCGGGTAACTGTTTTTATTTCATTTTCAACAATTTTTTAAGGGAAAACAACCAATTTTATCAGTTTATATTCTTTGAATTTACCATTAATTTCTCAATTATTCGTCATGTCTGGCTCAATTGCTGATTATATTTTGCTCTCTCTGCCTTCTGCGGCCAGTCCAGAATCAGCTGCCACTTCAGACTCCCTCAAATGGCTGACTGCTAATCTTTTAGGAGGAAAGACAGAAGTTAATAAAATCTCAATCCCAAATTTCAAAATAGGTACTTTGGATTCATTGGTCTCTGAAAGTGAAGAATTGCAGAAAATTGACGATCAACTGGCTGGCTCAGTTAACAAAGTCATTGAAATTTTAGCTAATCTATACGATAATGACCAAACTTTAGTCAATGGTTCAAAAAAAGTTGATGGTAAACCTGTCACTGCTTCATTTGAGAAATTCCAATGGAAATCAAATAAATTCAGATCTGATAAATCAATCAAAGACTTGATAAATATCATTGCCTCTGAAGCTTTTCAACTGGATAGTGATGTTAAAAATGCTTATAATAACTACACCACTGCTAAATCTAATTTACTTGCAGCTGAAAGAAAACAAACCGGAGATTTATCCGTTAAATCATTACATGACATTGTTCACCAATCAGATTTCGTTCTAAACTCTGAACATTTACAAACTATATTAGTTGCAGTTCCAAAAAATTTACAAAAGGAGTTTTTGGGTTGTTATGAAAGATTAACTATAATGGTTGTTCCAAGATCTGCCAACATAATTGCACAAGATGATGAATACTACTTATATAACGTTACTTTATTCAAGAAGTACGTTCCTGAATACAACCATGCTTTAAGAGAAAGAAAATTCATTCCTAGAGATTTTGTCTACTCTGAAGAACTTTTAAATGAACAAAGAAAAGAACATGAGGTTGCAGAACAAACTGAAAACAGATTAAAATCGGAATTGATAAGATTAACCAAGACAGCTTACTCTGATATCATTTCAAATTGGTTCCATTTGAAAATTATTAGAGTCTTCGTTGAAAGTGTTCTGAGATACGGTTTACCACCAGATTTCAACGTCACTTTGATCAAACTACCAAGCTTCAAAGACTTACAATCTGCTAAGAACGAACTGATCCATGAATTTGGTTATTTGGGAGGAAATGCATTTGATGTCGATGCAAAGGGTAAAATCCAAAAGAATTCTTCCTTACACGAATACGCAGCCTTAGTGGACACTGAATATGAGCCTTTTGTCATTTATCACGTTGACGTGAAATGAGTTTAGTCTTAATTAAATATACACTAAAATAGAATTGAGAAAATCGGCGTAGTTTCTGTGTAAAATTTACTAGAATGATTTGTTTTTTTTTTTTTGTGTCAATTTTGGTCCCTCGAAGATTTCCGGAGAATTTATTTAACACAAAAGTAAACACACTAGAATTATCTAATCAAATCACAAACTTTCTGATCGCTTCACTTTCGCACGCTTGATACACTGCAGATGTCCACCTCTTTGAAGAGATCCCCGTCTCTGTCACGTTCATCTACCCCCAATGACCACAATCTCCAAAGATTAGTTGATAACAAATCAAATTCACCTGATCTGAGGAGATTATCATTAAAATCATCAAACCCAATCGCCACATCACCACTACTAGGTCGTTCTCCTACCAGTACAGCTCCTTCACCTTCAAGAAATCCAAGATCTCCAGGAACTCCTTCCAAAAGACCATCAAATGACAATAATTCGATCAAAGTCATTGCAAGATTTAGACCTGAAAATGATATGGAATCAAGCAAAGGTTCAAAATGTATTAAATTCGTCAACGATCAAAGTTTGATCTGTAAAGAAGAGACATATACGTTTGATAAAGTCTTTAACTCTAGTTCTTCACAATTAGATGTGTTTGAATTCTCAGTGAATCGAACTGTTGATGATTTGTTCGAAGGTTATAATGGTACAGTTTTAGCTTATGGACAAACAGGTTCAGGTAAATCGTATACCATGATGGGATCCAACATTGAAGATGATGATTCTAAGGGTTTGATTCCAAGAATAGCAGATGTCTTATTTGATAGGATTTCAAAAGGTGATCTGGACACAGAGTATACCTTAAGTGCTTCGTATATGGAAATTTATCTTGAACAGATCAAAGATTTGATTAATACAAATTCAACAAACTTATCAATTTATGAAGATCCAATACAGGGGATTACAGTTAAAGGGTTATCGAAAGTTTATGTGAGCTCAACTGAAGAATTATATAATGTTCTAAAAAAAGGTGATGAGTCTAGAACAAAGGCATCGACAGAAATGAATGAAGACTCATCAAGATCTCATGCAATTTTTCAAATCAACTTAAATCAAGAAAATCCCAGATTTGGTATAAAAAGATCAAAATTATTTCTAGTTGATTTAGCTGGTAGTGAAAAGATTCAAAAGACTGGTGTCGCTGGAATCAATTTAGAAGAAGCTAAAAAAATTAATAGTTCTTTAAGTTCTTTAGGTAATGTTATCAACGCATTAACAGACTCTAAGGCCACACATATCCCATATAGACATTCAAAATTGACAAGAATTTTACAGGAATCGTTAGGTGGTAATTCAAGAACTAGTTTAATTATCAATTGCTCACCATCTAGTTTTAATGAGTTAGAAACTATTTCAACTTTAAGATTTGGTACGAGGGCTAAAAGGATTAAGAATAAAGCTCACATTAATAATGATCCAACGCAATTAGATTTATTAACTCAAATTAACCAATTAAAGACGATCAATCAAGAACAAAATTTAAAGAATCAAGAAATTATGTATGAATTAGAATTATGGAAATCCGGTGTTTATAGATATCAGGAGGAGAATAGTGAAGTAGAAGGCATATTAAAAGAATGCGATAAAGATGAAGTAACGGAAGAAACCGCACCGCCACTAGAATCAGATACATCCACTTCAACAGAAAGTGACTCATTATTATCGAAAGAAGCAGAATTAAGGATTAATCATTTGAATGACAGAGTTAGTAGACTATCACAGATATTAACAAAAATCCCGAATTTAAAACATGAAGATAGTGCTATTGAAATCCAAAGAAAATTCATTGATTCTCAGAAACTAAATAAAGAGCTGATGGAAGATATTCAGATCGAATGTAATAAAAATGTTGAGTTACAGTTGAAACTAGAGGATATCAAAGATAAGAAACGAAAGAGTAACTCTGATAAGCAATTTGCACTGGAATTCACACTAGAACAATTCACTATTAAATTAGATGAGCTTGAATCACAAAATAATTTACTAAGAAAAGAAATAACAACAATTAAAAAAATATCAGAAACAAGAAATGAAAGGATTTTAACTTTAGAATCAATGATTAAATCATATAGAGATCAAAATGAATTAAAATATCCGAAATCATCAATTTCAAGCCCATCTTTGACAAATTCACCAATCGAAGAAAGTTTCTTTTCACAACTTAGGAATCCCTTTCTTGCATTTAAAAAATCAAATAATTTTAACAATCATCAATCAATTAATGATAATAATAATACAGAGCATAATACCAAAACTAATAAAAGATCAACTAATTTTAAACTTAACGATCAATTCATTGATATTAATTATTTTAACGTTAGAGATGATGGAGTTGAGAAAAATCCAAAAAACTCCAATGATGATAATCATAATAATATTAATTTTGATAATAATTATACGAAAAACAATCATATAAATTTGAAATCAACTAATAGTACCGATCCTTTGAGAACTGGTTTAAATTTACATATAGTTAAACCTTTAAGAGGGGGTCCAACTAGTTGAACAACGATATAAGAATAATTTAACGATCTAGTACATGAAAATAGTGTAGATTACAATCATTTTTAAGATTATATAATTGTAATAATTTATCAGTAAACAATTACATATATGTTTATAGTTGTTACAACTACTCATGTGTGGATTTAGTTCATTATTCTTTTAAGGTTTGTTTATTTTTCATTACTTCATGATATTTACTCTATTTTGGTTTTATCCCTGATCTCTGATGGTCGAATGTTTCAAGAAAGGATCTAAGATCTTTATTTCTAGGTGTCAGTTTGTGTGTTTCCATCTTGATTCATTTTATTTCTCAAATGCAAGTTCCCCATTTTTTAAAGCTAATACATCTCTCACATCAGTGGTATATCGTAATGAATTCAACAATGGAATCAAATTCAATAAATCTGCATCACTCGGATCATTTATCCAACCTTCCACTATGATTGCATTAGATTCATGTAATGCATAACTTATTGGTGAATTATCCACTATTATTACATTATTTAGATTTTTATCAACAGTTGATAAATCCTTAATGTATCCTTGACCTTTTCTTAATGTGCAATGATCTCTATAAAAACGTTGTTTGAAGAATTTTCTTTCTGTTTCTAACCAATCAATTACAGGATCTGCATACTCTTTAACGCTTGCTGTGAATAAAACTAAATCAAACCATTTGGAAACTTGTTTCAAAAATAAATCACAATATGGTCTTTTGTAAACATAATATAAGGTAGGTACTTTATTCTGAGATCTAACTTCAACCATATGCCCTGAACCTACAGAGATTCTTGTTCCTCTTGAAATTGAATGGATTAAAGTCTCATCAAGATCTAATATTAACGTTTTTTTTGAAGATGAGTTTAGTAAAGACATTGGGAAGACAGTTTTAGGAAATGCTAAATATGTTTTTTGATTATTGTTAGTTGGATCAAGTATTAATCTCGAAATATTGTTAGAGTTTGTTGATTTAACGTTATCTGTATTGAAAATAGATGACGATGAAGTTGGTGATTTAACGTCAGAGGGCATAATTAAAAGTGCGTCTGATTCGATTTCATCAGCTTCTAAAATTGTTGAATGTAGTTTCTTTGAACTTAATAAAGATGAGGTTGATGATGCTGATAAATCATTCGAAATGCCATGTGATGATGATGAGGAGTTCGGTTTTAATGAAGATGGTTCATCGTATGGTTCTTTCATATCTAAATCGTCTTCTTCATTAACTAGTTGTGTAGGTAGATCATCAACATTGACAGTTGGTTTCCTTTCTAATAAATATAGCGGAAATGTGATGATGAACCATATGTATTGGATTGGTGTAACTATGAATAAGTTGGGTATGAACATGACGATTGATAATAAGTAGGTGAATGATAACTTCGAGTGCTTTTTGTTGGAATCCAATGGATCATTTTTATTGTTCTTTGAGATCTCATCATCCTCTTCATCATCATCTTTTTCTTCATCATCATCATCATCATAATCTAGTACTTTGATTGGATCTATATTTATGTCACTTTTGTTGCTATTTTGTTGTTTTTTTCTGAATCTCAATGCATTCTCAGCCTTATGAGCCAAATAAGAGATTGAGTTCATGATTAATGGGAGCAATTCTACTTAGAACCCACTTCAAATACGAATAAAAGCATCAATAAAAAGTATGTATTGGGAAAACCCAACGTGAAGTTTAGATTCTGGCTCAACAAAAACAAAAATAAATACTAAACAATTATCCATATGTGGTAATTACCAGAACTAGAAATATTCATTCACGTGAGCCTCGGCGTTCCTCGGCTTTAATTCTCGGTTTTTCTCCACAAAAAAAAAAGCATTTTGACACAAAAAAAAAGTTCAGCCGAGGCGAATTTTCAAATGGGGAAATAAATTGAATCGAAATTTTTGTATTTAAACCAGAAAGAATTCCTCTGAAATTTTGTTCTTTTGTTAGTCTATTCACTACAAATATACTCTCACAATGGTCAGATTAAACGTTAATGGCAAAGTAGTAGTCATCACTGGGGGCTCAAGAGGTCTAGGGCTCAATTGTGCAGAAGTCTTATTGAAAAATGGGGCCAAATCAATCTATATAACTTCAAGAAAAACAAAAGCAGTTGAAGAGACAGTTCAATATTTAAGAAAATTAAGTAAACAATACAACCCAAGCTGTACAGTTGAAGGAATCGGTGCTGATGTTTCTAATGGTGAGGGTGTTACTGATTTTTTTAAATTTGTTGCTTCAAAGGAATCTAAAGTTGATATATTGATTGCTAATGCAGGTGCTTCATGGGGTGAAGGTTTAACAACACATCCAGAAACTGCCTTCGATAAAGTCATGGACTTAAACGTCAAGGGTGTCTTTTTAACCATTCAAGCTTTTTATCCATTGTTGAAAAAAGCTGGTACTAAGGATTATTCATCAAGGGTATTAATCACTGGTTCTGTTGCTGGTATCAACGTTAACTCATTAGAGTCTGGTACTTATGGCTATTATGCATCAAAGGCAGGTGTTGCTCATATGGGTAAAGCACTAGCTTTGGAATTAGGGCCACAAAACATTAATGTTAATATAATTGCTCCTGGGTTTTTCCCAACCAAAATGTCTAATGGTTTATTAAGTAAATATGGTGAATCAATGATCAAAACCAATCCAAAACAAAGACTGGGAACTCCACAAGACATTGAAAATGTTGTTTTATTCTTTTCTGCCAAAGAATCGGATTACATTAATGGTGCCGTTATTCCAATCGATGGTGGTCAGAACGTTGGTTTTGCCACAGGAGCTAAATTATGAATACTACAAATTAAATCGAATTATCGATGTCTAAATTACATTTCATGTATTTGTGTACCCTTGTTTTTTCCCCTACATTTCGTTAATTCGTTATCTTCTTAATTATTAAATTATTCATTATCAGTATTTTTTGAATTAACGGGTTTCAAAAAATCTCTAATTGCATTGGTAAAATAGCTTGAGCCAGATATATTTGCATCATTACCATTAATATTATCATTATTATCATTATTGTTATTTTTTTCGGTTATATCTGGATTTTTCATATGTTTTAAAGTTCTATTAAGATTTAAGAAATCAACTTCATCGTTATCTTCTTCATCTTCATTAGAAGATTCATATTGTATACTTGCCAAATATTCATCAATGTTATTTAAAACTTGTTGTGGAAATGTTAAAGTTCTTTTACTATTATCATCCTTTTGAACATTTGAAACTGAATCTTTAGTTAATTCACTAAAATTTGAAGATGATGCTGATTTTGAACTAATGTTATTAAATTCATTGATTAGATAATTAGTGTTTAAACGATTTGAATTCATCAATGATATGTTTCTTAAATCTCTTATATTTTTTCTATTTTTATTCCTAGTTAATGAGATATCACTTTCATAATCACTTTCTTCAGGTTTGATTAATTTTTTTTGAAATGTGTTATAACTTTTACAATTATCACACTTTAGACCCAACACATGATATGGACACGATGATTTTGCATTACAATCATTACATGATATGATACACGTCCATTTATCATATGGTTCTGGTAGTGGATGTAATGAAATTTCCATATCTAAAACTCTAAATTGTGCTTCCATATTTAATATAGTTTTATGGCAAGTTGGACATTTATAGGAATGTTTTGAATGATCTTCATAACAACTTTGATGGATTGCATGACCACAAGACATGAAAACAACTGGTTTTGTAGAAGTAAACATAAATTCGCCACATATTGGACAATCTGATTGTGTTGCTCTTTCGATACATTTATGATCATCTTGTAATTCAATTGATAAACAAGCATTACAACCATTACAATGGAAGAAATCTTGTCCTAAACCTAAACCTAATCGACAAATTCCACACCCGTCACAATGATAAATGTCTTTATTTTCATCATTATCATATAATTTACATTTTGAGCAATAATAAAATGCAAATCTAATATCACAAAATTCACAAAATTCGCTTGGTGATTGAGTTCCAAAGCAATTCATGCACATTATATGTTTTGTTTCTTTCCTTTTCATCTTATGCGTTGTTATTGATTCATCATGACAAAACGGACATGCATACCATTTCTTACACTTTGAACATTCTATTTTACAATTTTTTTGATAATGCGGACAACCCATTGATTGTTCTTCATCATCATGATATGTTGCAACTTTATCTTCATCATGAACAATAAGTGGACCATCGATTTCTCCATCCTTTTCTTCTTGTTGTTCTTCTTCTGCGTTGATATTTTCATCACTAACCTCATCTTCTTCATCATCATCATCATCATCATCATCAATATCTTCATCTTCATCTTCATTTTTTGTAACTTTTTCAGTTGAAATCTTGAAAACTTCATCTCCATTTTCATCAACAAACTTAACATTATTATAAAATGTACCCATCATTAATTTTTGAACTAATCTATTTTTTTCATCTTCATTAATTGATAGTTTTCTAATTTTGATAATTCTTTTTCTTAATAATGACTCATTTTGTTTATCATCCTTAGAGACTAGAGTCAACTCTTCAACTTCTGAATTGGTAACTTGCTCATCTTCAGTATCAATTTTAAAACCTTTATTAACACCATTCTTCTTCTTTTTTTTTCTGAATCGACGAACTTCTTTAGTTTGTGGAATAATAACTTGATCCAGTAACATTGGAACTTCTTTTGGTTCAACTGCAAGCTGGATCACTTTTGGTTCATAATCATCATGATTATTGATACCTTCATCTTCACTATCGGTATCGACACTATTTTGAATGGTATCATTTATTGAACTTTCCAATAATGTTCTTATAGTTTGAAATCTATCTAATGCAGATTGTAAAGAAAACCCTGATTTCAAATCGTCAATTAAATTAGAAAGTTGTTCCCTTCTTGAGATATTATGAGATGCTAATTTTTCAATCTCATCATTATTAGTATTGACCATTACCTTCTGTGGACCTATAGATGTTGTTGTAATAGAACGAGGCCACAAATTAGATAGTGAGATTCCTCGTAGCGATCCAATGGCATTTAGATCATTAGTGAATGAATTTTCCGAATCTGATCCAGATTCTTCTTCGATATCTGAATCATTTGAGTAATTGTAATCTTCTTCGAGTGTATTGAGACTTCCAGATTTGATATTTGGCCCCATATCTTCTGGGTTTTAGAATTCCAGTTCTTTTGAAGTTAGCTATGGTGTCTCTAAGAGCCAGTTGGTGACAACTGCAATAACAATCCAATTTTAGTCAGTAAGTTACAGAAAATTAAATCAAAAAGTTGAAAAGTTTTTGGATTGTTCGTTTTTAATTCCGATCTTATCACGTGATCTGAACCGGAGCTGAAATTTGAAAGGGAATTTTATTTAAAGAAAAAAACACACAAACACAAAAAACTATCACAAGATTTAGAGATTCATCACTAAAAAATGGCCTTAAAGATCACAAGTTTCCTCAATTTTGAAGGATTGAAAGAAGATTTCAAATCAAAGAATTTTAGGTATGTTTTTCCCCCATTTTTTGCAGGGGATTTTAAGTTATTTCAAATGTATTGAATTAAAAACACTAAATTGTTGTATACTAACTCCTCTTAATTCCAGTGTTTACGGTCAATGGTGAGTCGCATGCCTTCACAATTAGATTTCAGAGGTCTAATAACCCATTAGTGTACGCTACTAACAAGTATTGCTATTACCAGGACTGGGATCTTATGTGTTATATTATGTCTTGCTTTAGGTATAGCCAATATTTTCCATTTCAGTACAGTTATAGTCTTTTCAATCATTTGCATGTAAGTATATGTTGAAATATGAGAACCAATTAGTTATTGGAGATGTATATACTAACTATTGGCTCAAAGTGTTCAAGGTCTAATTTTAATCTTTGTTGAAATTCCATTTTTATTAAAGATATGTCCATTAAGTGAAAACTTTAATGAATTTATCAAAAAATTCAATCAAAATTGGCCAAGAGCTGCTTTCTATTTAGCAATGTCTGTTCTTCAGTTCTTATCATTAATTGTTCAAACTACTTCATTATTAGTTCCTGCAATTTTCTTATTATTTAGTTCAATCTTTTATGCCTGTGCAGCAATCAAACATCAAAGGTTCCAAAATAGTTCAGGAATCATGGCAACTGGTGAGAATTTCCCAACTGGTGATGTCGTTAGAGAAATCTTGTAGTCAATTTCATTATAACCATCCGTGATTTTGAGATAGACATTGGAAAAATTTCTTGAGATTCTTTTTTTATATACAATTTAATAATATACCTCTTTTTAATACAATACAATACTACAATAACCAATGATAAATTATATTGATAAGATAATAAGTATATCATATATAATAAATAAGATGATGTAAAAAATTTATATCATAACGAAGCTAACACAAACAATAACAATGCTATATATAACGAGTAAAAACCCACAATTTGAAAGTTTTCATGACTTGAAAAGTCGAAACATGTGAAAAACAAACTTATACAACCAACAAATCAAAACCAACTAAAACAAAATAAAATAAAACAAAACAAAATAAAACAAAACAAAATAAAACAAAACAAAATAAAACAAAACAAAATAAAACAAAACAAAACTCCTAATATGACAGCTTCTATATTCTCAAATATCACATTTATGTATCTTTCTTAAATGAGCTTTCAAATTATCAGGTCTATTAAACCTTTTCCCACAATCCGGTTGATCACAAACAAATGGTTTTTCAGAAGAATGAGATCTCATATGACGTTTAACATGTTCAGGTCTTTGAAAAGCAGCATTACATAAGGGACAAGTGTGTACTTTCTTTGGTGGTTTACCCATTTTAATCAATTCTTCATTTGTTTGCATTATTGAAGATGCTTGATATGATTTATTATAATTTTTTTTACGTGGTTCTAAAATATCATAATGATTTATCTCTGGAGGTGCAATTATTGATGATAGATTTATTGATGAATGAGATCTTGAAATTAATGGTTTTGATAAACTTACTGTTCTTGATCCAATTCCAGTAGTGGTTATAGTGACTACTCCATTTGATGATAGTGAATTGGATGAAGATGAACTTGATAACGTATTGCTGTTGTTATCCTCTGGGATTCGATCCATTATTGATTGATCTTCATTGATTGTATTATTGTAATTATTCATCATTTGTTGATCAAATTGTGGATATTGTTGTTGTTGTAAATGTGAGTTTTGTTGATGATAATGAGAATGCAATTGTGGTGGGTTTTCAGGTGTTAAAGTGTCTGATAAATATGGTTGTGATGAAGATAATGATAATGCCCTTTGTAATTGTTGTTGATGGAAATCAATTTGATTTGAGAATCTATGATGTTGATCAATAACAGTCCCATCTGCTAAATAACTAGAACTATGACTATTTTTTAATCTTACATCATCTGAATTCATCAACATATTGGGAGAGATAGAATTGAATGAATCATATTTCTGGATAGCTGCAGGTGTAGACAATGGAGTTTGTGATGGTGAATCATTCAAGTTCGATTGTTGATTATGTTGAGTTAAAGGTGATAAAAATGAAGGTGGAGTATAAAATGGATTAGTACCATTAGCAGCTGGTGATCTAATAGAATTTGTCGAGGTTGAATGATGGACCGTAACGATGGAAGCAGCACCATTTGCGTCTAATGATAATCTTGATCTTGTTCTTCTATGTCTTGGTCTATTTTTTTGAATTGAAGAAGATGGTGTAGTACTATTTTTAACGTGAATTGGAGATGTAAACATATTTTGTGAAGGTGTTTGAAAAGATTGAGATGGAGTGGTTGTTAGATTTGATAATCTTCTCGTATGTGTTGGACGTCTAGGTGTTGCCGTTGGATGGGTTTGATACGAAATTGGTGATGCAACTGATGTATCGGACATTGAAGATGATAATGCCAATAGTGGAACAGAATCACGGGATGCTAAAGTGTTTGTTGAATCAGATAATCTTATTCTCGAAGAGGCATTGGGACTTTTATTAGAGTGGAAGTCCATTGGTGGGTATAAATTCATTTGTGGTTGATGTTGGTCATATTGTTGTTGAGCTGATGATGATGAATTTTCTTGATGCTTTGAATTTTCTTGCTCTTGTAATTGATACATTTCGTAGTCTATGTCTATATTCTGATTGCTGTTCATGAAGACGTTTGGATTGTGTTGAGAATGATAAGCTAAGTAGCCAGCACTTGTATTGTTATTACTGTTATAAGATCTGTTCAATTCTTGATGAGCAAGTTGTGAAGTATGTAAATTGGAATCAGGAACAGCAAATTTATCAGTCTTATCTCCCTGATGAGTAATGAATGAATTGTTGGGATCATGGTGATTAGAAGAATAATTTAACGTATTTTGTTTGAATTTCTCTTCGTGTAATATTGACCCATTAGTCGTTTCATGATCCTGGAAATAGAAATTTGAAGGCTTTAGAGGTGATGAGCTCAATATGGTGAACTGAGATACAGAAACAGTATTAGGGGAGCTCATTATGTGTAGCAATGAATCGGTATTGGGATAAATGATAGCAATATTGGCTGAAAGAACTGAGATATATAAGAGACCAAAAGTATCAATTTTTTTTTTTTTGGCTTTGTAATTTTGGGTGATACTTCCGAGTATGGTAATAACGCGTATAATTTATTTAATTGGAAGAAAAATTATATTATGAATGGACTCAACGGGGATAAATTATGGCATGAGACTGTGATGTAGCCCAGGCAAATTGTGTTTACTATGGTGAGGAAAAGATGGTGCTCATTGAATATCTACAAATTCAATTGAAATGAAGAGATGAATATTAACAAATCTACACATTTGAATCTATAAATAGGTAGCCTCGTATTGTTCAAAAGGTAACTAATTATACTCATTTTGGGAAATCACACCAAAATTACAATTTTTGAAGTAAATTATTATGAAGAATCATTCCAAAAATATCATGATAAATTTTCAAAGGAACATAATTATGTGGAAAAATTCATCGATTTTCATCAATTTATATACTGATAATAGAGAATCAAATTTAGCGGATCTGATCTCATGTATGATAACGGATACTGTTATCATTATTCCTTCCACACTTCAATCATCCTGTACCGCCATTGTAAAAGTTATATAACTGGATTTACATCTCCCCAAAACGCGATCAAATATTATATAAATGAAAATTAATCAACTTGATTATGTAAAAGCGTGTTCTATTTCTATAAATAGTCTCTTTGATTTTGGTAACTCCTTGATTCTTCATCACTTAGTTCATATCAATAATACATTATCATGTTATGATATTCATCCGTATCCTAGTGCATAAAGTTTACACCTCAATTCAAATTCGAGTTTCCATACATCAGATCTATATGACAATACGCGATAAGTAATGACGTGTCAGTAAATAAAACATGCATGAAAATCAAAACAAACGCGTATCTTTTTCAACTCATTCAAAGTTTAATTCCCATCACTCCTAATCCAAGTCACGTGATTTAAATACTGGTTAGAGGCACCGCTTCTTTACAGATAATTCTAATTTCATAATATCATAATAAATAAACTAAACTAGCTATAATCTCCCTTTCAAGTTTTAAACAAATTTATATACTTAACAACAATAACTCAAATTTTCTATACCTCAAGAATATAAACAGAAAATAAATAATCCATCAAAATTCAAATTTAAGCATTGACGAATTTTTGACCTTTTTCAATATTAGTCTTTAAAGCTTCTTTAGCCTTAACAATTAAATCATCTTCATAACTGGATAATTCACCTAATCCATGGATTTTTTCAACACCATTTGGACCTAAAGTGACTTGAGATGCAAAGAACTCAATACCTTCAGATTTAAATAATGGAGAATCAACAAATGATGGTTCAATAACATCTTTTTCACCATCTAAACCTTTCAAAACAGAACCAGCAAATCTAGCACCTGCTTGAGCCATTGATAAAGTAGCAGAACCAGCACCATCTTTAGCTTTGACAACTTCATCACCACCAAATTGGATTCTGTGAACTAAAGCATCTCTTTGTTCGTTTGTTAAGGTATGTTTAGATTTTGATAAGATTGGGACAATGGTGATACCTGAATGACCACCAACAACGTTAATAAATTCAGTAGTTGGGTCGGTACCAACAACTTCAGAGATGAATCTTGATGATCTAATAACATCTAAAGTGGTAACACCAAATAATTTCTTTGGATTATAAACGTTCTTAGATTTTAAAACTTCAGCAACAATTGGAACAGTTGAATTAACTGGGTTTGAAATGACTAAAACAGCAGCATTTGGAGCGAAATCACCAACGGCAGTAGCTAAATCTCTAACAATTGAAGCATTGATGTTGAATAAATCATCTCTTGTCATACCTGGTTTTCTTGGGACACCAGCTGGGATTAAAACAACATCAGCACCAGTTAAGGCTTTTTTCAAACCATCTTCAATTTGTGGGGTATAACCACTAACTGTTGAATTGGTTGGAATGTGGGATAAATCAGCAGCAACACCAACAGCACCTTTGATATCAAATAAAGATAAATCAGTGACTCTATGGTTTAATTTCAATAATAAGGATAATGGTTGACCAATACCACCACCAGCACCTAAAACAGTGACTTTGTAATTAGTGGCAGCAGATGAAGAGAATGATCTTTTAGCGATTCTAGTTAACATTATGAGGATTAGATTGATATCTGGGAGTGTATTAAAATTAAATGAAAACAATGGAGGAAAGAAAAAGGAAATTTCAACAACCTTTTATAAAACAGTACAATTTTTTCCTCTATTGAATGACCAGGATTTTGTTTATTGTGTTTTTTAAAACTAAACGGAAGAATGTCTCCGCGAATTTCTCGGTTGTGAAAATCCGGTTGCAATGAAATTAGTGATGATATTAGCAGGAGAAATTACGTAACCCAGAACGAAAGTATTATGTAATATAGGCAGAGACCCTTCCCTACATGCACATCGGCGTGATCTTTGGCCAATCATAGACCGTCTTTATCAAATCCTTGGACGGGTCCGTGGACATAAATTCAGTCCACTTTGCTGAAAACAAGTGGGAGCCGTCACTGCTCAGTTCAGTATTGTACTGGATTGAATTTATGGAACTGTGACGGGACAACAGTGGACGCTGGACAAATCTGATTCATTTCTCTCTAAGTGTTTCGGTGTTGATGGATGCTTCTATTTAATTAATTACTCGGCTTCTTACTGACATAATTATGAGCTGATTAGATAGGAGAACTTTCAACCACATGATCAACAGCTTAATAATAGATTGGTAATTATAACGCTAACCTTTGTATCCTGTTCCATTTTATCCTATAATATGGTTATTCTGCCCCCATTATCTTAATATCAATTAACACGTAGTAAACATATGTCTATATTTCACAATCCCACATGACTTTCGGGGTTCATATAGTTTGTTCATGATAAAAATTGAACTCTTGCTATACTTTTATTTGATCATGATCTAGTGATGGACTGAAGGAAATTTCAATGAAAGGTTATTAAATCGTTAAATCGTTCATGATATCAAACATGAAAGAATTGTATTTTAATAATGGAAAAATATAAACCTATAGATCATCCGAATTGAACTGAACCATTTTTGAAAGTGTCTGAACGCTCTCGATATGATTAATCTGGTTTCACATTTGAGCAAATTGGAAAAAACACTAACTTTATTATAATATAACAATTCACAAAAAATATAAAAGGGAATTAGAAATATTTTCAATTATTTATAGAAATTTCCTTTTCTTTACCCCATTTATAACATCATTTGAATTTTGTACTTCAACTTTTTGTTGTATATCACACACGGATTCCGTAAGTATTAACTATCAACTAGCAACTATTTCGGCTGACTAATGAATTATATAATGTCTAATGGTCGGAAGTTATAGGTGAGTCGGAAGTCAATAATTTACACTAGAGGACTGTGGTGATAAATTTGATTCACTCTATTAAGTTTTGAGCTGTTCAATTAGGGTCTACATCGTAAAGTCTTTACTTTTTATAAGTTACAGAGATTTCAACTCAATTTTTTTAGTTGACAAGTCATAAAAAAGAGATAAGTCATGTGAAAATAACTCGATGTTATTACTTTCCATTGATAGCTAATTAGTAATTGATTCAAAGCTTGTTACTTCCCGCTTGACTGGTTGTATAAAGATGTGTGCAAATTGTAAATTGTATCGTGTTATTTTATTTTCTCTAGACTCTAGTTCTCAAATTGATATGAAAGACATCATCAAGATTATAGATTAGCGTTTGAATTATTGAACCATTGAATTAAAACTCAAGTCAAGAGAATGAGAGAATAATAGATACTTATTATCACTACAATTGATCTTTTTTTGATAAATGAACGAAAGATCTCTATTAAATAAATTAAAAAACAAAAAGGGTATAGCCCCACAAATCAAAGTATAAATGAAATCAGCTTGAAATTCCAAAAAAGGTTAAATAAAACGAGTCTAGATAAACCAGAGTCAATTTAATCACCAAAAGAGCCAAATCAAGCAACTAATAAATTTATAAATTCGAAACAACCTTGAAAACAAATGAATTAAAAATTGAATATTTTGAATATTTCAAACAATTAATCTGATAAAGTGTATTGCACGTTCTTTCTTGGAGCATTTAAGATAATACCATTGATAATACCAGCAACAATACCGGCACATGGTAAAGTGAAAACCCAACCTAAATAACAGAAAGTAACAATTCTCCAGTTAACAGCTTTCCATTCTTTGTTACATAAACCAACAAAGACGGTGGCACCAACAGCAGATTGAGTAGTTGAAACTGGGATAGATAATTGGGTAGCTAAAACTGTGGTTAAAGCAGCACCTAATTCAATTGAAAAACCTCTTGATGGAGATTGTAAAGTTAATCTATTACCTAAATTTCTCATAATGTTATAACCAAAAGTCCAACAACCTACAACTAAAGAACCTGCAGTGAAACATAAAACCCAAATTGGAACATCAGCTTTAGCGGAAGCAGTGTTAGTGGTCCAGACACTGTAAACGGTTGATAATGGACCAGCAGCATTTGAAATATCATTGGAACCATGGGCGAAAGACATGGTACAGGCAGTAATAGCTTGTAATAAGGAAAATAAGTATTCAAGCTTGTTATCGTAATATTTAGATTTAGAATGCATCTCTTTGATATTACCGACTAAAACACCTCCACCGTTAACTTGATTACCAATAACATCTTGAGTGAAACCATGGGACAAGATTAGCCAAATCAATCTTGGCCATTGAGATGGTTTTTTCAATAAAGACCACCATAATTGAGCAGTAGTAGTGACTTTTTCTAATGGTTGATTATGATGATGATGTGGATGTGAATGATCTGAAGGAGTTTCAGCTTCTTCATATTTAGATTCTAAGTTTTCCAAGTTCTTATCAAATGAAACATTCTTGTTGTCTTCATCGGAAACTGGATCAGATTCAACATCTTTACATAAGTCTTCATATTCCTCAAAACGTTTACCTTCATAATAGTCTGGAACTAATCTAACACCTTCTGGGATTGGTGGAATATCATCAGTAGATTTGAAATAATAGATTGGACCAATAGCGATATGATACCATTTCAATCTCCAATCTTCATGAACGATTCTTCTTCTGAAATATGGAAATAAGAAGAGTTGGTAAAGTATAGTAGCAACGGCACCAACACCAAAAATTGAACCAATAATAGCACCACTTGACAATTTATTCAATTTCAAATTTGGAGCACCTTTCCAAACGATTAACATTGTTAAAACACTGAAAGTTAAGTAGATTAAAGCAGGCATTAAAAAGAATGCATTTCTAATTGAATTTTTTCTTTCTAAAACACCATATTTAGAGATTAAAAACACAATGGTAGCAAATCCACCAGCAATTGCAGGCGCAATGAACCATGAGGCAATAATTTGAGAGAAACCTTTCCAGCCCCAGTGAATGTTTTTAGCACCTGCAGCAGCAATACCAGAACCAATAACGGCACCAACAATAGAATGAGTAGTTGAAACAGGCATACCCAGGTAAGTAGCGATAGATAACCAAGTAGATGAACCAACTAGAGCACAAGCCATAGTTAACATTAAAACTGCAGGTTCATCTTCGAAAATACTAACGTTAATAATTTTATTTTTAATAGTATCAGAAACTCTTGAACCTGCTAAAACAGCACCTAAAAATTCCATAAGACCAGCTAAGATCATTGCTTGCCAATATTTCAAAGATCTTGAAGAAACAGATGAAGCGAAAGAATTAGCAACATCATTAGCACCAATGTTCCAGGCATCTAAGAATGCGAAGATGACTGCAATGGCGAAGATATAATCAAATTGTTCTAATTTGGCCATTGTAAATGATTATTAAGGTGATGAAGAAATTGTAAAAAGAGATAAAGAGAGTTAAACCAGGAATTAACAAGGTATTTATATCTAGTGGGAGAGACAGTTGAAATTGATTGGCCCCATGTGGTTGTTTTGGTGAATTTCAATTTTTTAACTGGGCTTCTCTTTGCAAGTTGAGAAGAGAAAAATCTTATCTGTTTGCCGCTAATGTGATACTGAAGTTAGGCGGGAGTGTGAGCCTAGAGTGTTTAGGTGGTCGGCCCAATGTCCGCTGTGTGGGTACCAGACTGTGCTTTAACAGTCTGAGTCTTGGCCTCTACAACTAGAAACGTGCTTCTTCTGGGCAAAAGAGAAGAAATCAGATCAGAAAAAGAAATGAGAAAGTCGCTTTTTGAGTCACTGAACGGTGCTCTCTGGCGTTTAGTCTAGCTAGTTGTGTTTATTTCAAGGTTTCCAGAGATGAAAGCAACAGGACCCTATAACAAGGCTATATGAAAAAGTACCAAAGTTTGATCGGTCCCTGCGTTCAAATTTTAAGATAATTATTTTGATCATGCTATGAAGCCCTCGTGCTACAATTTTGAAAATTATGCAACACTTCAACTTTCGGAATACTACAAGAATTTCTTTTTCTGAAAAGTGATCTTATGACAGTAAACAGTGCATGGATGTTAATGGATGATGATACAGTATAATGATATAGAATTACTTTTTTTCAAGACCAAGAGGCGATTTCCTCTTTGAATTAATTGATCTGAATCAAAAATTCCAAAACTCTATTTCTCACAGAATACATTCTACAATTCGTTATCTTTTTTCAAAATGTTATATTATAAACCAAATATCACACCTCCCAATAGGAATGTAAGCTCTCTGGATGATAAAGATCAGAAATTTATTTAATTAAGTGTAGTTGTTTTTCTCTTCACTCACTCAAGATTATTACTAGGTCAAAGAATTAAAAAAAAAATGACTTTATGATATGCGGTTTTGAGAAATTAATCAAATTAATGTGCCAACTCCAGATCTGAAATTGTGTCAACTTGAAAAATTGATGTGAATTCATCAGTAATGAAGGTAGCCTTATATTACTCTTAAATTAAGAACCTTCCTTATTGAAAAACACTGATTCTACTATATCTAATATTAATAATTTGTATGATTATATGCCTTTTAAGATTGAAATCGGAAGACGTGTGACAACTTACCTTATGGTGTCTGTTTTTTTTTTTTTGATTTCAAGAAACCCACGTTTTATAAAATTTTATATGTCAATTGATAAGAACACGAGTGCCTAATTTTTCCATATATTATTTAAATTTTCAAGATACAGTTATATAAACATGCTTTAAAAATTAATCGTCAGGTACTTGCCCAGTGCCACTGCGTTATGCTGAAGTATCTTTTATTCCTCAAAATTCAAATGTTCTTTCAAAAAAGAAAAATTTTACTCATAGTTCAATTTTGATCTTAATTCTCGCTCATAATTATATGAATGAGCTAGGAGTCAAAAGTCGAAGACAGCCAGGGTTTAGGACCTTGAGCTAGGACTTATGTCCTATGTCCTCTCAGTGGGATTTGGAAATACAGTTAATAAAATAGTAATCGAAATATTCTCTGTTTCTTGACCGCTTTCTATTTTTCATACAGGGTATAAATTTCGATTTTCGAACGTGGATTCTATGTGAAATTCTCATAATTAAAGTCTGCCAGTTGTGATTAGTTAATTCATAGCAGCCACTCTCGAGAGTAGCTTTTGTTTTTTTTTAGCTATCCTGTATCTTATTTTAGTTATTTTTTCAACTTAGGGTATAGTGACCTCTCTGTCATGAGTTAAGTGAACCATAATAAGATCTGCTGTTTCAAAATTGTACGAGAAGTGAATATATGAAACTTAGCATTCAAAAACTGAAAATATACAGTTTACGGTGAATTCTTTGATAATTAAGAGCTATTCATAAAACTTACTAAGAGTCAAAGTTGTACTACAAATTAACATAATATATTCAAATAATTAAAATACCTTTCATTCAATTTCATCATAATTCATGACCTCAAAGTCTATGCTCACTTCGTAAAAACCAAAATCACCCTTCTTTGAAAAAAGAGCTCAGTGATCCACCCAAATACAACTTCAACTGATTTTTGGTAGCTGGTAAAACTTTACATTTAACCAGTTTTTCACCATTTAATCTTTCATATGCCTGAAATCTATGACATCCACCAAATGCAAAATAATAAGTCTCTCCAAGATCCCTCACTGCCAAAACGTCAACCGGTGGTAATTCACCATTAAGATCTCTTGCCTGCTCTATCGTGCATGTCTTACTCGCCATAGGGATCCCATTCAACTGTGAAACCATTGAATCTATCTTATCATAGTCTAAAACTGGTGGAATTGGTCTTTTTATTTGATCTAGTGGTAAGTATGAGATTTTACCTATGTTTCCTGATTGAATTGACATGTTTTATTTCTTTAGAGATTAATGTGATGTTTAAGGTGTTGAATCTAATACGGTTAATTGGGTGTTTATATACTCATCTATTAAATATGAGCTCTAGAACACTAATGGGTAAAAATTATTATGTAATCTTTTTTTTTTTTGATTTTTGATTACTATTTGAAAATGAGCCTAGTTCCAATAATTAATAAACAGCTCAAACATCCATCTTGAATGTTCTCTACGATTGAATTTGACACATATTCAGCTACAGTTATAAGCATGGCATACATGATATCTACAAAACTCCTTGATGGGTGTGATCTATACATTAATTGGTCGTTGGCCCTAGATCCTAGGTCCCTAGGCTCAATATATATTACGTAATAAACTCGTATTATGTCATAAGCGCTTAAATAATTAAACGAGACAGCTGAAGTTGAAAGTTGGAACTCTATGTAATTTAGAAACATATCAACTCTCAAATCTGGACCTCTGATTCAATGGTATATCTATGTAGTAACTACATTATAATATCAATAACATATATATACCCCATAATAACCTAAAACCTGTTTAACCCCACTACATAATGTCTTTTTCCACGCCATTATCATTAAGTTCCATGAATGAGACTCTTCCAAGTTCTGCATTAGAAACTATTGCATTGATTAAATTTATATCACTGAAATTAATCATTTGATTTCTTCCAATTTTATCTTGGGCACTCTTAGACTGATTTGAAGCATTCGTATGGATTTGATAACCATAGGTAATGTTTCTATAATTTGTGATATCAGTGAAATTTTGTGATGATGGGATTCTTGTATTGCCATCCAAACATAAAGTTTGTTCTTCTTTTTCCAAGATTTCATGTCTTATGAGATTTATATTCTCTTCATTTTCTCCTTCTATTAGCTCATTGTTTGGTGTTCCCCTTAATGTTTGAGAATTTGACATGAAAAGATGGTCATTGATGATATTCATGTTATTCTGGTTTCCTTCAATCAATGGTATTTTAGGTTCGGTTATCATGGGTATTATTGAACCAAATCCAAAGATTTGTACCCCAGTGTATCTTATTTCCATCTGTGATAATAATTTATGGATCCAATATCAGTTTCAACGGATATCTTATTAATTAACTTCTAAGTGGAAAGCTAAGCGTCCCTTAAAGTTTTTTGTATCAATTGAGAAGAATCAAGAATCTAATCAATCCCCAGATTCTTAATACCGAATTTTGGTAGATTATTTCGGACAAAAGATAACAAAATTAAGTCTATATAATATATTTCTTACATGATAAATAAAACTCTATATAAAAAATTAAAAATGTCTCTCTTATTATTTTTATGGATTATATAAAACGAATCCAGCATTCTGCTTTTAGATTTAAAGCAAACCACTTTTTTTCAGATTTTGTTGAACAATCATATCTGTAACTGCAGTTAAAACGAATTTCATACTCTGTGAATCAGTTGCACAAGTTCTATGAACATAAATTGGTTTATTTGTTCTATTTAGTCGTAGGAATAAATTCTCAAAATATTTTAATCCATCTTCAACATCACCATTTTTACCTTGATAATCTGGAAAATATTTCTTAATTGAACTCAATTTAATTTTTTTTTCAAATAAATCAACTTTATTCAAAAATAAAATAAATGGAACATTAATAAACCATCTACTATTACATAAAGAGTCAAATAACATGATTGCTTCATGCATACGATTAACCCTTTCATCTTCAAATAACATTTGATCATATTCACTGACTGCTAAAACGAATAAAACTGTAGTTATATCTTGGAAACAATGAATCCATTTTCTTCTTTCTGATCTTTGACCACCTGCATCTAATACTTTGAATTTGGATGAACCAATATTGAAACTTGTTTCTGTGATACCTGTGGTTTTGATTCTACCTTTTAGAATGTCTTCATTTGTACAAACGTATTGTGGATCAACAAATTTAAAAATATTTTCGAAATAATAAGATGCACTACCTTCTAATTGAAATTCATTTGATCTTAAAAAACATTGTTGGATACCTTTATCATTTAACCATAAATTACTGATTGCCTCTGCAATTTGCTCTCTTGTTATATTTTCATTGCCGTTTTGTAAAATACTAGAATTAATAACACTAACTCCAGGTCTAATTAAATTATCATTTAAACTTTCTTTAATTTCACCAATATCTAATTTTGAACCATCTAATTCATTTGTTTCACAAGCATCGTCTAGTTTATTTGAATTATCCCAAACTGATCCTGTTAATCCAGTACTTTCAATTTTTCTTTTATTTTCACTTCTTTCACTATATTTTAAAACATAATCATTTAAAAATCCAGAACCACCAGCTATACTTGTATCAATTTGATCTAACACTTTAGCTCTTAAAATCCATTGTTTATATTGATTTAACTCAGATTCAATTTGATCACAATCTAATTCGATATTTAATTTTCTAGCTTGAAGAATTAAAATTCTCATGCTTTGTATTGCATCAGCCCAAATAACTTGGGAATATTGTTGTCTTTCTTGATGAGTAAACCCATTTTGATGTAAAACTTTCATTTGTTTCAAGACTGTAGATTTACCTGATTCACCGGCACCTAACAATAGTAATTTAACTTCATTTCTATCTCTTTGTTTTTCTAATTGTAGTCTTTTCTCAATCATAGCATTTGCTTTTTTACTTTGAAGAAATGGATCCATTTCATCATCATTTATTGGTGTACTTGCAGTACAACCCATCTTTACGTATAACTAGTGATGAATAATCTATTAAATAGGAATTTTAATTATTCAAGATACAAAAGTAAACAATCAATATACAAAATTGGTCCTCAAATTTGAAACGTCTAATTATAAAATCCGTTTCATAATTTTTTTGTAGCCTCAAAAAGTGTCAAAAAGATATATCTGTCAAATTTTTACGGCTTTTTACTACACTACAGAAATAATCTTCCTAAAACACATTAAAAATTAAAAGAGCTGTTTGAATCCTCTATTTGATAATCTAAGCGGCTGAGTCTCTGAGATTGTTGCATTTTCTTGTTCTTTATTCTCCAAAGTTTTCAAATTTCTATCTTCACTTTCGGTATTATAATCATAATTTTGGAAAACATCATCATACAAACCCGATGTTGGTATTTCAGTGTTTAAAAGTTCAGATATTATTGAATTATCAGATCTATCTCTTGAAGAAGGCAGCACTGTCTTATTAACTGAAATTTGCCTTTTTGTAGCAAGTTTTGAAAGCTCAAAAAGATCAGATTCCAAAACCTGATTTTCATCATTCATAACCATGAATTTATTTAAATTATTATTATTATTAATGTTATTTGAATTATCTTGAGTTCGTAATGAAATTAGTTCTGAAGTATTGCTACTAGTTGATAGGGATCTAATAAAATTATTATCAAGTAACCCCTTATGTTTTGAACTTGTAAAATCTGCAACTAGATTATTAAATGATTCATATTGAATTTGTGGTCTTGCCCCAGTTGATAATAAAGCAGCATGAAGAGAAATATCATTCATAACAACTTTCCAAGGTTGAGGTTGATGATTTTGCTTTCTCAAACAAAGAGCACAACTGCAATTCTCTCTACTTGATGATTTTGGTAAACTAATTAATGACATTGTATGTTTTTTTCTTGAATATGATGAAGCTTTATCAGCTTTTTGAAAATTGAAAAGTTCTGAAGAGTCATGACAATCAATTATATCCAATTCTTTAGGTTGTGGGTTTGATTTACTTGAATGGGCTATCAATTCAATTTCATCTTCTTCATTTTCATTATCATTATTATTATCAATCAACTCTATTGGACTATTATCTTTTGATTGGTTTTTAAATTGTTCAATTTTGGATTTTTGAGTTAAATTTGAATATCTTTTACCGAAAAACCAATATCTTCTTCTTGGAGGTAACTCTTTAGATTCAATATAATTGATATGATTAGTTAAAGATAATTCTAATCTCTTTTGATGTTCTTTCATTTCTACATCATTTTGAACTTGATTTAATTCAAAAGTTGTAACTATTGGAGTAATTGGTCTTGATGCAGTATAACCTGCTCTTCTTTCAAATGAAGAGATTCTTGAAACTCCATTTAATGTAGATGGGATCATATTATTTGACCTTTGAGTACCATTCTCTAAATCAGTTGAAAACCCTTCAAATTCATCAATGACGCTTAATTCAGATTTCATATCAATATTACTATGAAACCCTCCATCATCATTTTCATCGACTCTTAAAGTAATGAATGGTTTATTTGGATCTTTTTTTTGTATTATATGATCTTCCCTGTTTCCAATCTTATTCTTTCTATGATGAAATTCAATAACTAATCTTTTGAATTTGTTCTTGAAATAATCCAGATTATATGACATCTTTAGTAAAATTGAATTGCTTTTAATCCAATTAAATCAAATGTACGTTTGTCTGTTGTTGAATATATGATGAATTCCTTTGATAGTTTATAAATGTACGTGGTTCATGTTTGAAAATTCATTATTTTAATTTGCTTTTATAAAAACCACAATTTTACTGTTATATTTATATTATTTTTTATCGTTTTTGTGTTTTGTGTCATAAAAAATCTCCATATTATTTGAGTAAATGATTATGTCCTCAACATATAGAAATGACTGCTTGTGTGTTTTGGTAGTGGACTCGAAAATTAACTAATTCATCCATTAGTGTGTTATAATGTATGATGTTATGTGTTTCAGGTATATGATTCGAGTAATAATAGTAGTTGTTAAAAGTGTTCACAAAATCATGGCTTTTTACTTTTGATACATCCTATGTCGCTTGATTAAGTAGCTCTACTGATTGAATGTTCCAGTATTATGTAAATGCTGATAATACAATGAGGAGTAGAATAGAGTACCCTATATATTATAATATTTTTTTGCTTTTTTCCTGTTTTTTTTTTTCTTTCTTCTTATACAACTACCAAACCTGGGAAGATTTAATTTTATTTTCTATTATTTAATAATTCGGTAAAAGTTCTTGCAATTAGATCCTTTAGTTCTCTATATGAAATAATCAGACAACTTTGTTCATCATTTGAAACCAATAGGATTTTTTCATCAATTCCAACATCTAATTTATTCAAACATCTTAAAACATGAGATAAATCTAGAACAGGTGAACCATTTTCATCAACTTGATGAAATACATAAGAATGGAATAATTGAATTGGATATTTTTCACCAATTGGTGATAATGATTTAGATAATTCAGTTCTTTCTATTATGAAATTGATTTTAGTCATTAATCTGACTAATCTTGAATTTTCTAATTCTCTTGATAATTGAGATTCATAAAAATCAGAATCATTTTGAACTTTATTGAATTCTTGATATAATTTAGATGAGATTAATGATTGGAATTCAACTATCGAACGTTGCTTTGAATCATCCATTAAATACATCAATGCATTTTTTAAATCTATATCAGCAAATTCTATTTTTTTAAGATTTTCTAAATCTATTGAATTTTTAAGTGATAAGTTTATTGAATTTAAATATAATTCAAATATTATTTTCCCTAATTTTGTTAAATCTAATTGTTGTAAATTTATTATATCTTGTTTAGTTTCTTCTTCATTATACTGTAAAATATCGGAAACTCCAACATCCGATAATCGTAATCTATTTGGACTTGTTAACAAGACCTTTTGTAAAGATAAAGATCTTGCAGCTAAACCAACGGAATGGATTGAAGCTAAAGCCATTGTGATTTGGATCAAATAAGTCCATAATAATCCTTTAACAGGCTTTTGTTCTCCAAAGATTGGATTACAATGAGTTTCATCTAAAGTTTTTGAACTGGGATAATAATCATATACTATAATTAGAGAATTATCACCAAATGCCCTTGTTGTAAAAGCATCAATAACAGTGGCAACGTTTGAATTTTTGATTGATTTCCATTTATTTATAGCAGAAACACTTTTATCCTTTGATAGTTGAACGTTTTCAATTCTTCTTAAAGTATAAGCATGACCATCAATATTGGAAAAAGCTTTGAATAAACTATTAGAATAACCATAATTCTTATTATTTTTTTCAAGTACTTTATCTAATGGATATAAATCATAATAAACATCAACATATTCGGGTAAATTTGAGTTAGGTAATGTTTTCAAGGTATCTTCATTTCTTTGGGTTAGACGTTCTCTTAGTTGACTTGGTATGAATAAAGTTTGGGCAGTTTCTTGATTCCCATGCAATGGAAGCTGTAAGTGAGGTGGAGGATCTGGAGCATATAAATGATACTGTAAAGGATATAGATTTGAAGGTTGATGGAACTGTTGTGGTGGAGGCTGTTGAGAAGGTTGATTATGAAACATGAAATTTTGCGGTGGTAGTAAACTATCATTTGATTGAGCATATGGATTGAATTGGGTATTTGAGTTTATGCTTGACTCTTGTGATATATATGGGTTGTGTAATACTGGTGAAGTTTGTAAAGATTGGATATTTGCAGATGGAGTAAAAGCAGGACTATCAGCATTAAAATTTCTTGAGGATTGTAATGCAGGAGCGGAGTTCAGTTGTAATGATTCGTTTTCTGGGATTGGAGTAGGTATGAAAGAAGGTAAATCAGATAATTTTGGAGATGCAGTTGATCTTACTGTTGAAGATTTAGCTAGAATTGAAGATGGAGTATAGCCAGCAGAAGAAGGATTGAATTTCATCTTAGCGGGTTCGATATTGGCTGAGCCGCTTGAGTTTGGCTGTGATTGTGGCCTTGAGATGTTTGTCTCCAGCGATAGATATTTAGCTTGATCACTGAGAGAGTTCATACCGTGTCTTTTGCCATCATCATGGTTGAAAGAACAGCCTTTTCCTTCATATTTACAGAAGCCATGGATGGTTATGTTCCTGCAAAGAACGCTTTTGGCCCAGTCTGGGTTTACTTGTATGGGAGTTAGTGGTGCTGAGTGCGGTGATTGGCTGGAGGTGACTCACTTCTTTCCATTTTTAGCGGTGTTGTTTGTGGACTATTTGAGATTTGAGGGTTATTTGGAAGTAAAAAGTAAACAAAAACAAATCAACAATTTTGAATTCCGGGTGAGAATCAAAGAACCTTTCCCGTGATTCGATTCAGTACACAGAATGGCCGTTGTTATCGTCACAGGTGCCTCTAAAGGTAAGTCTCACTGGAATTGGTGTGCTTTGTTTCATACTGACCGTTAATCAACAGGGATTGGAGCGTCAATTGCGGATATTTTACTAAAGGATGGTGATAATAAAGTGGTTGCAGTAGCAAGAAGTGAAGAGCTATTGAATGAACTGAAGTTGAAGCATGGCGAAGACAGAGTCGGTATCATTGTTGGAGATTTGGCCGATGAGGAGCTTCCAAAGAGAATCATTGAGCTGACTGTGGCCAAATTTGGAAGAATAGATTCAATTATTGCTAATGCTGGAGTATTAGAACCAGTTGATAGAATTGAATTGGCTGATTTGAAAAGATGGAGACGTTTATTCGACGTCAACTTCTTTTCCATCGTGTCTTTGGTTGCATTGTCCATCCCGCACCTCAAGGAAAGTAAAGGAAACATCGTGATCGTTTCTTCTGGTGCTTCAACTAAAGGCTACTATGGATGGGGTGCTTATGGTGCTTCCAAGGCAGCTTTGAATCATTTTGTTGTGCAGTTAACGAGTGAAGAGAAGGATATCAGGGCTGTTGCTGTTGCTCCAGGGGTTGTGGACACTTCGATGCAGGACGACATCAGAGATAAGTTTGGTAAGAACATGACTGGTGAAGCGTTGAAGAGATTCACTGATCTGAAAACGAACAACGAGTTATTGGATCCAATTATTCCGGCAACAATCTACGCTAATTTGGCCTCAAGGGGTTTTGGAGACGAGATCAGTGGCAAATACTTGAGATACAACGATGGCTTATTGGCTGAATTTAGTTGATAATTTTGACTATTCTTATATATATATATATTTAATACTCATATTCTCTTCTTCTATAAATAAAGCCCGAAAATAATTTCAAAACATTTCAAAACAATACTAAAACACAACGAATTCCCATCGAAAATGAGCAGATTCCTCTTAATTCAAGCCAGAACTCTCTCGAGATCGGCTCTGTCACTGTCCAGAAGATCTTCTTTAGCTTCTACCCGTCTTTATTCCTCTCAAAACGGCCAGAATTCAAACTCAAACAGAGGTAAAATTGCATTATTATTAGGTGCTTTGGCACTTGGTTCTTCCATAATATCCATTAACTACCAAAGAGGTGGTCCGATCGAAAGCGTTGAGCCAGTGAAGAAGGAGCAAACCTCTTCCAAGGCTTTCAAAGATGGTGAAGTCTCCGTTATTTTCATCCTAGGTGGTCCAGGTTCTGGTAAAGGTACTCAAAGTGCTAAATTGGTTAAAGATCATGGTTTTGTCCATTTATCAGCTGGTGACTTGTTAAGGGCTGAACAACAAAGAAAAGGATCCCAGTATGGTGAATTGATTGCACAATACATCAAAGACGGCTTGATTGTTCCACAAGAAGTCACTATTGCGTTATTGAAACAAACAATGTTAGAAGAAGCTCATAAGGGTAACAAGAAGTTCCTAATCGATGGATTTCCAAGAAAGATGGATCAAGCTTTAACTTTTGAGAAGGATATTGCTACAAGTGCCTTCACCATCTTCTTTGAATGTCCAGAACAGGTCATGCTGGAAAGATTGTTGGAAAGAGGAAAGACTTCAGGCCGTGCAGACGACAACGTTGAAAGCATCAAAAAGAGATTCAGAACATTCGTCGAGACTTCCTATCCTGTTGTTGAATACTTCGATAAACAAGGTAAAGTGGTGAGACTATTCTGCGATCAACCGGTCGATGAGGTTTACAAGCAAGTGGAAAAGGCCATTGCCTCCAAAATTGCTGATTTCTAGTCGATGATAGAGTTGTAAATACACATAGAAGTACGTTTTCCAATGTGTCGATTGTAGAAGTGGGTCCAATTTCTCGCAGAACAACTTTCACTTTCTTTGTTCCTCTTTCGATCAATGGAAAAAACTGAAAAATTCATCCACATCTCGTCCCAAAACAAATCCCACATCAGCACTCTTTCCTGCCCTGAAAGGTCCCATAATGCCAACTGTGAGACCGAAAAACGACTTCAGGTATATCGATCCCCTCGACACGCCTGTCCATCGCCAGTCAAACTTCGAAATACTGAACACCACTCCCAGATCGTTCGAAAATGATCTCGATCCCTTAATCAGAGACCCAATCAGACAACATCAGCCTGCTAAAGACACTGCTAAGGGCCCCTCAATCTCAATCAACGCTGCCCTCCAAAAATCTGCCCCTGCCCCTAAGAAGAAGTACGTTCCGCTACCACAAAACGAACCCGCCAGACCTGTTAAGCCTAATTACTCGCCAGACTCTAATGGCTCTCAAAACCTCGTCACTTTAGGTAAAGTTAACATCACTACTAACACCTTAAAGAGTCTAACTAAGGAAAGTAAGACTGTTATTTTACATAACTTGCCATACACGCTCGAACTTAAAGGACTCAAAAAACTATTTGGTATGTTGCCAGGTATTATTGACATTAGAATTGTCACTCATCCTGATGGTTATTGTAAAGGGTTTGGTTATATCGATTTCGATACTTCAAGAAGAGCAAATGAATTCGTTCAAGATTACAACAGAACAAATATTCAGGGCAAAGAAGTTCGTCTTGAAATTGCGGTTCCAATTGATAAACATCAAGAAATTACAAGAAATGCCAAAAAATTCGAATCTACGCCTGCTGCTAATTACAAAACTTCCAATTCAATTGCAGTTATCGTCCATAATTTGTCCCCAATTATCAATGAGGAAGATTTTAGAAATATCTTCAAGACAAATCCAGGTTTCTTAAATGCCCATATCGTTAAGGATAGCGAAGAAGGACAAAATTTCGTTTATGGTTACCTTGAATTCAATTCAAAGGAAAATGCACGATTGATCATACCAAAGTATAAAAATTTCAAAATTACAAACAGGATTGTTAGATTTGAAATTTCTGAGAATTATACTGCTGATGATTTACAAAGTTTAACTATCTTTGTTCCACGATTACCACTGACGGTCACAGATGATCAATTGAAAAATGTTTTTCAGTCTGCAAAAGGTTACATCGACTCAAGAGTCGTTTATGATGGTGATGGTAAATCAAGAGGATTTGGTTATGTTGATTTTGATACAAGAGAAAATTATAACGCTGCAATGGGACAATTTCAAGGTACATATCATTTCGGTACCAAATTAAGATTAGCTGCTGGAAGTCCATTAGATAAATCAACAAGAGCTTATATCAATGCCAATAAGAGAACACCATCCAATTCTACAGCTTCAACTTCAACTAATAAAAGAAGAATCAATGTGGAACCCCCATTAGATTTAGAAACTGATTCTGATTCAATTATGATATTTGGTTTATCAACTTCTACAACTGAAACAACATTAAATAATTATTTCAGAGACTGTGATGGATTTTCAAATTGTCAAATTCTGTCATCTGATACATCTTCAAACAATTATGGTTTCCTTAACTTTAATTCAATTGAAGCTTCAAAGAGAGCTTTTGAAAAATATCAAGATTTAGAAATCGATGGTAGATGTGTAAAATTACAATTCCCAAAAAATTTGGATTCTTCCCCAATTAAACGTGATGATGAGAATACTATAGATAACTCCTCAAGGGGACAAGTTAGAATCACTGTTCTTGTTCATCATTTATCCTCATCAGTCACTCAGAGCATTTTCAAAAGAATCTTCTTTAAAGTTGAAGGTGTAATTCTTGCTGAAGTTGCCTTTAGAGATGGTGTTCATAGAGGGTTTGGTACCCTTATTTTTGATTCTATTGAAGCTGCAGAAAACGCAATTCAAGAATTTGAACATTATCCAATTAAAAACGTTCCTGTTCGTTTACAAATAACTCCAGACTGTTTAAAGAAATATAATATCAAACCAAAGCATAAATCTGAAAACAGGGCTAATATTATAGAAACTTCAAAATTAAAAATAAATGATAAAACCGTTAAAAATCATACTCTTGGTGTTGAAGGTCTTGCTATATTAATCGTTCATAAAGTCCCATTTAAGGCTACTTTACAAGATATTGAAGCAGTCTTCGAAAAATTCCATGGTTATACACGTTCAGAATTGGTGTTTGATGCAGATGGTGTTAGAAAGGGTTATTGTCGTGTTTTCTTTGATTCCTTAGATTCAGCTAAGAAAAATAATTTATATCGTAATGTTATTTTAGGTCAAGAAGTTCAAATTCAGATCATGCAAGATTCTGAGGTTCAATTATATTTGAAAGGTGTTTTCAAAAAATTAATGGACCCATATATGCAGAACAATACTGAAGGGAATGATGATGATGGAGAACAAGAACATGATGATGATGATGATGATGCAGAAGAAGACGAAGATGAAGAAGAGAATTATGATGATGTAGAAGACTTTAAGGGAGAGGAAGAACCTCGTAAAGAAGAATGTGATGATGATGGTGATGATGATGATGATGATGATGATGATGATGATAATGATGATGATGATGATGATGAAGAAGAAGACGATGTTGTTGTTGATGAACTTTCAAGTGAAGAACTAGAAGCAACACAAGATTTGGAAGAAGAAATCTGTAATTCTGAGCAAGTTCAAGTAGTGAGGCGTTTTTCTCACATTAGTGATGAAAAATCAAGAAACAATACATCAGTCCATTCTGAAACTGAAGATTCCGTTAAAACAAGAGCCTCACATGATGGAATCAGTTCAAGAACAAGAACAAGAACTAAAAAATTAAGATCAAACATACGTTCTTCACACGATAGAAGATCACCAGAAACAGATTATGATAGTTTAAGTGACTATTCACGCGGTATACCTCCGCAACGTAGAAGAGTTGAACCATTGAGACTATATTGTATTTCTCCTCATATTGATGAAATGACACTAGATAGAAGATTCATTTCATTTGAAGGTTACATTAAATCAAGAATCTTATATGAAGATCATTTCAATACTGGTTTAATTTTTTTTGAGACTGATGATGATGTTCAGTGTGCAAGAAAAAGAACAAGAGGGTTATTATTAGACGGTGAACGTGTTAGATTAACACCACCAAATTACCGTAATTCACATAATAACTATGATAGTGATTCTTTAAGATCTAATGATCCAAGATCGAGAAGAATTAAAAGAAATCCAATTGATGAAAGAATCATCAATGGAGAAAAACATCCAAGATCAGGAAATTCACCAAGATTAAAGGATGATAGAAATGGAAGGGATTCCAAAAAGCAAATCAAAAAAAGGATTGATGATGACAATGATGATGATGATGAATTTGAAGTTGATGAAAAATTAAATAAATTAAGAGAGTCAATTGCAAATAGATTAAAAAATTTAAAGATTTGAGTCGAAAAGATTAAAAAAGATATTGGAATAGCGGATATTTTCCCACTTATTATACTTAGTTTTCTGGCAAGTATACTTTGCCTTTCTTTCTCTATAAGATTACAATTTAGATATACTAGTTGTCATATGTTGTAGACTTACTTTCTCTATAGTATCAAATCCATAATTGTTCACAAATGAATTATTACTCACAAAAGATTATGCTGCCCTGTCCGATGAGGTGCCATTAAAAAAAAAAAGATATCAATATATTTTTGTATGATTAAACAAAGAGGAAGAATAAACAGTTCGAATCTCAAATGCTGAGAAACTCATTAAGATTAACGAGAAGGTTTCAAATCCAGCCATTTTTGATATATAGAACTATCCGTACAAGGAGTATAACAAAGGAAAATAGTACTGAAAATGAATCTTTAATTAGTAAACGAAAAGAAATTGAAGAATTACAAAAATTAAGTCAATTGAAAATCGGAAATGATACAGTGGGAAGAGGAATGGAGAAAATTGAAGTGGAAAGGGATTTAATGCTTTTGGATAGTTTGAATAACTCGATCCCTGGTTCAAACACTGACTTAAGATATAAAGAAGTGACTGAATTATTGAAATCAAATCATGTTGAAAATGATAAAATTAGAATAATCTGTGATTTTCTAGTGAATGAAATCAAATTTGAGATATTTGACTATGATAACTATCAAAAAGATATTAATGTTGAGTTTAATCCAAATGAAGAAATGAATGAAGAAGAATTTTCAAGATTAACAGAATTCGAATTTAGAAGAAATTTTGTAAATAAAGAAACTGATCAGTATATTAAATTTAAAATCTTGATTGGTGTTTTAAATAATCTAGTGAATAGCCATAACGGAAAATTTATACTGGAGCCTGAAGTATTACTTGAGATCTTCCAACTGTCACAATTCATAATCAATGAAGATGATACTAAAAATCAAATAAGATATCTATCAGGAAAATTAATTTATTCATTGAAAAAATATGAGTTTGATTATTTAAGTGAATCTCAGTTCATTGAAACATTGATTATTAATAAAGATTTTGAATATGCTGATGAATTATTGAATAAGAAATGTGCAAAAGTTAATAAAAGATTTTGGTATGAGTTAATGGTTATTAATAACTTAGAAATGGGAAATTTGAAAAAATCAAATGAATTAATTGATAAGATTAAAGAATCGTTCCATACGAACTATTTGGACTCAAGAATCTTCATATTATTTATCATTAAATATAATGATTTGAAAGATAATGAAAATTTACAAAAATGGATAAATAAATTTCAATCATTAATTCTTGAAAAGGGATTTGAAACTCATAATGACAAAGATGATGTAAGTGATTTAAAGTTCAATTTAGATGAAGAAGAAGGTTTGAAACTGATCAATTGTGAAAAACCAATAAAAACTACAGAATATTTAAAAATTATCGAAATCTTAATCAAAGAAAAAGAAAATAGAATAGATAATCAGTTAATTATTGATTTAATTGAATTCTTTTTATCCCACCATGATAATGATACTGAACTAATTGATTTGTTAAACAGCTATCAATTCAAAATAATAGAATTATTCCCACTTTTAAAATCCTCTGAAAATGATAAAATTCAACAACTTATTCCAAAAATTAAAATCAATTCAAATTTATTAGGACTGGACATGATTAAAAACTTGAAACCATCGAATAAAAACAATAAACTAAATCAAACAATGATCAAAATTCAAGATTTGATTGAACAAAATGGAAAATTAACTACAGATGAAGTTTACATACTATTAAAAGTTTTGTTAATGAATAATAAACTTGAAGAAAGTTTCAAGCTTTTAGAACAGATGGAAAATAATCCTCCTGACTCGTTCTTACCAGAGATAGAGAACAAACTATATCTTCCATTTATTCAGTCGTTTTCAAAATTTTCAGATAATGAAAGGTTTCAAAAAATTATTGAAATATTTGAAACAAGTGAAAACTTTCAATATAATCCAATCATATTAACACAACTACTATCAAGGTACAACAAATCCAAGCAATATCAAAAATGTATTGAATTAATCAATCGTATCATAATGAATGATTTACATAAATCTGATCCACTATATAATTCCAAAAATGATCAAAAGACAAGAATTTTATATTCCGTGATTTGGAAAGTGTTAAAAGATTATTTAGTTGAAATCAAAAAAACCTCAATGGATCCAATTATCAAAACTTCTAAAATTAAAGATTTTCCGAATTTAAGACTATTATTCACTAAAATGATAAATGAAAATGTTATTCCAAATTCTCAAGATTATTACTATATAATATCAACTTTTTTAATTACAAGGGAAAAATATTCAATTTTAGCTGTTCTCAAATATCATGGATCAAAACATGGAATAAAATTGTCTGATAAGAGTATCAGAATGTTGAATAGATATAATTTGAATGCGGATTTACATGAAAGAGAATTCATAATATCGAATGATCCGAAACAACAAATGTTATTAAATCGATTGAATATTGAGAACTCAGGTATCAAAACTTTTGATCCATTTGCACCTAAATCACAGAGAGTCGAAACACAAGATGAAAAAAACGAAGATAAACCGTTGATTGAAATTGATGATGATGATAATGAGATAAATGATAAAAAAATTGAAAATGCTGAATGGGAATATTATTATTATAAAACAGTTAAATCCATTATGAAATCAAGAAATTCTGGAAGGTTTAATGTTAAATATTGTAACGAAATATTCAATGACTTCAAAATATCAAATACTTCGTTAAATGAAATCAACTCGCTATTTAATAAATATGGTGATCTTGAGGTTAAAATCAAAAATAAAAAAAAAAATAGATATCAACAGCATAGAATCAATACTTATAAATATACCCAAAAGATGAAAAGACTTCACATGAATTCAATTTTAGGTGCTGTTGAACACAAACTAATTATGCAAGAGAAGAAGAAACACAAAAAGTTAGCCCTCCCAAATTAGTGATCCACAATGTATATAAGTCTACGACAAAAATAGATAAAATGAATATTATTAGATCTTGTATATTAACTTGTTATCAGGAGATTCTGTAAATGCTAGCTAGTGTTTGTTTCAATCATTAGTATAATTCTTTTAATCTTGGATCAACTCATTAAGTTTAATTCCCAATCCAACTGCCTGGATTGTTTGGAATTTACGCCCAAAATCTTTAGTTTCTTCTTTGATGTCTTCATGGAAACAACAACCAGGGAATAAAACCCTTTTTTCAGCACTAGAAGGTGAATCAGACTTGCATAACTCAATTAATCTTAGTGAAGCATTCAAAGATTTATTTCCTCCATTAAAATCTTTCAAATCCACACTTTCTGAATATCTTTTAAAGACAAAGGATAAATCAAACTCTTCAGTGGCTAATTCATTAGTTACTCCTGGAGAGTCTGGGAATTTTTCTTTTTTTGGTGAGCTGGTTTTTGATGTGGAGTTCTTTTTATGATAATAACGCTTTGCGGATGTTGATTTTTTAGGTGGTGGTAGAATTGAGTGATCATTTGAGAGTTTTCTACCTGAAGACATCACAGTTCAGTACAAATTGAGTTATTACTTGTATTTTAAGGAGTCTTTCAGAGATATTTTTCAGTAACTTTTCACTTCTTGACTTAATACCCATTTGTAATCTTATTGACAAACATAATACAGAGTCATTAATAAACAAGTATAAAAAAATTAAAAAGAAAACTAAACAATTAGATTATTTGGAAGCAGATTACAAAACAGTTTTAGTTGCATCAATTGCCTTTTCAATGAATCCCTTTTCTTGAGGTTTGTAATCAGATAGATCTTGTGCACTTTGATATTCAGTAGCATCTGGAGTTCTAGGAACTAGCTCTTCATTATTTAAATACTGTTGATTATCAATTGGTCTAGAGTCAGAAACATAATTCTTACCACCATAACTACCAAATCCACTTGAACCTTTTGACGGATTCAAAAGTGGTGAAGAAGGAACATTGGCAATACCATTAGTATCAGTGTTAAAGGATGAAGGATTCTCTTTACTCAAACCAGTAGTCTTATTATCTGAATATTTGGAATTGGTTTGATGATATGTGGCATCTTTGAAATTAGAAGAGCCCTTTGCATAGGATTTATTCTTGGAATCAACTTCACCAATACCAATTATATTGGCACCTTCTACACCTTGTTTAGAGTCATATTTACCAGAGTACGCAGTGTCATAAGTAGCTTTATCCGAAGATAACTTTGAATTAGATTTCAAATTCTTATTTGATCTACCGTCATTGGCTCTATTCAATTCTTGTTTGGTAGTAGTGTTCTTGGAATAGTAATCAGTTGGTTCATAACCTGTAGTTGAATTTGCAGCATTAGCAGCATTAACAGCTGCACTTTGAGGAACACCAGTCTTATATCCAGGAGTTTCATTGCCATACTCATCTTTAGTGACTCTTCTTCCATGGGTGTCTGAGAAAGTACTCCCAACACCTTCATTCTTAACCATTTTACCACTAGTGGTATCTTGATCCTTTGAAAACGTATTATCAGATAAAGTGGTATCTCTAGTATCAGTAAAAGTGTTATCTCTAGTACCGGCATCGAAAACATCATCATGTGAGTCATGAGTGGTATCTCTAACATCTGCAACATCAGTATCACCAGTAGATAATCCTAAAGCAGCAGCAGCAGTAGCCCAAAGACCTTTATTTCCTGAAGCATCAGAAACATCATGCCCATCATTAGAGAAATCTCCACCAGTTGCTTCAGTTTCATCATATGGAATACCAGTAGAACCAACAGCAGGTCTTGAAGAATCATCATAAATAGATTTAGAAGGGGTTGAAGCACCAATTGCCTTTGAACTATCATAAGGAGCTGTAGAATCTTGAACACCTGTAACTTTATTAGGATTTTGATATTGGCCTTCATCTAAAGTTGACAATCCTGTGGTTTTAGGATCAGTGGTATATTCACCAGCACCATAAGTGGTAGAGGATTTGTCATCTTTTGAAACAACACCATCATAACCTTTGGATTTTGTGTCAACACCTTCATAACCTTTAGCATTGGTGCCAGTAGTAGTAGCCCCAACAATAGCAGCATCATTTGAAGTATCTTTTGATTTCGGATCATACTCTTTAGCATTCTTGTCCTTGAACCCACTGCCATGAACAGTTGAAGCAGCAGCGATACCAGTACCAACACCTAAAACACCTGCAGTGACAGGAGCTCCAATATTACCAGCACCACCACCGACATTACCACCAGTGTATTGAGGACCAACGTTTAATGAACGGTTTTGAACTCCAGGTGTAGTGACTGTATTAGTAGTACCAAAATTATCATTTGTACCAGTAACAAAATTTGCATCATTGACATTATTATTGGTTGATTTTTTCTTTCTTGAAAAGAAACCAGTTGATTCATTTTGATTCTTTTCTTGAACGTAATTATTACCATAAGTATCATGAGATTCCGATTCATAATTATCAGAATATCTGTCATTCTTTTTTCTTTTCAAAGCTCCTAAACATCCAACATCACTTAACACTGCACTAATCAATAATAAAACCATGCTTGCCCAAATGAAACCAAACATTGTGCTTCCTAACTTGGTTACATGTCCATCATCTCTGAATGAGTTTCTAGCTTTTACATAACCTGCAGTTAACAAACAAGCTGATAAAGTGACGAATAATAAAGCAACACTTGTACTAATAGCAGTGATTGTACCAAATAAAGTATTTGCTAAACAAATACTTAACAAGACTGGAACAATAGCCATAACGGTGAAGAGTAATCCAATCAATAAGAAAGCCCAACCGGTTTTAGATAAATAATAAGTCACTCCACGTCTGCTTTGTAAACCTGATGGAACACCTTCAGTGGTGTCAAAATTTGAAACTGGTGACATTGGATAAGCTGCTGAACTTGAAGAACAATCGACATTTCTACCATCATTAACCCCACAGCTGTTGTAATTTGTCCATCTAGTGAGTGGATTAGCACCTGGAATTGATTCAGTTCCAGCTTCTAACCAGTACCATTTTCCAATGACTGAAGAGGTTGTTGAACCACAGAGAATGTTGAAGAATAGTAATAAACCAGCACCTAAAAGTGCGATTAAAGAGATTATGAACGGCCAACGCATTATATATTGTCTTTTTAAATTCAAATATATATTACGTTAATTCATCTCTCTCATGAAATTAAAAGGAAAGGTTGAATGATATTTATACTTTGTTTTAAGACAGCAATCATTACTCATGAACTAATAAATGTACGTTTGCTGTTTTAAAAAAAATTATAAGCGAATAATTAATTGAAATAGGAAAATAACTCTCATCGTACAAAATATTGCTAATTTCATTGATGGGAAACTTGACAAAGAGAAGTTAGAAGAAGAATACTTATATTTGTGGGATTAAATCTGAAAAAAGATTCAATGAACTTATATCAATGATTATTGATTTTAATAACTAGTCATTGACAATACAGACTTTGAAACATAAATGAAAAATCAAGACAATTGTATAAATTGATAAATTAACTTATAATTTAATATTAGAATGCTTCAAAATCAAATCATCATATATAATTACACATTTCCAGAGTTGATCATTCCTGAACATTAGCAATTAATGAGAATCTCCAAACTTTTTAAAACTTTTGTACTGTCAAAATTCATCACAATGTTATAATTCCTTTTAGTATGACGTCAAGCAGCATCCGCACTCCAAAGTATCTTATGTAATTTATTACATAAGACAAAGTAAAAACACTTTTAGCATTTTTGATTTCCGGCGGTTATTTTAATTCATAGAGCCAAAACCAATCATGATTATACTCTTGCTTCTTTTGGTGAGTATCAGTGCAATTATCATCTTTTAATTTACTTTAATGACATATTGCAATTTTCAATTCAGCGGTTTAACTCAGAAATTTATGTGATCGGTTTCTGACAACAATTAACGTTAGAATTAGTCTAAAATGTGATTATTTATACTAGATAACCATCTCATACTGTATTGCTACTTTACTAATACTTTGTCATGTTTTATGATAAAAACATTTATTTACAGGAATTTTATTCTGCCTTTTTATTCTTCATCCAATCAATGATATTAATTTCAATATCGATATATTAGAGATTCAGAGATTCATTTACTGGTGCTTGACTAACCATAACAGAGATTGTTAATTATGCAGTTGAAGATATAACAATTTCACATCAAATTTTTACCAGGAGCAATTACTGTTACAAATTTGCTTCAAATGAACTTTTAGTACCCGATTAGATTATTATTATCCACTAGAGCTCGGTATGTCTAAATATCTCTCTATTTAATCAAGAAACGAATTTCGTTACTTTTTTTTTATATGTCAAAATTTCAATATCTTTAAAGTTTATTTTATTTTTTCAAATAATTTTGTCGAATATGCAATTGGTACAATTCTTGATTAAAATGATTAGTATTATAGGGACTGTATACTATTATAATGTGTGTTTGTAAGTTTCTATATTTCTTCGTAAATTTAGTTTTATTACCGCTTTAACATCAAGCTTTGAGCCAAAAAGAGATTTGAGAGGTGTGCGAAGTGATAACCGCTTTTCAAAAGAGCCAAAATATAAGTTATAAAATGAATCCCTAATGTATCACCATTTAAGAAAAACACACATGTTAGAATATCATTTCTTAAGGGACAGAAACGATATTGAAGATATCAAAACAAACTCTTCAAGACTCTAAGCTTCATTGACATGACTCGTGGGCATAGTTTTACTTATGAAAATGATTGTACTTGAATTTAAAAGAAAAAAGAAAACCACATCGAAGCATAGAAGAAATAACACAAATTCGGGCTTTACTAGAATTAAATTAACTATATAAAATACACGTATATAATGCGTCATCTATCAGGTCATAGCTTCTCTATAACTTCTACACAATCTAGCTGATCGAAAGACATCTATATTTTGATATTTTTTCAAGACAAGCTATAAGAAAAGGAATGGTACTAGCAACATACCTGCGAATCCTGCTAGTTTATTACCGACACCTTCATAAGTAGTAACACCTTCATAGGTAGTAACACTTTCAATTGTTGATCTGACTTTAGTCATAGTAGAGCTTGAAGCTTCCAACCTAGTTGTTCTCGTTGTTCTACCTTCAGCTATTGCAGTTGTCTGTTGTTCAGTACGGGTCTCATAAGCTTTAGTTGGACTAGTATTGACTGATTTAGTAACAACTGGGAAAGTAATTGATGTCTTTGGTAAAGAATCAGTGATCTTAGTGATATATGAAATGTATCCATTATCAATACCTGTACCGAAATGAGGAGCTTTAACTGTTAATGATGAAGTCTCTCTTTCACAGTTCTTTTCTTTACATGAGGTCATAACAGCTGTTGTTGTACTTCTTGGTCCATGAACATTACCATGGGTAGTAGTAACACGATGTGTGGGTTCTGTCAACGGACAATAAGTAGTGTATGAAGTAAGTTCCCCGTGAATTGTGGCGGTGACAACAGTTAATCCTGTTGTAACAGCAGTTTGTGAACATTCGTTGTTTTCACACGAAGTGACAGTGACAACAGTAGTGTTATTATCTCCCTCAACTAGTGATGTCTTGGTTCCAATGGATACACCATCTCCAAGAGATTTGGTTGGTAGAATAGAACCAACTGAGCTTTGCTCAACAGAATTTTGAACACTTGAAGTTTTGACATCAGAGTTGGAAACACTGGAGGTCGAATCACTAGAAGTAGTGACATCCGAAGTAAAAACACTTGATACAGAATCACTAGAAGCTGCTGCACTTGAAGTGGAAATAACAGACGATGTATCAACAGATGATGTAACAGATGATGTAACAGATGAGATAACAATCGTTGATGAGACAGAAGACATGAATGAAGATGATGGTAGTAATGATTCTGAAGACAAGTTGGCTGAAATAACGTCTCTCAATTCAAAAACTAAAACATCCCTTCTGGATAATCTATCCGAATCTGGTCTGGTTACAGTAATAGTGACATTAATTGCAAACGAATCTCCACTTATTGTACGACCACCAAAGTAAGCATCAATTCCACTTTCACTGAATAAGCTAGTAGAAAAGTTAGCTTCTCTAACGAGAGTTGAGTTCACTGGGTACGTATGATCACTGATATGATATGAGATCATGCTGAATACAAATTGGGAATCAGCTTTAGCCTCAAAATCGACTGAGTTCCAAGGGCCTAATTCTCCTGGAATGACAATATTCCATTGTGGATTACCGCTTTCATCAACAGATCCACTAATCTTTGGTTGAAGTGAAGCTGATGAAGTTGATTCAGCAGATGTGCCAATAGAACTTGATGGCTCTTGAGATGAAGTCTCCGATTCACTTGCAGTGGTTGTTGGGGCAGATGATTCGGAAAACGATGATACTTCCCCGGCTTGTGATGAAGCAGATTCTGATGGTTCGGTAAAGGATTCGACAAATGATTCTGAAAATGATGATAATTCATTAGATGATTCAGATGATGATAATGATTCAGCAGATGATTCAGAAGATGATTCAGAGAATGATGATGATTCAGCAGATGATTCAGCAAATGATTCAGAAAATGATGATGAGAATGATTCAGAAAATGACGATGGTTCAGCAGATGATTCCAAAAATGATGATGAGAATGATGATGACTCCAAAGCACTTGATGGGGGAGTGTACACATCACCACTAAAAACAAAAAAGGAGAAAGCAGCAAGTCTTCTAATAAGTGAAGGAAGTACAAACTGCAATGTTGTACCATCTTCCTTAGTAATAATAACTGTAGCAGAAGTTGCAAATTGGTCAGCATATAAATCTTGTCTTTCAGCAGTTATTGAAAGTCTAGCTAGCTCATTTTGTTGGATAGTTCCACTAAATTCATAATCAAAAGTACCAAATATACATTGATTAGTTGACCATTTATCTGATGCATTCAAAACAGTTGCATTTCTGAATCCATCCAATTCTGAACCAATTGATAGAACCGCTTCTTTACAATTCCAACTTGATGAATATGTATCAATAGTGGACTTGATGTTGAACGATTTCCATGGTCCCAAAGTACCTGGAATATCAAAATCATAAGCAAAAGTGAGGTCAGAACGGAAATAAGCATTAACAAATGGAGCATCAGTTGGTTCTGCCCCAAATTCTAACACATTACTGAATTGATTCTCGGGAGTAAATGATAAAAATTCAACTCCAGCTTCTTTAACTAACAAGTCATATACATCAGAAGTTAAATGAGCATCAAAAACAATAGTACCTTGAATATTTTCGTGCCATGTGGTGTAATAATCCCACGTTACGGTATAGCTGTCACCATCTGTGACAAGAGACCCAACGCTATCAGCATGTGTGGTATAAATAGTTGTGGTTGTATCTAAGGTACTAATGAACCCAGGAATGACAAATTGAGTAACAGTTCCTTCTTCAATCGGACCTTTAGAGTAGAAAGAAACAGAGATTGTGAACCAATCGTCCTTGTAAGAGGTTGAATCGCCAGTAGTTTTGTCAACGATTTTGATTTCAGTAACATAATCGATACCAGATGGAGTTGGATAGTTGTCTTTTGGAATAATAAGCCCAATAGGAATATCTGGAGTTGGTAAACTTGAGCTTGAAGCTTCCGAAGATTCACTTGATGAAGAAGAAGGGGTATTAATTTCTTCGCTTTGACTTTTAACAGGTGGATCTAATTTACCAACATAAAATGGATCAGAAAGGTATAATTGCCAATCGCTCCAAACTTCTCTTTTACCAAAAGTCCTTAAAGTTCTTGATAAGACTCTGTAATTCCCTTCTTCAATTAAAGTACCATCAGCAAAAGATTGAAAACCAATACGGATAACATTGTTAAATCTTCCGATGTAAGAAAGGGGGAAATTAGTGACTTCACCATTAACATCAGGTTGTGATCTCAATGGACCAACATAGCCGTTTTCACCAGCTTTTAGAGTACTGAGTTCGTAAGATGATAAATCATAATCAGCATCGACCAAATCAAATGAAGCTAGTTCTGAACCGTATCTAAAGTTGAACATCAAGAAAGGTGAATCTAAATTGGCTGGATTAAAACCTCTAATGTGTTCAGGATCAGTTAAATTGACGAAAAGGTCATCAGCAGCATCATAACCTAAAATTAATGGGGGTTCTTGAAATGTAGTCCATTCATAAGTAACAGCTTCGACACCCATGTATGGAACAGATACCACATCATTGTTGCTTCCTTGAAAAGTGACCTTACCGGCAAATATGGTACCAAGATCACTATCGGCATCAACTGGTGGTTCAATCTTGACTTGGATAGTTTTACTTTCACCAGCATCCAAAGTGAAGGAAGTTTCACTAAATGAAACAACAGCAGTTTTTTCACCAGTTGGTGGAAAATATGCATTAATCAACCAAGTTGAACCTTGTCTTGACTCAACTGAAGTACCTGGTTCATGTTTAACTTGATAAGTAACCGCCTGTGAATTTTCATTTTTAATGGTGACATCAAAACTCTCAGTTCTATACTGTGTATCATTCAGTTCTAACAATGGGTAAGAAGTAATAACTGACCCTTGGTCAAACATTTTCAAAGCATCAACTAAACCAGCACCTTGTTGAATAGTTGGAGCCTTTCTATTTAAATCAATAACAGAAACGTCCTGATTATAATTAGTTTGATCATATTCGAAAAGTGCTAAATCTTTGGCTGTTGTTATCAAACGTTGTCTTAATTTTCCAGGTGAGGTTCCAGGATTTTGTGATAGGAACAAGGCAGATAAACCGGAAACATAAGGACATGCAAATGACGTACCAGAACCAACACTATAACCACCACCAATGGCAGCACCGTAAACGCTACCACCTGGAGCAGCCACATGAGGATAAAAGTTGTTTTCAAAAGTTGGGCCCCAAGAACTGTAATAATCCATTTGACCAGCTTCAATACTAGAACTGTTGAAAATAAATTGGCCAAACACTTTATTGACAACAATTTGAATGCTATTACCGGCTTTTTGTTCAGAAAGTGCCCATTGAGCAAAATCCCAAGAAACTGTACCAAATGCTTGTAAAGAGTCCCATTCAGAAGCGTCTTGATCCAAGTATCCTAAATCTTCATCTTCATTGTTTGGATACACTAAAGCAACTGACCAACCAGCGTAACTTAATTGATTGAACAAGTTACCAATGTAACAGGTACCACGTCTGGCAATGATAAGATTACTTTCATCAGCTGTTTGTTGCTGAGTACAAGCATTTTCATCAGTTACATAAACTGAGTAAGTACCATCAGAACTTGAGCCAAATTGGGAACCTTTGGCGCCAACATAACCAAAATCCTTTGTCTCACCACTTGAAGAGATAGCTTGAGCTTTGTAACCCATAACTTGAGTGGCATGAGTCGAAGCAACCGCTATGACATCGATACCAGAAGCACCATTAGAAGCAGTGAATGGACCATCGGTACCACTGTTACCTGCAGCATAGATAATAGGAATGTTTTTGGCAATATTTGAAGATATTTGAGCTATTGGCATAATGTTATAACCAGTAGTAGCACCTAAAGATAAAGATATGACATCTGGTTTTTCCTCATAAGCTTTAAGTAAACCAGCAATAACAATATCATCTGAAGTATGACCATCACAAGTGAAAACTTTATACATTTTAATGTTAGCCTCAGGAGCGACACCTGGCAATTCTTCAGAGTTTGAAATAATAACAGAAGAAACAAAAGTACCATGACCAAAACAATCCATTGGGTCAGTTGTTGGATTATTCAAATCTTCGACAAAATCATAACCACCAAGGATTGGGAAACCTTCACCGATACCACCACCTAAAGCAGGATGGTTATAATCAACACCGGAATCAACAACTGCAACAGTAATTCCTTTACCTTTGATTCCTCTTTGATGTAAAGCATCAACTCCTGTGATAACATGAGGGTTCCAAAGAGGAGCATTAGCTGCTTCAATTTTATCATCAAGAGTGATATAATTTGCTTGCCATGCATTTTTAACTCCAGCTATTTGTAACAAGTCATCAGCGGTAGTACCGTTTTCATTTGAAACTTGAATTGAAGCACCCTGGAAAACATCTGAGTCGAAATGGTTATTAATTTCAGAATCAAACCCATGATCCAATAGACTGGAAAGAATAGAAGCACCATCTCTTTTGAATTTACCAGAATCTTCATATTCGATAATAAAACGTCCTGGGACCTTAATTGAAGTGAATGGTTTTGTATCATGAGCAATATCATTAAGTGAAGAGCCACATACAGCTGATGCAAGAGCCATCAACCATGTTGAAGTCTTGACAAACATGAATAATCTCTAAAGAAAAAAGTAAACGAATGGAATAGAAGAGTAATCTCTTTTCAATGAGTGTAAAGCGTTTGATGAATCTGAAACCACTCATAATGAACTTTGAGGCTTCAGCTTTTATATATTATACAGATCATGCTAAAGAAAAAAAAAAAGCTAATTGATTAAACTTTTTTACGAACATTAATTCTAGGTGTGCGTTTAGTCACCTTGAAAAAAGTTTGATCAAAAATAGAGACTTGCGGTCTAAGCTAGAGCTAGTGCATTACAAAGAGATGGCAGTTAAACATATTGAGTAGCCAAACATTGTTTCCATTATATGAATAAGGCTTTATAAATTATGAAGTCTTATTCCTCTTTATGCACGAAAACTTCGATTCAAATTTGATGGAATAGATATAGTTTCTTAGTGTATTCAACGGGTCCCGCCGCGCATGTGAGTCGATTTATGGTCCCCAGACAAATGCTTTAGACCGATATTTTACCTCATCATGAGGACATTGAACAAATCACCAATTGTGTGATATACAACAAACAACCCAAATATTTGGGAATTACTACCCAGCAATGGGTATGAAAGGATTGACTAGTTTTAAGAGTCTATTGGTCCATTCATCTTCGAGAAAGATGGATCATTTGAACAGATGATCAGACGAGAAGGAGTACCTAGGCCATAGCTACGTGGTTCACGAAACATAGTCGAACAGGCCAAATTGGCAATGCTATCTTGCATGACTACAAAAACTGCTATAAAGAAACATCAGTGAAGACGGTGTATCAAATAGAAGCCAGAAAGAGATGGAGTATAAGATCAAATATAAATAGACAGATTTAATGAATATAATCATCTAAGAGAAAAAATATTATGCAGTGATGTAAAAAATAAATTGAAAAAAAAAAAGCAAAACTAACTATATCGGTGAAGATTATGGTAGAATTAGGATATCCTACGAGAAGGCTTTTAGTTGTATAGTTTTAAAATAAACAATTTAGGATAAAAAATAAAAAAAGGTGTATAGTTTTGATTTAAAAAAAAAAAGGTGTACAAGTGTAATTGACTTCTAATTATAATTCAAAAATACTTAAATTTTTTAATTTAATTTTAAAAGAACTTTGACTCATTTTTACTTTAGCCAAATTAGAAACATCTTTGAACAAAACGATTCTAATCAAATTATATAACATTAGTATGGAAAAAAAAATTATTGAGGGTACAGGGGACTTGCCTGGTCCTCACTTGACTAACTTTGGTATTAAGAGCTTAAAAGTTAAATTAAAATACCAACAACAGCAGCAAGAGACTTGAAACTAGCTCAAGCCCATGGTATCGATGTGGTGTATAGGCTTCATCTTTTTTGTCTCGGCCGAACATCTTTTGTCAGGCTAATCTCTAAAAACTGGACATGATTCAACTTTATAGTGAAATTATGGTGAATATAATATAGTAGACCTGTAATATCATATTATCATATACTTAATAGACGACTGTCCTTTTTTGGATGAATTTGAATTCATTTTGATACTTTCACTATTTCTTTTTAATTTTATACTCAAATCGAAAGAAATCGAAAAATGAAAATAAGACCTTATTGGGGAGGATACCACAGTAATTCGATCAAACTAGAATAATATTTTAGTTTCATCTGACATCTATCCACTAACTCTTGTGATAATTGATCTAACAGTTTCGAATCATGGACTATAGATGAACTTCCAGATCTAATAAGAGTAAATCTCTCTAACCTTAGGTTGATGACTACCATCACACTATATCCTACCATATCAGTAACTCAATTTGCTTTCACTGTATTTAAATTCAATTGGTGACTTTAATGATAAATTATTATAACAGAAGTTATTTAGATATGAAATTACATTATGAAGTCTGACGTGAAGAGTTTATGCTGGGATACAGAGGAAGAGGTGAAGTTCTTCTGAGCTAAATCCGTGTGGTATATAGCATAAATATATTACTAGCTCATCTTGTTCATCTAATAGTAAATTAGCATCATTGATTAAATTGTCAATACCTTTTTCTTCTAGTTGTTTTCTGGAGACACTCTTAAATCGATACTTTGTAACAAATGTTGTCATGAAAAGACATAATGAGTTCTGGTGTATTCATTCTAGTTATTGATTTATGTAATCTATCATCAGTGCAATTTTTAAGTTGTTTGCAGAGATTATCAGTTTCACTACAAGATAAACCATGAATTAAATGACCTGAAATTGTAGTATCACCATCATCTCTTAATGCTAATTCATCGTCCTCATTGTTAGGATTATCAAACCAGTTGTTTCTCTTGGAAATACAGCAATTAAAATATTAAATCATGTACTTGAGATAGTCAAGAAACTGTGTTGGGTTTCATCATGGAGGGCTGTAATTTTTTTAATTCGACGTTAATATTCTCTTTTTTCAAATTTTAAAAAGCCAAAATAAAAATGATATTAAAATGTATAAGTAGCTTATAACCGTCGGCAGTAATTATATAACGACGTGTCATTGCAATATAATACGTATTATAATAGCCCATGTATAGCCACCGCCGCGTATGAGGTTACTAGGTGTAACCACATGCTACTACGTAATTATTATAAAATTTGATTAAATTAATAGACTACTTTGAGAAGAATAATAACACAGTATTGTTGATAGGAGAATAAAAAAAGATAAATGACAAACAACTGGAATATATCTGGTATATAGTTTAAAAACGTTCAAAATAATTCTTAAGTATACCTCCTTTTGACTGAAAGTAGTTTGACAGAGAATCATGTATAAACGCTAATAATATGATATTTCATTCATTTGATGATGAATGCACCAGAACCTTACCAAGAAATCGTTTTAAGATTATATATCAGAAACTAAAAGAGGTTTGAACTTTGAAAGACTATCTAGTATCATACCATAATTGCCTATGGGGAAAAACCTTGAAGTCATTGAAACTGTCTCTTTATCTTATTTCTCGCTGATGCTTGGGATTAACTTCATGTGTATTTTTACACATATTTAACAGTTTTTAGTTGAAAAAGTTATCAAGAGCGCTTGTATTATAACATATTATAGTATCAACGCAACGACAAAAGATAAATAATTTGTAATATTGTATACAATCTGAAGATATAAATGAGGCACCAAAGACATAAAGGCAGCAGTAAGTATTGATTTAGGGATTCTACGAACCCATTTATAAACTATATTAATATTGGTGATTCGATTTACTATGTAAAATAAAACAGTAAGTCTATTTAGTGCTGATTTTATATTTGTAGGCGTTATATGTAAATTGTACAGATGTGATGTTTTGAATGTTATTTAAACTTCAGTTTTAGACAATCATGGTAGAAGTTTTATTAAATTCTACAAGACCAAAGATAACGGTTAAATTTCTGTAAAACAAATCAATAAAATAAGTCAGATTAATGAATATGTGTGAAAGAGAGAATAAAAAAATATTATTCGGCAGTATTGACCATCCTATAATATGTTTCGAATTGAATCGAATTTAATCTAATCTAGCTAAATATTAATGTGATAATATTTACACATTGGATTGAACAAAAGAGTTTTCAATTGATACAGAGTAATAAAAGAATGGAAAGATCACATCAATGAATTGATAACCATTCAAGAATCTCATTCAACACAATTTCATAAATCTTATCATTTTCCAAAAATAAAGAATGTCTTGCCCCATCAATAACTTTTAATTTTTTGTCTTCAATGGTGATTAGATCATTGAATTTTATAGACCCAATTGGATCATTTATTCTGTCGTCTTGTCCATGTAGGATAAAAACTGGAGGAGTAAAATTCTTAACGTATGATTCTGAAGTTAAATTCTTACCACTAGTTGTTCATAATGTTAGTAATTTTCTAATAGTGTGTTCATGGGGCGTAAATACTTACTCTTCCATAAAGTCATAAATTTGTCTTAATGAACCAATCAAAGGGTTGATAATTTTATCATGCTTCAAAAATTCTCTCCATTTCAAATCAGTTGTAATATTTTCAAGTTTCAAACCTGAATTAATCTTCATATTTGGGTGAAATTTCATTGCGAATGAAGCAACTGAAAATAGCAGTTTACTAGGAGCACTTTCAGGATGTAGTGTGATTAATGGACCACTTGTCACTATTCCCCTTAGTTGGTCCTTATAAAGACCATTCACACCATAATTCAAGATGATTCCACCACCCATTGAATGACCAAATAAAAACAATTTGTTGTCTTTTCTCTCTGAAATTTCATCAAGGTTTCTCTTTATAAAGAAATTCAAATCATTGTAAGTATGAGTTTTTTGAGTGATACCTTTAAATTTACCAGGGGATGTCAATCCTGCACCTCTTTGATCATAAAAGAAGATTTCATAACCTTTCAAGCTTAACGAGTCACATATTTTAGAATAGATTGCATCATATTCTGAGAATCCATGGACGAAGACAATACGACCTTTGATCTCAACATCACTTGGAACAGGCTGATTTTTATATGTGGTTAGTAATTGTTTGTGTAAAGTGGTGATGATTTAGAACGTACCCAAAAAGTTGTCTTGAAATCAGCACCATCGAAAGGTATCGTGGCTTTGATTGGAGTGTTTGTTGCGGTGTATGGAAGTGTAAGTCCAGTAGCCATTATAACGATGTTTGTAGGAAAAGATGTGGATGTTTTCTATTAAATGATAAGTGTAAGAATTTTTTTTTATATGTAAAGAATGGATTTATTGTACGAGGTAGCACAGATTAGATAAGAGAGAGGCCCGAGGGTGATATATCGATCATTTCTGAGAAACTTCCAGTGAAATCGTTGAAGTGAAACTCTGGGGTTAAAATTGTCAGGAAAAGTGGCTTGTGTAGTAATTGCACAGTGAGTGAGCACTGAGCAGTGTCGATACCAGAGTGGCTGATATATAGAGAAGAGAAGAGAAGAGATTATGGGGAAACAACCATAACTCTCACTAATGAGAGAGAGAGAGAGAGAGAGACTGAATATTGAAAGGCTGAAACTGATAATTAGTCAATTAAGTGTACTCGACCAAGCACGTTTTCAGCCAATTCAAATTCGATCAGTTGGCTTAATACTCTCACATCCACATGGAGTCCATCATACCCAAACCACGCACCGTCTTATTCACCAAAGACGAACGACTCATATCTGGCTCAGTCTACGTGAGTACCACACTCATTCCCACGCATTGTATACACAACACTCTACTAACAACACTACAGGAACTACCCTCATCTTTCCCCTGTATCGCCAGAATTGTGATATTTCCCAATATTGGTGAGATTCCTGAACTTTATGGTCGTTTAATCAACGATCTTTGCACTCGAGGCTATGATGTGTTGTATTACCATAGAATTGAAGATTATATTGATGTTGAAGATGTTTCTAAAGAGTTCAACAGAAGTGTTAAATTATGCATTGATGAGATTGATTCTCTATCAAACGAGAGATCAAACCATAAGATCCAAGTACTTGCGCAATTCCTGGCAGCAGCAGAGATTATGAGAGCTGGGATTGATGGATATTACAAGCATCGTGTCAAGAGTATGATTGTTATCAACCCATATATTGCCAGATTTCAAAATGGTACCATAAGATCTTTAGCATTGAGGTTAAAATTGGTTAAGAGTGTAGAAACGCATATATACACTGAATTCATGAGTAGTAATGGCGAAAGTCTTGCATATTTAGAAAAGAATAATATTAGCTATAGAAATTTGAATAGTTTTGTTTTTAGACATTTACATTCATCAATTATGATATTAAGGAATAAGAATCAATTGAAACAAAGATTTGGGATTAAGAATGTGTTATTTATTCACAGTGTTGAAGATCCGTATAAGGATCCTCATGCAATTGAAATCATTGAAGAGAATCTAGTCATTGATGATTTGAAAGTTATCACTTATCAACATGGTAAAAGTGAGTTAGTCATTGAAGTTAATGATATTTATTTGAAGTTGTTAGATGATATCTTCGAATGGTTAGATCATAAATAAGTATTATAAGCATCTATCTAATTTAGTAGTTTCTGTAGTGAAATATCAGGACTTTCCCAACCTAATAACATACCACCTACTGAATTGATCTTTATCAATCTTCTTTGAACATTAAATTCTAACGCTTTCTTCGTTTTTAACAAGCTTTTGAAATCATTATAGATCAACTCACTTTTAATATAAACTTCTTCAATTTCATTAATGTTTAGAAATTTCAAAATTTGATTCTTACCAATTATTGAAATTCTAAGATAGTTAGATTCATCAATTTCTGAATCTTCATTACTTAAATTTCCCTTGATTATCACCGTTATTGGTATCAATTCAGGCGGTGAATTGATATCTCTCTTGATACAGAACTGGTTTAAAATTGGTTCAATTTCTACAATATGACCAATGACATTGAATACCTTCCCATCAATTTGATCAATTTTGTTTAATCTTCTTATATGGTTTGAATTTATCCGTTGTTTTTTCAACTTTGGCGGTGGTGTTGAGTGATTCGAGCTTTGTGTGAATATGTCAGAGAGGTTGAATTGGGTAGGTCTTCCAACAGATAGTAATGGGGTATTATTATTTTTATTGTTAATATTGACCTGTGTTGTGTTTGGGGTTCTGAAACTCACGGGAGTTGGAGTCATTTGAACATCAACATTTATATCATCAAGATGATTGATTCCTAACCATTCATTTATATAGGATTCAGGAACAGATCTAATGAAGTTTCTTTTATATTTTTGAATGAATTTTAATGGTAATTGACAAATAACATCTTTATATAACTTTAAATCCTTATTAAAGCTGAAAGTGTCTAATATCACAACATTTCGTAAATTCCCATCAATTATGCCACAATAGTTCTTCAATCTAACTTTACATTTCATAAATATCCCAAATTGGGTCAAATTAACATAATTACTTGATCCATTTCCACTTAATGGAACATTGAGTCTGCGTAACTGTTGCTCCAATGACGCAAATGATTCATAAGCTGCCACTTGCAGGACTTTATCCTTAGAGATTTGACCATATCCTCCTTCTTCATCATCAGTATCGGTCCCTACACGGTTATTGAATGACACGTCTGGATAAATTGATGGATTTGAAGTGAAATCAGTGATGTATAACCTTGATGGGTTGTTGTGCTGTGCGAATGTGATGGAGATCAAGAGGCAGAATATGTCACGGTAGTACGGCCGCTCCTGGAGCGTGAGCTGTGCGAGTGTTGATTGCTGGTCGATGATGGTCATAAAAGTGTTGTATCGTATTAGAAAGTATTTAGTACTCGTAGTGAAAAATGTTTGTTTACATTTCGATAAACATAAACAATAAACATCAACAAATACAAATGCCAGACTCAATTGCAATATTAAATCTGAGCGAGATTCGAGGCATCAAAATCGGTCCATCACGACAGAAAATTCAGACGATTCTCCTCATCTCAAGAATTATAATCAATCATTCAAATTGTGTTAAACTCATCGAATTGACCGATTTTACAACTCCTTATAAATCATCATATCTTAAATTCGATATCGTTCCAGTGTCTGATGGTGGTAACGAACGTGTCAATTCAACGATCGATTCGATCATGAAGAGATATGGTACTGGAGAGTATTTCAAGAATGGGAAATTGGTGTTCGTTAATGTTGAGGTTGATGTGGGCAATGGGATACTTGATTATGCTCATGATTTGATCAACATTGAGTTGATAAACATGATGGATGATGAGGCTTGTGATGGATTGTTGAAGGATCCACAAAATGGGAAGAAGATCAAATTATTGATTGATGAATTACAAAGGATTAATTGCTGGAATGGACGTGTTAATAGAATTGAAATAAATATGTTAATTCGTATGATTGATGAAACTGAACAGAGGATTAATGATGATCAGGAAGTTTTATCTAGCTCGAATTCAAAAGGCTCATCATTGAACCCCTTGTTTATTCTGCCCCCTGATAATGATAAAAATAATTCACAGATTCCAATTTATTCTCAAAATAGTTTTCCAGATGATGAAGTTGAAGTTGAAGAAAATGTGGTGATTATTCACGAAGTCTCTTCGGATGATGATGATGATGATGATGATGATGATGAAATCATAAACACAACAATACAATCAAATACCAGAATTATTTCAAGTCTATCAACATCAATTCAACAAACTGAAAAAATTCAACCCCTCCATCATGATACAATAATAACCAGTAGTATAGGCACAGTAAATGAGCAGCCAAATGCTAATACACCCCATGGAACAACTAATGATGCTAACATGTTACTACAAGACTTGGAACGACAAGAAGAAGACGATTCAGAGGAATTATCAGATTCAGAAGATCAATTTAAAATTGAATCAATCTTATCAACTTTTGAACATCAAATCAATGAACCATTTATTTTCGAAGGTTATATAGTTGGAATTATTCCATTTAATATAATTCCATTTGGGACATCATTCAATTCAATTTCAAACACAATAAGTTTCAAGATAATGATATCAAATTTCAAACCTTTGAAAACCACAATTTATCAAATCAATAAGAATTGTATCGTTTTAGAATTCAAATCAAAGGCTAAAATACTGAATTTTTTTAACGCTGATGATATTGAACTGTTAATTAACAATGAAAATGATTCTACATTAAGAAAATTTAATGATTTAGTGGTGAAAATAGGAACTGATAATTGTCAGAAATTTAAATTTGTTATATATAAAAGAAGAATAGGATTGAGTGTTGGGTCGCAGTATATTTGGGAATCAGACGTTACTGTTAATGATTTGGTGAGTCAATTGGGTGAATGAAAAGAACAATACATATCTAATTTCATTTTAATATCTCGTACTAACATAACTCGGTATGGTATTTAAAAAAAAAATTTATAATACTCAACTTTTGACACCAAATTAACAAATCACATCAAAATGCCACCAAAGAGTAAGTCCTGACACACACAAAAAAAATACCGCACCACAATCGACTAACATGACACATTAGAACCACGAATCCCCAATCACATCCTTAAAAAAATCAAACAAATCAAACCAGTTCAACAATCACATATCCCAACGACATATCAAGAATTATTAGAATATGGTATAGAACAAGAAGAAAAAGGTGATAGATGGTACATTTCTGATATTTCCAAAACACTGAAATTTTATTCCTATGCTATTGAAAGTTATTTGAAATCAATTGAAATTAATAATGATGTTGATAATTTTGATGCATGGTTTAATAAAAGTCGACTAAATTATCAAATTTATTCAAATATTTTACAGTTTATTACAATTGATGTCGATTTGAGAGATGATGTCATAAGGGATTGTAATGCAGTTTTGAATTTGAAGTTGAGTGATGTCATTGATGAACATGAATTAATAAGATTGAGATTTAATGATGATGATAGAATCATTAATTGGGATTTTTATTATGATTATTGTTTGATTTTAATTGATGTTATTGAAAATTTGAATAGTGAAGATGATCGAAATGGGTTTGAAGAGCTGGAGAAATGGACAGGAAAGGGGATTACTGTCTTTAATAGAATTTTAGACACTTTAACTCAAGAGTTGGATTTATTCGTATCAAGGCTGAATAGTAATGAAGATTCAATTGAAGATGAACCAGTTATCAAGACAATAGAAGGAAAAGAGGGAGAAGATATGGAATACACGATGATGGAACAAGTCACGCCAAGTGTTGTATTTGACTCGATTTTAACATGTTTGAAATTTACTCAAACTGTATTAGAATCATCAAATAATGAGATTCAATTGAATTACTTGAAAAATTCGCTACAGTTGTTAATTGGAAGGTGCGATGAGATTAAAAATGTATTGATTGATAAATTTCATCCAAATAATAATGATGATGATGATTATAATAGTGGTTTAAATTTATCAAATGATGAAATTTTTGAATTTGAGTTGAGAAGGTTTGCAATTGATGGATTATTTATTGATAAATTCAGTGAATTGGCTAAATATTGGGATTTATTCAATGTCGATGATAATAATAAGAGATTTGCAGTCAATAAATATCTTTCAGAATCAGATAATTATCAAACATTTTTAAACTTTCATATCACTGAGATTGGTATTGATTTACAATGGGATATAATCGGCACTATTAATAAAAAATTAAGTCTTGCTCAACAACTAATCCAACTTGAAATCCAAACTGAACTCAATTTGAAAAGTTCTTTAATCTCATCTAAAATTCAAAAAAGTATTGAAATTCTAATTAGTAGATCAGATAATGATTTGAAAAGATTACATTTCTCAAATTATCCCAAAACAGTTAGTAATCAGACAACATTACATAACAACGTCGTGTCATTGTTGAAGAATGGAATGGGTTTAAGTAAAACTAATTGTGGATTACGTGAAACTGTTATTGATAAATTGAAAAGGGAAAAATTGGGCAGAGAATGTATTGTTAGATTAGTTGTCTTTACTAAAGATGTGTTTGATAAAGAAGATCTAGTGAGGAATCTCGGGATGGGGCATTATGAAAGAGAGATTGATGAGTTGAAAGAGGTTGATGTGTACAAGGCATTGATTGCAGAGAGATATAAGTGTTGAGTATCACATCGGATATGTTTCGGATATAAGGTATAAAAATATATAAAATATTAAAAAAGATTACATAATACTGTATGTGTCAAAAAGATTGCGCATCACAAAGATTGAAGATCGGTAAGGCTAGAGTCTGGCGAATTGGCAGAGAGTGGAAGGAGAGGGCCGGAGTGGAGCCTAAGTATTGTCAGAACACACAGTAGTACGGTGCTAAATGATGAGCACTAAGTAGCAAGAAGGACCACCCACGGGCCATGCTAAGATCTTATGTCTTTGATCATGCCAGCTTCCAAGTCCCGATTTTCCCCTATAACGAAATCGTGATCCAATCTCGATTTTGAAACAAGAATCGCAATCGTAGCGTTTCAATCTTCTTTGTCCCTCACACTACAGTCCAGTCCAGTCCACTACACTACACTCACTCAATGGATCTCCTACACTACTTGGAACAGGCCCCAGTTTATCCACCTTCTTACAACGAAGCACACTCCACAAATACCGCGATAAGGTATCCAATCTATGAACAGCAGGAAACACACAAACTCCCAGCATACTCTCCCGTTGTCAATTCCATCACTCTAGTCCTCAGAAAACACGAATGGCTCTCTCCTTACGAAGCCTCGCCTTACAGATCATGGAAACTGTACTTGATGGAACTCAACTCCACTCAGTTGAATTTCTATATGGTTGACGATTTGCCATTGATTGGGAAGTCTAGCCATTCTACTAAGATCACTTCAAGAAAGACCCAAAAACATTCCGTGTTATTCAACAAACAGGACCATGATTTAGTCCTTGAATTTGTGAAGCGATTCCCAGATCGTTATCTATCATCTAAAAACTTATTAAGATCGTATACTTTACAACATGCTGATATCGGATTACCAGTCGATTACAAAAAGAGAAATTATTGTTTAAGATTCAGGTTAGAAGCCGAACAATTCCTCGTTCAATTGTCAAGTTTAGAAACGATGATTGATTGGGCAAATATGTTATCAATGGGTGTCAACGTTGCACTTGATTTGGATTCAAGAGAAATGCCAACTGATAGAAGTGTCCCACGAAGAAGACGTAATAGTCGTTTAAATGCATGGGGTAGATCAGTAGATGGGAATAGAGTCAGAAGTTACTCAGATTCAGAAGTCATCAGAAGACAATTAAGCCCACCTATTGTGAATAATGGTGCTTTAACCCAAATGAAGAATAAAAAAAGAACTTCAAGTGTTTCTTCATCTGCTAGTGGAATCATCGGTAGGATATTCCAAAGAAGGGGAAGTTCCTCAACGAATACGATGATGGAAGAATTAGCAATTGAAGATAATCAAGAAGATGATCCAGATGATTATGAAGAAGAAGAGGAAGATCAAATTAATAATTCATTACATATTGAAAATTATGATGAAATTCAAGAAAATGATAACGATGATTCAGATACTGATGAATTATCATCACTTAGTGTTATGAATGATCTGTTCAGCAATGATTTCACGTTAAATCCACTATTATCAAACAAAAACATCACCAATAATAATAATCAAGAAGATGAAGAAAATGAAATAGTTAAGTGGAACCCAGAGATGAAAGAAGTAACAGAACGGAAATTATTGAAAGATGCTATTCGTTGCTTGAAACATCTACCATCTGAAACTTCATGGATTGGCAAAACAATAATGGTTTCTGCAAGACCACCAAATTTCAAAACTTGCAATGATATAATCACAAGTGATATTGACTCTTATTTAAGAAGTAAGAATAAATTTGTTAAGGAATATGTGATTGGTATTCATGGCCTGATCACTACTTCATCATGAATACTTCACTTCTAATATATTGATACAGGTTTCTATAGCTAATAGCTTATTATATATATATATATATATATATTTATTTATTGTTTATGATTTAGATAATCATGGTGGGTTTTTTTTGTGTGTTTAATTTGAATTCTATTCTACAATCACAAAAAATATACATGTAACATCTTTATATATATTCTAATGATCAAAATAAACTTTTCCCTCATCATCTATACTTATACTAAATTCCAAATCATCATCAGTTGTCATATCCCAAAATTTATACAGCATCATATATGCAAATAAATTACCTAAACTTCCAAAGAATAAACCATCTAAATAATGATTGAATCCTTCACAGATCCTATTGGAAAGAACATAAACCAAGACTTGACCAACAGAAAATGAAAGCACAGCTACTGCAATGACACCAACGACCCAATAATTTTTTAAAATAAATAATGATAATATAATTTGCGAAATAACATAAATCAGCAAAAATACTCCATTTAAAATGTAAACAACAATAAATAAACCTAATGTCCTTGAACGACCCAGTGTCCCATTAGCGATCCAATCATTGAATGTTAATATCGAAACAGTAAAACTCAGAATTCCAATCAATGTAGATGTAACTCTAATAAAAAATAATGATCTTTTAGTACCATCTTCCCAAAATCTAAATCCTAAAAATCCACAAACCATCAAACACCAACAAGATGCTGATATGAAGCTTAGTTGTATTGATACGAAATATGGGTATGATGCACTACCAGGAGGACTAACTCCACAATCCACAACCAATGAAGAAATGGTTAATGCGACTAAAATACTATAACAAATTGACATTTCTAGTCTACCAATAGCAGTGTATTTTGATCTAATGTTATAAATTATGATGATTAGGATGAGCAAGACACCGATATTAACAAATGCGTTACCGATTTGAAAAATCATAGTGTTAGCTAATTCGATTGGTCTTGCGTAACATTTTGGTAATATTCCTGAATTTAATCCATTCAGTATGTCTTCAACTTGAGGGGACACGACTTGACATAATGGAAGTGATGTTGAGTTACAGATCCGATGGAAATATTCCAATACCATTGGGATCTGTGTGTTGTGTACGTTGAGGTTATATGTATTGAATTGTGGGTTTTTATCAAATGCAATAAATAATTTAATGTATTTAGTACTCAGATGTCAAATCCACAAATAATATGGTGATGTTATTAAATTGGTATTATCAAGTGAGAAGTGAAATATGAATGTGAATGTCTCTGCTGAAGTGAGTCAGAGTGTTTTATGTAAATGACTTATTGAAATTGGAATTGTATTTAAGTTTCACACAAAAGCATAATTAGCTTACCCTTTTAAGAAAATGAAAAACACAGATCTGCGAGCCCTAATATAAGAGTCAAACTAGTCACGTGCTGTCTAATAGGGGTATTTCCGTGAACTAACTGAAAAATGTCCAGATGTTTGGGGGGAGAAACAACAGCAATCACAAATAAAAAATGTCTGGATGTTTCAGGAATTTTGGAGACTCTGGTTTTTTTCATTAAAATTCAATTCATTCATTGAAGGTAATTGATATATACAACACCATAAACACATTAGTCAAAATGGGTATGTCAAGTGTAACCAAACTGAGATGATAGATACGAATGGATCCATAAGGAACTACACACAAACACACACGATATCAGCAAGTAAATTACAATATCAGTAATGGGGGAGTCAATTGTAAATCAAGTTCATAATTCAAGAAACTGAAAAAGTATTAAATGTGCTAAAGAACTGAGGGGTTATTAAGAATAGAAGACCGTAATCACTGTCAATCAGTTGAGAATAGCAAACACGTCCATCAACCATATATCAGTACTCATTCCATTCATCAAGTTCCATTTCATTTTTTATCATCCTACTTTCAAACTATACAATAAATACTAACTAATAATCCAGTTAACGTTCCAAAAACCAGAAAAACCTACTGTAAAGGTAAAGATTGTAAAAAACACACTCAACACAAAGTTACCCAATACAAAGCAGGTAAAGCTTCTTTATTTGCTCAAGGTAAAAGACGTTATGACCGTAAACAATCCGGTTTTGGTGGTCAAACTAAACCAGTTTTCCATAAAAAGGCTAAAACTACCAAAAAAGTTGTTTTACGTTTAGAATGTGTTGTCTGTAAAACCAGAGCTCAATTATCATTAAAACGTTGTAAACATTTTGAATTAGGTGGTGACAGAAAACAAAAAGGTCAAGCTTTACAATTCTAGATTTGATATGTTGTTATTATTATTATCATATTGTAGTTGTTTGGGGATGTGTATATCATTTAATCGTTACGTTATAAACTGATGTATTGGCTGTAGATTCTGGGAGGGCGTTTATTTGTAATTAGTATTAGTACTTGCTTTGAGGTCTGGACTCCCGAGAGGCACAGAGCTCATTTTCGGCCGAGATCAAAAAATCTAAACATTTGAAACAGATTCTATCCAAAATAAACAAATAAAATTTTATTGTTGGTGATTTCATCTTCACTTTTGCTGCTTTGCCACTCAAGTAAACTTCATCAAATATCAGGGATAGTCTCTCTACTGGCTTTGCTGATCTTTAAAAACGCTTCTACGCATCATGTTTAACCAGGATAGCTATCATCAGCAACAGCAACAACAACAACAACAACAACAACAACAACAATATCCATCAAATGGTCAGGGGTTCGTACAACCACCTGCTCAGTTTAGCTCAAACTACGCTAGACAGCAAAGTTCGCAACATTCACTACAAGAGCAACTATACCATCAACATCAGCAACAACAACAACAAGAATATTATCAACAACAACAACGGATCCAACATCAACAACAGCAGCAACAGCAACAACAGGCACAGTTTATGAGCATGAAGAACACCATGCCACCTCCAACAAACGCAATTAAGGTCCCACAGACCCCACCTGCCACTTACGCTTCATCACAATATAGTCGTTCTTCACCTGGTCAATATCAAGGACAAAGTCCTCAATTTCATCAACCTCAAGTACCTTCATCTCCATCAAGAAGTATAAGAAGTAATAATAACCTCACCCCTGTGATGTCAAATAACTCATCATTGGCTTCAAGATCAAATTTACAAAGTTATGATAGTAATACTGAAGTTCAACCTATTCAATTTGCTAATAACAATAATAATATTGAAAATAATAATTATGTATACTTTGAAAGAAGGCCAGATCTTTTCAAAAAACATACTCAAGATAAAGCAGCAGCTGTTAAATTAAGAATTGAGAATTATTATCAAATAAGTGTCACTCATGCAGTTGAAAGAAATCAAAGAAGAGTTGATTTAGAACATAAACTATCAACAGAAGACGGTTCTGAAGAACGTAAAAATAGACAATTACAATCATTAGGTAGAAAAGAATCACAATTCTTAAGATTAAGAAGAACAAGATTATCTTTAGAAGATTTCGAAACCGTTAAAGTTATTGGTAAAGGTGCATTTGGTGAAGTTAGATTAGTTCAAAAGAGAGATACTGGTAAAATCTATGCAATGAAAACATTATTGAAATCAGAAATGTATAAAAAGGATCAATTAGCTCATGTTAAAGCTGAAAGAGACGTTCTGGCAGGTAGTGACTCTCCTTGGGTTGTTTCATTATATTATTCATTTCAAGATTCCCAATATTTATATTTAATTATGGAATTTTTACCAGGTGGTGATTTAATGACAATGTTAATTAGATGGCAAATTTTCACCGAAGATATCACTAGATTTTATATGGCTGAATGTGTTTTAGCAATTGAAGCTATTCATAAATTAGGTTTTATTCATAGAGATATTAAACCTGATAATATTTTGATTGATATTAGAGGTCATATCAAATTATCTGATTTTGGTTTATCAACAGGTTTCCATAAGACTCATGATTCAAATTATTATAAGAAATTATTACAACAAGAAGATGATACAAAATTACAACAACCGAGACTAGTAAATGAGCCGGGTTCAAGAAATACAATGATGGTTGATGCAATTCATTTAACAATGTCAAATAGACAGCAAATACAAACTTGGAGAAAATCAAGGAGATTAATGGCTTATTCAACTGTTGGTACTCCAGATTATATTGCTCCTGAAATCTTCGTTAATCAAGGTTATGGACAAGAATGTGATTGGTGGTCATTAGGTGCCATCATGTTTGAATGTTTAGTTGGTTGGCCACCATTTTGCTCTGAAACTCCTCAAGAAACTTATAGAAAGATATTAAATTTTCAACAAACTTTAGAATTTCCTGACGATATTCATTTAAGTCCAGAAGCTGAGAACTTAATAAGAAGATTGCTAACTTCATCTGAATATAGACTAGGTAGACATGGTGGAGCAAATGAAATTAAAAACCATCCTTTTTTTAAAGGTGTTGATTGGAATACAATTAGAAATGTTGATGCACCATTTATTCCAAAATTAAAATCAGTAACAGATACAAGATTTTTCCCAACTGATGAATTAGAAAACGTTCCTGAAAATCCGGCAATTTCAAGAGCTGAAAAACAAAGAGAAACAGGACAAGGAAACTCAGGTGATAGTAAAGAAGATTTACCATTCATTGGTTATACTTATTCAAGATTTGATTATTTAACTAGAAAAAATGCTCTCTAGGTGAAAACAAGTTTATTTTTTAATTTGTGTAATATATTGATAGATGCCATTTTTTTTTGGTTGATTAGTAGCTGAAATATCACTCTATTGTAACCTGAGAAGTGGAATTGAAGTACTCATTAGAATATTTATAGACTCATTAAATGTTAACATTTATTGCTGACTAAGAAAAGTAAATAAATAAAAATTTATACACACAACTTACTAACTGACATCAGACGAAGAAGTCCAATTGTTACTCCCGCACCATGTCTAGAGCACTCGAAGATAGTCTACTACGTCTTCAAAGACAGCCAGAATCAATCAGAAACATTTGTATCTTAGCACATGTCGATCATGGTAAAACATCATTAAGTGATTCTTTACTAGCAAGTAATGGTATTATATCACAAAGAATGGCTGGTAAAGTTAGGTATCTAGATTCAAGACCAGATGAACAATTGAGAGGGATTACTATGGAATCATCTGCAATTTCATTGTATTTTAGAGTTTTACATAAACAACCAGATGGTGAGATTTTGAAAAAGGAACATTTAATCAATTTAATAGATTCTCCTGGTCATATTGATTTTTCATCAGAAGTTTCAACTGCTTCGAGATTATGTGATGGTGCAGTCGTGCTAGTTGACGTAGTTGAAGGAGTCTGCTCTCAAACTATAACGGTCTTAAGACAATGTTGGATGGATAAATTGAAACCAATCTTAGTCTTAAATAAAATTGATAGATTGATTGTGGAATTAAGATTGACCCCAGCAGAAGCGTATTTGCATCTAACTAAAACCATTGAACAAGTGAATTCAGTCATTGGATCTTTTTTTTCAGGTGAAAGAATGCAAGATGATTATAATTGGAGAGAAAATCAGGAAAAAAACCAAGGTAAAGAAACTGAAGAATATTTAGAAAAAGACGATAAAGATTTATATTTTGATCCAGCGCAAAATAATGTCATTTTTTCAAGTGCAGTTGATGGTTGGGGTTTCAATGTAAGTCAATTTTCAAGGTTTTATGAAACGAAATTAGGCATAAAGAGAGAGAATTTACAAAAAGTCCTATGGGGTGATTTTTATCTTGATCCAAAGACTAAAAAAATCATTAACTCAAAAGGGTTGAAAGGCAGAACTTTAAAACCATTATTTATTTCATTAGTATTGGATAATATTTGGAAAATTTATGAAAATGTGGTTATTGAAAAAAATGCTGAAGTTTTAGAAAAAATTGTCAATGCTTTAAACATTAAAATCTTGCCTAGAGATTTAAGATCTAAAGATAATAAAAATCTATTGAATCTAATCATGGGTCAATGGTTACCTGTTTCTTCAGCTGTTTTATTAACAGTCACTGAAAAATTACCATCTCCTTTACAATCACAATCCGAAAGAATCCCATCAATTTTAGAATCTGCTCCAAACCATGAATTTATTGACTCAAATTTAAAGAAAGCAATGTTGGAATGTGATAATAACGGACCTTTAAGTGCTTATGTTTCTAAAATTTTATCGATACCTGAAAATGAACTACCTAAACATTCAAGATCAAGAATGACGCTCAATGAAATGGAAGAAAGGGGTAAAAAGGCAAGAGAATTAGCGGCTAAAGCAGCTGAAGAATTCAAAACTAATAATGAAACTGATTCATTAACTGATGACTTGAATAATTTACAAATTTCAAAACCTAAAGATCCATTTGATCTTTTTGAATATGAAGATGAAGATGAAACTCCTGAAGATATCGAATTAGTCAAAGAGGAATTAATTGGTTTTGCAAGAGTTTATAGTGGGACTTTGAAAGTTGGACAAGAAGTTTCTGTTCTTGAACCAAAATATGATCCAACTTCACCAAATAAACATATTAAAACTGCAACTATCACTGAACTATACTTATTAATGGGTAAAGAGTTAGTTCCACTAGATGAAGTTCCATCCGGTAATATTGCTGGTATTGGTGGATTAGCAGGGACATTATTGAAAAATGGTACCTTAATTCAACCAGGTGTCACTGGTGTTAACTTAGCAGGTGTTTCAATGACTTCAACTCCAATTGTTAGAGTTGCTTTAGAACCTGTTAATCCAACACAAATGGAACAATTGGAAAAAGGTTTAGAATTACTAAATAATGCAGATCCCTGTGTTCAAATCTTTTTAGAAGAGTCTGGTGAACATATTTTAGCAACAGCAGGGGAATTACATTTAGAGCGTTGCTTAAATGATTTGAAAGAAAGATTTGCAGGCATTGAAATTCAAGTTTCTGAACCAGTTATTCCATATAGAGAAACTTTTATCAAAACTTCAGGCATGAATCCCCCAAAGAATCCAGAATTAGGTAGAGGTGTTGTTGAATTACATTTAGGTACTTTATCAATCAAATATAGAGTGTTACCATTACCATCTAAAGTTACAGCGTTTTTACTTGAAAATCAAATAACTATTAGCAATTTTATTCATTTTAATAAAAATACAGATAAAGATATTGAAGAAGATGATGTTGCAATTGATACAAATGATGTTAAAACTAATAAAATTATGGATATAACAACTTTCAGAACTATATTACAAGAATTATTAGATGAAGATGATGAAGAAAACTGGTCTGGGCTAGTTGATCGTATAAGTGCATTTGGTTCAAAACGTATCTGTCCAAACATTCTATTTGACTCACAATCTCATTCCATTAAGAGATTATTTGAACAAACAGAATCAAGAAATAGAAGATTTGAAAACAGTATAATTAATGGTTTTCAACTAGCTACGTCAAATGGTCCTTTAGCTCATGAACCGGTTCAAGGTTGTGCTGTTATTTTAGATTGTTTTGAAGAAATCGAAGAAACTGATGAAACTCCAATTATTCCAGATTTATTAGGTAGATTGATCACCACATCAAGAGATAGCATTCATCAAGGTTTATTAGATTGGTCTTCAAGAATCATGTTGGCTACTTATACCTGTGATATTCAAGCCTCTGCCGAAGTTTTAGGTAAAGTTTATGCTGTTGTTCAGAAAAGACGTGGTCATATCATAAGTGAAGAAATGAAAGAAGGTACACCATTTTTCCAAATCGTTTCTAAAATTCCAGTTGTAGAAGCATTTGGATTTTCAGAAGATATCCGTAAGAAAACTTCAGGTGCAGCTCAACCACAGTTAGTATTTTCAGGATTCGAGGCAATTGATGAAGACCCATTTTGGGTTCCTACAACTGAAGAAGAATTAGAACATTTAGGTGAATTCGCAGAACGTGAAAACATTGCAAGAAAATACGTTACTTCAATTCGTAAAAGAAAAGGTTTATTCGTTGAAGAAAAAGTTGTTCAAAATGCTGAAAAGCAAAGAACTCTGAAGAAGAACTAACTAGTTATAACTGTAAGATATTTAGTCTTAAATGCATTTTATTTATTTGGAATTGTAGAGCGACTAGCTGTGAGAATTTTTACAAAATCTTATTCCAAGAGGCTAGTAGGCTTTTATAAGTATTGCCTATGGTTTACAGATTCGAGTAGGTTTGATGATAAACTGGTATATCTTTATCATTGCACTTTTAAACTATTAAGTATATTCAGGAAAAAAGCGGCTAAGAGCCAGGCACCAACCCAAAACTACATATACCTCATGTACTTAAAAAACCCATACAAAAGGGATATACGATACTATAACCCGGCACAGAGAGAGTTTATAGGCGCAGGTGTCTAAAACTATTACCGGGTTAGAAGAACGGAACAATACAGAACAGCTACGTCTTAGGATCAACTTTATTCAGGACTTTTTTGGAAGAGGTTTGAGTGATAAATTATCATACCTTATTGGCTTATAGGCATGGCTGATTTATTACATTCTAAAGTATCTAGCACGGTGTTGGGAGCCAAATTTAATATACCAGACTTTCATTCATGGACCCAAATTGCAGTTACCAGTACCACCTACAACACTACAAATTAGCGCAAATGAGATGATGATCATCATGAACCTCTTTTTTATTTTTTGATAATCCGAAAAGGGAAATCACCAACCATCTTTTTAGGTACAGCATTAGAAAACGTACCGAATCTCGCATGATGGCGCATAATGATGATGTATATGATGAGGTTCCGTGCTTTTGATGGGATTTTGGCTTTGATGGCTGGTTGAATAGCAGAATTAGGAAAAGAATTCATACAAAGATATCCCAAAGAGATTAACAGCCAGCAATAAATGCACAAGCTTACCGAAATCCACCGCTTACAACAATGATGGAGCTGTCTGTGTACATACTTACGTCCCAAAATCATACTATCCGTTGGGTTCATCCAACTAACCTAGCTAGCTTTATATCTACAGAGTATATAAACTCTTTGATGTCTCCATAATTATTCCAAATATTACAATATTCCTTCCCTTTTTCCCTTTGAATACTTACCAATAAACTCATACCTGATATAGATTAATATATTATCATCACCCAAAGTTATATCCAACTTTAGTCGTTCATTACCAACCTTTTCAAAAGCACTTCTAACTTCTAACTACTTGTCTTTCACTCGTTAGGTGCTCACCAACTATTTTTCACTCTTTAATATAATAACTACTACTACTAAGTTAATTAAATCACTTTTTAGTTCCATTACAATCACTACTCAGCCATTAACTGCTTTTCAACCAATAATTTAAGTCTATATCAATAATTCACAATACCAATCAAAAAATGTTGTTTATCAAGTCTTTAACCACAATTGCCATTCTATCATTGATTCAAGCTGCTCCAGTTCCAATCCCAGACGCTAAAAATGTTTTCAAATATGAAGACATCGACGTTGATGCTTTAAATTCCCAAAAAACTTTAAGTTTAGTCCAATTGGATAAAAGAGCCCTTGTCACTGAAACCATTGGCTTTACTACCACTTCTACAACAGTTGTTCCAGGTAAAAAGAGAACTATTTACGTCACTGCTGGGGAAGTTGCTGCCACAGCAACACCAACAACTACTGAAAATACTCAAGCTCCTGAAACAACTCCAGTCACTGGTGCTGAAACTACTACTACTCCAGTAGAGGCTACTACAGCTGCTGCTGAAACTACTACCACACCGCTAGAGGTTACCACAGCCACCGCTGATGATACTACTCAAGCTGAAACTACTACAGGTCCAGTTGAACCAACTACTTCAGGCTTATATTCAGAAGATAGAGATGTTTCTCTGACAGTTATTGATGGGAAAACCTACATTGCTTCAGTTGTTATAAGTACCATCGTTCCAGCTACTACTTATACTTATGAGTCTACATACACAAGTACCATTGATGGTGTGACTCAAACTGGTGTTCAAACAGTTGTTACCTCTTCCACTCTTCCTACTAACGAAGGCGCTTCCGCTACTATTCAAACTACTACCACACCAGCTGAAACTAAACCATTTGAAACTACACCAGCTAAAATTACTACAACTACCCCTACCACTACTACTACTACTCCAACTTCAGCTATTACCGCAGCTCCAGTCACTTCAGAATCTTCTGAATATGGTATTCCCTACACTACCATTATAGTTGATGATGGTGTTTGTGAGATCTATTATGATGATTACATCACTGATTCTATATATTACGTCAGTGGTGTTGAAGCTTCAACTGCTTCTTCCACAACAACTATCACTAATATTATATATGAGACTGTATCTGTCAATTGATAAACAGATTACTAATCTTGTGAAGTACACCACTAATGACAATTTTTATGAACTGGACGCTATTAGACTTGCTATATAATCTAATACTTTATATACAACTGAAGAGAGTTTTTTATCTATATTTTTGACTCATCATTTTTATTATTTTTATTGATTTTATTTGAATATAATTTGAATTGGATTTGTTGATTCAAGCTTTTCGTGTGAGTATATGATTCTCAACTATAATTCAATGACTCATTTATTTGAAGATCATTCTTGTACTATTAGATACAACTCTTTTTTTAACACATTTTTTTACATATTATTTATACATGAATATTTGTAGTTCATGTACTCTGTACTCAACTGTTGATCTTATTATAATAAAAGAACTAGCTGATAGATTATTTAATTGGAAAGCTGGTCTTTTTATCTCTAATTCCACTTTTGAAAATGTATTTACTATTTGGAAAGAGCTAAATAAAAAATACTCAGGAAAGTGTATCTAGCACAAAAGGATGCACCTCCAGCTTGCTTTTTATTCTATTCAAAAATTATACCTAATAGATATTATTAAATGCCACAAAGTCACACATTCGTTTTGTGTACTAAAATCGCAGTTTCTTTTTTACCCGATAAATGAAAAATAAACAAAAAGATGATTTGTTGATAATTCAAAAACCCTTCCGTAATTCACCACAATAATGTCTCAAGACGAGCAGGACGCCCCAGTGACCGATAAGTCACCAACGGATGATATTGTTGATCTTTTCGATGCTCCATCCAGTGCTGAAGTCTCTCAGATTATCAAAACTGAAAATGAAATAGTAACAGACAGACAGATAGACGATTTATTACAAGAAGTCGAGCAAATTAGAAGAACAAGTCCAGTGAAAGTCAAAGAAAAGGAAAACATAGCACCACTGAATGATTCTGCGCTACATCAACTTGGAAACGAATCGCTAGACTCACTATCGAATGAACCAAAATCAAACATCCCAAAATCAGTGTCTCAAGCTTTATTTGGAGGGTCATTAAAAGTCACTAAAGTAAGAGATCAAGATTTGAAATTCATTGGTATCAAAAAAGATAACCCAGAAGCAAACAAGAAAATAAAACAATTACAATTAAAACTGTCAGAAACCAACAAAAAAATCAGTAAATTAGATTCTGAGATCAATTATCTTAATAATTTAATTGATACTGCTGCTATTTCATCAGATTTAACAGAACTAAGAAAGTTGAAATACGCCATTCAAAGATTACAAGAGTTCCTAGACCAAAAGCAGAAAGAGAAATATGAAATCGGTATGCTTCTAACAAGGGCAATGCGTAGAAGAATTGATAGTGGTGAAAGTGGTGAATTCTGGGTTAATTAAATGAATACATCAATATAAGAAACAGTCGTGTACCATAAAGGAAATATACTTTTTTGAGCTTTTAATTATTATTACGATCATGAATCTATCTGTAAAATCTATCAATTCTATTGCAACGTTTATAATTGTTTCATTCATTTTGTAATTTCTCCATCAATGCTGTAATATTTTGTCTTGATACTTGTGCTTTCGTTACCTTTGGTATCATATATGTAGTTGTGATGATAATCAGGGACATATAAATGTAAGGTGACAACTGGTTCTTTAGATTTGTTTTCCATTTGATGCAACCCAATATGATCTGTTATATAAGTCACTGCATTAGTTGGAACTTCAATCTTTCTTTTAAGTTCTACGGTACCTAATTTAGCTACATTCTTATACTGATTTTCATGAATTGTACCCTTCAAAACCTTCACGAAGCAATTTGACTCTGGATGATTATGAATCTTTGATGACATTCCTGGTTCCCAAACCAACATTAATAAGGCAGCCACTGGTGATATTTGAGATACTAAATTTCTTGTATATGCTATTCCTGTGTCTCTTAGTGCGTATCTAGACCAATCTTGTTCCTCTGGAGCATATAAACGTAATAAATTCATTGTTGTTTTGATATCAACTTGATCTTTGTTTGTCACATCTTTTAGTACCCATTTCAAATCTGATATCAAACCCTGTAAATTATTGGATTGGAGCAGCTTGAAACTATACGAGGAGTAGTTCCGCAGAGAAGCAATTCTAGCAACTGAAGATTTGAAGAGCATGAAGACCTTTGTTTTGTTTATAGTTGGTCTTCAATAGTCATTTTTAGGTGAAATTTTTTTGTTATCGTTATCAAAAAAAAAATCTATATAATAGTTGAGCAGAGTTGACACTTGAATTGAAAGGGAAATAGGCCAATAATCATCCGTATCGATGAATCTCATCAGATAACGACAAATTCATTCTTTTAAATCGTTGTAAAACCCACTTGAAGCCTCCCAATCAGGAGATACCCCAATCCGGCTAATTTCGCGATTTCCTTCTCGAATTTACTGGAATTTTTCACTTTTAAAAGTCTTTAAAATAAGAAGAAACTCTTCCGACTTAGGCTTGATAAAGACGATTTAAAGACTCTCAGTTGTGTTTTAATGGTGTCCTCACAATTTGCTAATATCAGAAATCTTCGTAAGTGTCTTTCCGGCGTCAGTGTGAAGCAAGCCATCGCTAGAAGATGCTTATACGGTAGTCATAGACCTTTATTAAATACAAGATCAAATACTTTCAATTCTACTTCAAAATTTCATTCTTCTGCTCGGTTGTTGATCAGTGATCCCTATAAGACGCTAGGTGTTGACAAGAATGCGTCTGCTTCTGAAATTAAGAAAACTTATTATAAATTAGCTAAGAAATATCACCCTGATATCAATAAAGAAGAAGGAGCTGAATCCAAATTCCATGATATTCAAGGAGCTTATGAAATCTTATCTGACCCTGAAAAGAAACAACAGTACGATCAATTCGGATCAGCTGCATTTGATCAAAATGGCGGAGCTGGTGGGTTCCAAGGCGGTAATCCATTTGGCGGTCAGAATCCATTTGGTGGTAATCCATTTGGTGGAGCTGGTGGATTTGGTAATATTAATTTCGAAGATATCTTCGGTCAGGCCTTTGGTGGTGGAGGTAGAGGTCAATCTTTTGCCACTGAATTCAAAGGTTCAAATATCGAAATATTGAAAACTATCACTTTAAAAGAAGCAGTATTTGGTATCAAGAATTTAGAAATAGATTATAAAGCGTTAGACACATGTAATGTTTGTGATGCTACTGGATTGCAACCAGGCAAAAAGAAGTCATCATGTGCCACTTGTGGTGGTACCGGTTCCCAAGTCCATTATAGTCATGGTGGTTATCAAATGGCTTCGACTTGTCATGCTTGTGAAGGTTCAGGTGTTACAATCAATAAGAAGGATGCTTGTAAAAGTTGTCATGGGGAAGGTGTTAAAGAATCAGGTAAAAAGGCAGAAATCGATTTACCACCTGGTTTATTAGATGGTCAAGCTTTAAGATTATCAGGATATGGTGATTCTCCAAAAGTTACGAAAGGTCCAGGTATACATTTAACTAAAGGTGATTTGAACATCAGAATTAGAATCAAACAAGATCCAAGATATTCCATTAAAGGTTCTAATATCATATATAATGCTGAAATACCATATACAACTGCCGCATTAGGTGGTATCGTGGAAGTTCCAACCGTTGATGGACCATTATTGAGATTAAGAGTCCCTGTTGGTACAGAAACAGGTAAAAATGCTGCTATTTCAGGTAAAGGTTTCCCGATTAGAAACAACATCAATAATCGTGGTGATTTAGTTGTTTCCTTCAAAGTTAAAGTCCCAAGACCAACATCAGATTCACAGGTAGCACTATTGGAAGCATTAGCTGAACAATTAGGTGATAATACAGCAAAGAGAACCAATAACTGGGCAACTAATTCAAAGGAAGAAGTAGCTAATGATTCAAAAGATCATCCATCAAATTTGAAAAAAATTGAGAATTTCTTAAGCAATGCATTCAAAAACATAACTCAGGGCAAGAAAGACAAATGATTTCTTTCACGAATTAAGTTAAAAAATAATCTAATAATATTTATAAATCTGTATATAAAATGAGAACCTCTTAGTGTATAAAGTTCATGGATTTCTTTTGTGTGTAATGCAATCTTTAATTGAAAACGGTTATACATAATATTCAAAAAAACCAAAAATGATTACATGGTACATAATAATAATAATACAATACAATACAATACAATATTAAAAAGATTGATTTCTTTATCGGGTATAATAGTGATATTTAATACTGTTGAATTTATAATTCTTTCTTTGCGGATTCTAGGGCTTCATGTAAATTGTTACCATCTTCGCCTGTTTTAACTTGAGATAAATATGTTTCAATCTTACCATCTTCAACCGCTGGAATCTTAACAAGATTACCTTTGGCTCCCATTTTTTCATATTTGAAATTTGATAGAATTGGAATATTTAAGATAACTCTATTTGATCCATCTGCTCTTACTAAGATTCTTGCCTTTTTAGTTGATTTATTAACAAGAACTTTTAATTCACCAAGACCCTTGGAATCATAACCATTTGATTCTTTATTAAATTTTTGGATTTTAGCACGTTTGGTGTATAATACTTGTTCATCTTCTTCTCCTGTTTTTTCTTCAACTTTTTCATCTTGTAATTTAGCAACCGCTGCAAATTGAACTTGTGGTTCTTCTTCATCTGCTTTATCTTCATCTTGATTATTGGAATCGGTTTCAGTTATAGTTGTGGTTGCTGGTTTTGAGAAATTGAAGTTGAAAGTTGATGCACCACCAAAAGTTGGAGCTGTTGATTGGGTTTCACCAAAACTGAAAGCTGGTTTACTATCAGTGTTAGTAGCGGATGTGGAAGCAGTTGAATCAAATACTGGGGCTTTAGTAGTTCCGAAGTTGAAATCAAATTTTGGTTTGTCTGTGCTTTGTGTAGTAGTAGTAGTGGTGGCTGTATTAGTTGAACCAAATGTAAATGATGGTTTTGAAAGAGTTTCTTCAGCTGGTTTAGCAGTTGATGAAAAGTTAAAATTGAATGCAGGTTTTGGTGCATCAGAACCATTGGTAGTTGTTGGAGCTGTGAATGAGAAACCCGCCGTTGATGGTTTAGTAGTTTCTTCCTTTGATTGAGTATTTGTGGCGACTGAACTAAATGAGAAAGCCGGTGCTTTGATTGGTTCTTCTTCCTTCTTTTGCGTATCTTGAGTAGTACCGAAGGAGAAAGTTGGTTTTGATGGCTCCTCAACCTTTTTAGACTCTTCTTCTTTCTGTTCAACGACTTTTGGTTTTGTTAATTTGAATGGAGTATCAAATTTCTTGCCATTGCCAGCAAATGTGAATGATGGACCAGAATTGTTTGTACTAGTTGATGGCTTTGAAGTATCTGAAGTGAACTTGAAAACTGAGTCGGTGGTGGTTGGTGGTTGAGCTAACGTGAAAGTTGGGCCTTCAACTTTAATATCATCATCACTTGAATCATCATCATTATCATCAACTTCAATGATTTCTGGAGATGGTGATTTTTTTACTGTCACTGGCAATGGTTCTGGTTCATTAACTTTAGTTGTAGTTGTAGCACCAAAATTGAAACTTGGAGTAGCTTTTGAAGTTGATGGAGCAGAAGTGGAATTGTTACCAAAAGAGAAAGATGGTTTTGTTGGCTCACCAAGATTGAAATTACTAGCAGGAGGTAATGATTTCAATGCAGTAGGTTCTATTTGTTCTATCTGTTTAGGTTGTTCATCTTCAATATCAATTGATCCATTATTGATTTTCTCAATGTATTCAATATACTTACGGAAAATTGGAGTGAAGTCAGATAATGGGTCGATTTGGCTTTGTTGTGTGATTTTAGATAGGAGGTTATCATTCAGAGCTTTAATTTGACTAGCTTTTTCAGAGTTATTGCTTGATAGTTCAGTATTATTATTTGAGACTAATGCAGTAGAACCTTTGCCAAATGAGAGTGCTGGCTTAGAAGTAGTGATTGTGGTAGTAGTGGTAGTTTCCTTACCTGGGGCTGCAAATGAAGCAAATGGATTTGGTTTAGGTTTTTCTTCACTGGTATTGTTAACTTTTGGAGCTGCAAATGAAGCGAATGGATTTGGTTTTGAAGTTGGTTCAGTAGTTGGAGTTGACTTACTTATTGGTTGAAAATTAAAGCCAAAAGAAGATGAATCAGCTGGTTTTGGAATACTGTTAGTGTTTCTACCAGCAATTCTTGATCTTGGTTTTAGAATCTTTCTTTTAGATAAAACGTCATCTGAAGCTCTTACTTGAGCTTTTGGTTGATCGTCATCATTATCCTCAAACAAATGATAATTATCAGAGTTGATTTGTTCTTCAGCAGCACGTTTACCGGACATCGTAGTTGAAGTACTGAAACAATTGGAATTTGTACAATTACTGAAATTTTGTGATTTCTTTCATCTCGTCAACTAATTTGTTTACATTTTTTATGTTCCAGCAAGATTCCATGAGCCCTACAGTAGAGCCAGATGTGCCACGTGTGTCTAAGTAGGGCTTGAATTTTGCATTTCGCGAAATCTTTCACTAAATGTCTGGATGTGAAACTTTCAATTGTTTTGAACGTCACAATTTTGCTCTCGAGAGTGTCGCGATTTTAACAAAAATCTTTCCAAATTAACTTTTCATTTTAGATATTTAGAATTTCGGTACAGCAAGTCAGATTTACTAAAGAGTATGTTAATGAAGTAAATGAATAAGAAAGAAGTATCAATAGCATTGCGTTTAGTATCAAAGCATTCACATCATCAAGTCTCATGGTTTTCTCACCAGTTTCTCCAGATTTCATTTCATTATTGAGGATTTTTTGTTAAAAAACCAATTTACTTCATATAGTAGAATGTTCAATTTATAAAATTTGACACACATAAGAATTTAAATGAGTGATCCAACTACACTATATTGTGTCCATTCAATAAGCATATAGAAACTTTAAAGAATTGATTATGTCAAAAAACCATCAATACCTAGATACTCTTTCAATCAACAATAATCACCTCAATAAATAAATACTAACAAATATACAGTGGCTCCAAAAGTTCAACAATCCAAAGCTGCCAAAGCTGCCGCAGCCATGGCTGGTGGTAAAAAATCCAAGAAGAAGTGGTCCAAAGGTAGAGTTAAGGACAAGGCCAAACATGATGTTACTTTAGAACAAGACAAATACGACAGAATCTTCAAAGAAGTTCCAGGTTTCAAATTCATCTCAGTCTCCGTTTTAGTTGATAGATTAAAGGTTGGTGGTTCCATTGCTCGTAAAGCTTTAAAACATTTAGAAAACGATGGTTTAATCAAACCAATTTCTACCCACTCTACCCAACAAATTTACACCCGTGCTACTGCTTCAGAATAGAGGGAGTGCAGTTCATTAGCTATAATTAATTAATGTACATTGTATAACGAAATGATTATTGTAGATATTGACACTTTGATAGTTTTTTGAAAAGAGAGAAGATTGTAATTTAGGAGACGTGATTGAGTGCAACTAAATAAAGGCAATGGAACGGATATTATAACTCACCAGTAGGAATCAAGAAACGACTCTAGATTATAGTATGGAAAACTCACTACAGCTTCAAACTTCAAGCCCTAAATTTATACAAATTGAACTATCTTGAAGTTACCCTGAAATTAAATTATTCTCGACAAGTTAAAAAAAAATCATTCATTGAAATTTTTTCTTCAACGAGTAAAAACCAATAATTAAAAGTTAAACTTCATTAAGTTCCGCTAAAAGGTAAGTACATTTTCCCATTCATAACTCACAATCACAAACACTCATCCATTTAAGGATCTCAATGATTATAAAAACTATTTATAAACCTCTGAGGAAGTATATGCAGGACATAAAAAGATTTAGGAATTCTTCGTTTATGATTAATGGTTTTTCATTGGATTGAGTAATTATCTGTTGAGTTATGATATGCTCTTAAATTTATGTGTTTTTAAACTAACAGCAATAGTATGTTTTTACTGCTTGAGATAAAGTTTATAATTTTTATCGATATCAACTAATATTCTATGATGATATTATACACATTTTGTCCCGGTGAATAAATCATGTGCCAGGATAAATACATGCATCACCATCTGATCTTTATTTGTTATATTATATGTGATAATTATTGGCTGAATTTCCTCGTTTTATGGGGTCATTAGAGACTAACAAAGTAAATAGGTTGGAATTTATTATCAATATTCAATTATAAGTCTGTTGGATTAATTCAGTGACTTTATGATTTTAATGTTTATTACAAATTGGTATGTTTAGGCTTTGTGATTTTACTTGATATCTTAAGATATTGTTTTCATGATGATAAAAATATTTCAGTTCTGCTTCTGAGAATACATGAAGATAATAAATTCTTACCAAACCTTCTGACATCAACAATATCTCAAGATAAAGAAATTTCAAACTATCGTTGTTTGAACCTTCCAAACTAACATTCTATTATAGATTCTTTTGATTGTTTAGTGAATGCAAATCTAATTTTTCATAAATATTCAGTAGTTACAAATTACAATTATCATACATATCGTGTTGATTAATAATACGTTCGATATTAAAAGTAGTATTATCCTAATGAATACCATACACTACATGTTTTGTTGGTTAGTGGAACGTGTTGAATTCAAATCAGATAATTATTTTATTTGTTGACAGTTGGTGTGGGTCCTGTAGTTGTTGTTGTTGGGTTTGTTTCTTTAATAGGAGTTGATGATAAATCATTAATGACATTCTTCTCGGATAATTGGGTTTCTGATCTTTTAGATTCAACAAATTGTTTAACTTTGTTCCATTTTGCTTGAATTTCAGGTTTTTGCTTTGATACTATCTTTGTATCAATAAAATGAACAATTCTTAAAACATAGAATTGAGTATATGAAGAAAAGTTCAATCTTAACCAATAAAATGCCATATATATAGCCAATGCGAATCCAGAACCAGATTTGAATAACAAAGTATCAGCAAATAAGGCAACAATAACACCAATTTCACTGAATGCAAGGACTTCACTTATTTGAGTTTGAAATTTCGAAATAAATGTAATATTGAAATAAGTTGCCAAATGTAAAACAGCAACAGAATAATACGGGAACAATTTGAATGCTGATGATCTAGTAAATAGCCAAACTATAGCTAATAATAAATTTTGGAAATTGGTAGTTGCTAGTAAACTTCCATAATCCGGTAAATTTGAAGCAAATGTTGTGATGACAGTGATTGTGTAACTTGCTAAGACACCAATGAAGGCCAATCTATAACAGATGAAAGGAGTCCATTTCCAGTTTCTTAAAAACCACCTTGAGACATAAAATATAAAGTATATTGTACCGAACACTATGGTTGAACCATGACCAGCTAACCAAATATATTTTTTAATTGGTACTGGAGGTTTTGACTTTTTAACTAGGACTTTTCTGGTATTTTTGGCACCTTTTCTTGCAGGTTGAGCCTCATGGGCGGTTGGTTCAAGAGCAGTAATAGCAGCCATTATTACTTGAAGTAGTAGTAGTGAGACAATGGGACAATTGAAGCAAATGAATGGAATAAAGATTGTGAAATTCTAGTGTAAACAAATAATTCTCATCAATTTCATGTTGTGAATGAAAGCAGGGCAGAGTAGCCGCTTATTACATAATTAATTATGTAATTATTTATAATAGCCTCACACGGAGTACTTTTAGATGGTGCCAAAAAACAAAATGGAAAATTAGTATGTGTTACATAATTTATGATGTAAGCAAAAATTCTTACTTCTTAAGTGGATTTAGTATTATTGATTATCATCTATAGGAACTACATTTACGTAGTACGCAATACAGCATACTATTTTTTAATATAAGGTACCACTAATTACCTGATTTCATAAG
>PPNI02000035.1:0-104339 GCA_003707195.2 Phaffomyces antillensis
GAAGCAGTCGATATAATTGGTTAGATAGATGCAGGAACTACAGTAACTGGATATTAGTCATTGAAACGTAATTTATAGTATATATAGATGGGATTCCTGAATAATAAGTCTGAAAAGGTTTATAGGAAGGAACCCTTTCAGAATACATATTTTGACACTACAAAGTAAATACTTGTTATATAAAAGAAAATCACCACTTTCCACTGTTTAACACATCCAGTGTGAGCCCAACTTGAATAAAGCAGTCATAATAGAAGCTGGCCTGGACTTTGAAACAATACAAGAGCAGGAATCTTAGGGATGTTTGCATTAATTTGATTTTAGAAAATAGATGCAGGGCCTAAAGTGGCTGCAAAGATCAAAAAGAGTACCAGTAAAAAACACTTGTTGAGACCATTTGATCGGCTTCCTTGCCGAGAGTGCAAAAATATCTTAAAACCCCAAAATAATCCAGCAAATACTCACTAAATCTGATCAATTATTAAAAAACAGTGTAAATATTTCGTTAACTCTAATATTTTTAATATGCCCGATACGATAATAATAAAAAATAAATTCTTGTTTTTGCGTTGAATTTTATTATTTTCTTTTCTCTTTATATAATTTCTCTGATCAATTTCATTGAAAAAACCGGCCTTGAGTTCAATAATTGCTCGCTTATCTACCCTGATCTCATTTATAGCTCTTCTCTCATGGTCTGGTCTCAACTGAATGTATGTATCATCATCCTCTTTAGAGATACTTTATTTATCTATAACTCTTTGTTATCACCAACAAATATACTAACATCCAAGAGATTGAACCAGCTCATGTAGCTTATGCTATCCTAGGGGCATTTGCATCTGTATTCTCATTACTGTCATTATTCATCAAGGAAAAGTTATATATCGGTGAGGCCACTGTAGCTGCAATCATTGGTTTGATCGTTGGTCCACATTGTTTAGATTGGTTCGCTCCATCTTCTTGGGGTAATACTGATTATATAACGTTAGAAATCTCAAGAATCGTGTTATGTTTACAAATCTTCGCTGTTGCTGTTGAATTACCAAAGAAATACATGTTAAAACATTGGCTTTCCGTGGCTATGTTATTAGTACCCGTTATGACATGGGGATGGTTAATTGTTGGTCTTTTCATTTATGTTTTATTCCCAAACTTGAACTTTTCTGATGGTTTAGTCGTTGCAGCTTGTGTTACTGCCACGGATCCTGTCTTAGCTGCTGCTGTTGTTGGTAAAGGTAAATTCGCAAGAAGGGTTCCTGGTCATTTAAGAAATTTATTAACTGCTGAATCCGGTTGTAATGATGGTATGGCTTTTCCTTTCATTTATCTGGGTATTAACTTAGTCATGCATGCCCACCATCCAGGTGAAATTGTCAAAGATTGGATTTGTATCACCATTTTATACGAATGTATCTTTGGTTGCATTTTAGGTGTTTTCATTGGTTACATTGGTAGACACTCAATCAAATTTGCTGAAAGAAAAGGTATGATTGATAGAGAATCATTTTTAGCTTTCTATATTATGTTGGCATTAATTTGTGCTGGCTTGGGGTCAATTTTAGGTGTTGATGATTTACTAGTTTCATTTGCAGCTGGTGCTGCATTCTCTTGGGATGGCTGGTTTGCTAAAAAGACCGAGGAAACCCATGTCTCTACAGTTATGGATCTATTATTAAATTTAACCTATTTTGTTTATTTTGGTGCAATTATTCCATGGGCTCAGTATAATAACACTTTATTAGGTTTAGACGTTTGGAGATTCATTGTTTTGGCAATTATTGTTATTTTGTTAAGAAGAATTCCAGCCGTTATGGCTTTAAAACCATTGATTCCTGATATTAAAACATGGAGAGAAGCTTTGTTTTGTGGGCATTTTGGTCCAATTGGTGTTGGTGCAGTTTATGCTGCAATTGTCGCTAAAGCCGCCTTAGAAGGCCAACATGGTGTCCCATTAGAAGTGTCACCAGGTATGGATAATGAGAACTATTATGTTATCCAAAGCATTTGGCCAATTGTTACATTTTTAATCATTACTTCAATTGTTGTTCATGGTTCATCTGTTGCTGTCATTACATTAGGTAAACATTTGAATAGTATGAATATCACTATGTCATTCACAAAGACAAATGGTAATACAAACTCTGCCTCTTGGATTTCAAGATTGCCAGAATTAAAATCAAATGGTCGTTCGTTCTCATTACATAGAATTGATACAACAACAACAACATTTTCAGATGCCAAATTACAACATTCAAACACTGTTGAAACAACAGGCATTCTAGCAAAACCCGCAGGTGGTATGGAAAAACGTAAAAAGAAAAATAATGAGAAAAGACACGCATTGGGAAGAATCAGGTCAAGATTACGTGAATCTGAAGAGCCTAACATTACAAGTGAACAATTACAGAAAGAGAAAGAAGCACGGGCTACTGCGTTTGCATTAGGTGGTGGTACTACTGCTGTTACTCAACAACCAGAACAAATTGATGATTCAGTTGAAACTGTACCAGTCTCATCAAATATAAGATTACAAACGACTGGTCTTACACCAGCTGGAACTTTCAACTCTTCACCTGAAGCTGTTGCGTTCCCAAGCTCTCAGCCATCACCAATTGCAGAACATCATTCAAGCAATAGAACCCATTCACCAAATAAAGAGGTATATGGTGAAGATTATGATGAAAATATAAAACCTGCAAGAGCTTACACTGAAGGTAATACATTAATCATTGAAGATCAACATGGTGAGATCATGGAATCTGCTAGAATTTACAAAGATCATGAAGAACTTGAACGTGTTAAATCTAATGAATCAGCCACAAGTTCTAAAAAACAATCCTCATTGAAAAGAATCGTATCTCGTGATTCGCCAAAATATACTGCTTTCAAAATGGATGATCAATTGATTATTGAAAATATGGACGGTGAAATCATTAGACGTTATAAAATCAATCATCATCATCATCACCATAATAATAATACGGAGAAGAATATAGACACTAGAGAAAGAAGTTCAACTTTGACTAAAGTATTAGGTGCTGTTGGTCTAAGAAGTAGAAGAAACACCTCACCTATATTGCCTGTTTCTGTCTCACCTGCTCACAACAATTCAGAACCAATACAGGAAGAACCTATTTCATTAGATGGTTATGAATACTCTGAAGATTATATCACAGATGAAGCTTCGGAATCTGACATTGTTGATGCTGAAGAAGAAGGGGATAGAGTTGGTGAGAATGAAACAGAGTATGAAAGAGTCAGAAGACTGACCGCATTAGGAAAAGTTACAGCTGCTCCAAGAGATGAAGATGATGAAGAAGATACTCCAGTTTATCAAAAACATAAATAAACGGATATTATATGAGAAGATGACGTTAATAATGATAACATTAAATAGTTATGGTGGTAATAGAAGTATAATAATTTAGTCGTTTTATGTAAATTTGTTTGTTGATATTGACAGCATCAGGTATCAAATAAGAGAAGGGTGAGTTTTCTGACAATTAATACAAAAGAAATGAATTATGAATGCTAACATGGCAAGTTATAAATTTGTTGTATTGAGCAAATTGAGTTGATTGTAGATTATCTATGTTTTATGTTTCGGGTATTATGTAATAATTTTTCCATCTTTTTTTTTTTTTATCTCCATAATAACGCATTTTTACTTAGTGTGACAGTTAACAGCGAACTTCATTATCAACATTTTCAATAAATTCACCTTAATCCTGGAATATTATCATAATACAACGTATCAGCTCTTATTATGGATGATGATGAGTCTGGGAAGACCCCCAGATTTGCGCTTTTCCCCAAAATCTCAAGATTTGCTACATTAGCCCCAAATACTGAAGATATTGAACTTGATGATGAGATAATCAATCCAGATTCAGATTTGACTTCCATCTCAACGGATGACATCAAGAGGAAACTAAGAAACTTGGATCCCTCGGAGTGGGAGAACGTTAATAATGAGAAGTTTTTCTACTCTAAAATGTTTGATAAATATGATCTAAATGATACTGAAGGATTATCTGATTTTGCCAAATATGATTTGATGGTTAGTAAAGAAAGTCAAATTGAGAGTAAAACTAGAAAAGTCATGGACTGGCTAAAGAATGGAAACATTCAAGTTGATATAGATCTTTCTGATCAGTTTGATCCGGGCAAGGATCTAACGTTAGGAGATAAAAGAACTCAAAATTTTTTCTCAAAGCATAGATTACCGTTACATAGATCCAAAGAGAAAACATCACAATTATACCCTATCATGTCATCAAGCTCAAATAGAACACAAGTGATAGACATTCCAAAAGAAGATATAAACAAGAATTTTTTCAATGCACAATCAGAATTTAATGATGATCAAAGTCCCCAATATTATCACATACAGAGAAAGTTGGCAAAGCCACAAATACAAATGATTGCACTTGGTGGGACTTTGGGAGTTGGTCTATTTTTGAATAGTGGGAAAGCTTTTTCAATAGGTGGTCCTTTGGGTTGTTTTTTAGGATTTTTAATATCTGGTTCAATTGTTTTAGCCACTATGTTATCATTTGCAGAAATGTCAACATTAATTCCAACTACATCAAGTATATCAGGTTTAGCTTCAAGATTTGTCGAAGACGCATTTGGTTTCGCTTTAGGCTGGTGTTATTTCATCTCTTTTGCCGTTGCAATGCCTAGTGAAGTTTGTGCTGGGACTATCATGTTATCGTATTTCTCAGTTTTAAATATTCCAAGTGCTTCAACTGCTGGATTCATCACATTATTTCTAACCTGTATCATCTCGATCAATCTTTTTGATGTTAGATTTTATGGAAATATAGAATATGGAGTATCATTTATAAAAGTTATTGTTTGTGCAGTTTTGATATGTACAATGTTGGCAATCAATATTAAAGAGCGTTATGGATTTTTTTATTGGAATTCTTCCACTTCAACCCAATGGGAAACACATGGTCCATTTAGACCAACTTTTGACTTAAATGATTTAGGTACTGGGGCACTAAACGGGATTGGCGGTGCATTGGGTAGATTATTAGGTACTATTTCATCAATTTTAATATCTTCATACGCTTACACTGGAAGTGAAATTGGATTTGTTGCATCAATGGAGTGTAAAAATCCAAGAAAGGCTTTACCATCAGTTACAAAAAGAGTCTTTGGTAGAATCTTAATCGTCTATCTACTATCAATTTTTCTGGTTGGTTTAAATATGTATTCTGGTGATCCAAGATTATTAAGATATTATCAGCCTTCTGCATCATCTGGTAAAGTTCCACAAGCTTATATTAATGCGATTGAGATAAATTGTGCTAGAGTTGATACATCTTTCGATGTCACTGGAAATCAAAGTCCCTGGACAATAGCACTTCAAAATGTTGGGTTTTGTTCTTTTGCAAATGTATTGAGTGCCTTACTTGTATTCTTTGCAGTAAGTGCCGCTTCTGCTCATCTATACGTTTCAAGTAGAACATTATACTCAATGGCAACACAAAAGAAAGCACCTGCAATATTTGCTAAATGTTCTAAATCTGGTGTTCCTTATGTTTCAGTTCTATTTTCAGCTTCATTTGGCTTACTTGCATTTTTATCATTAAGCAATTCAGCAATGTCAGTATTTCAAGATTTTGCAAACATCTCATCAGCTACAGCAATGTTAATGTGGGCAGGTATGTGTTTATCATTTTTAAGGTTTTATTATGGATTAAAATTGAGACCTGATATAATATCAAGAAATGACTCTTTATATCCTTATAGATCACCACTGCAACCATATCTAGCGATCTATGGATTATGTGGATCTCTGTTGATTGTGATATTGATGGGATTTGTTGTTTTTTTGAAAGGATTTTGGGATACGAAAACCTTTTTCACTTCATATGGTGCAGTGATGATGTTCGTGATTTGTTATACTGGATACAAGGTTTGTAGAAGCTCAAAGATACATAGGTTGGATCAACTGGATTTAGATTCGGGTAGAAGAGAAATGGATAGGATTATTTGGGATGAAGATCAATATTACAGTAGTTCTATTACAGAAGTTATAAGAAAGGTTATTGGTTGGTTGTTATGAGATGTGTCTGTTGTAATAAGTGTTCCTAATGATAAGTATTTCTGTGTTTTATTTGTAAATGTGCATTTAAATAATAGTAATAATAATAGTAATAATATATGTAGGACTTTTGGAGTAATTATATACAAAACATGTTTTTTTAATATCTTAGATGATATGATACATCTCTATTCTTTACTAACAAACTCTTTTTCAATCAGATTTAATAATTTTGGAAATATTATATCTGAAGTTTCACCTTCAACAGTATGTAAGATACCCAACTTTTCGTAAAATTCTTTCAATGGACCAAGGACTTTATGATATGAATCTATTCTTCTTTGAAATACTTCAACGTTATCATCTGGTCTTTTAGATAGTTTCTCACCTGTGATATCGTCTAAACCTGGTGTTTTCGGTGGATTATATTGTAAATTATAAATTCTGCCTGATGGAATATGCACCCATCTATTTTCAATTCTTTCCAAAATGACACTTTCTGGGACTTTCAATTCAATAACCATATTGAGGTTTGCACCTGCTAGTTCTAGATCCCCTCTCAGTATCTTAGCTTGTGGTAAAGTTCTAGGAAATCCATCTAATAACCAAGATGATTCCGCATTTAGTAAATTTGAATCTCTTAAATTCTTAGTGACTAAATTACTCATCAAATTATCAGGGAGTAGTTTACCTTCATTGATATATTCTGATGCCGATTTACCAACGCTTGAATTAGCTGCAATTTCTCTTCTCAATATATCTCCTGAACTAATTGGGTGAATTTGATTGAAATATTTGAGTAATTTTGAAGTCTGTGTTCCTTTACCAGAACCTGGGGCACCTAGCAGTAGAAGACGCAATGGTTTCAATTGAAGAGAAGACGACATAGTGGTGTGAGTATCAAAGGTGTAATATGGATGGATTAAAAGAAATGTTGTGTCTAAGAAGAAGAGTGTGATGTGTTATTTTAGTTCATATCTTATTTTTCAGTTTCTCGACAAATCAAGTTTGTGGGGCGTACAAAATGAAAAAAAACAGAACCAGTCTAAAATCACTACAATATTTTTACTACAGGATTTGATAAGCTAGTGGTAAATGATCTAAAATAATATCTCTATCTCAGTTATTTAATGGGTAAACTTCTCTATTCCAAGGAGAGATGAAGATGCTTCTTTGCAAATGATCAATATCATGTCTATGTAGGTAAGCTTCAGCTAATTCAGTTGCTGAAACTTTACCTTGTGCTGCTATTTTCAATGAAATGTTCTTATCTAAAGTGTTCCAAATTCTTAAATCATCTGGAAAATAGAAAGCAGAACGTTTTAAAGCTTCATTAGATTGATTTGACTGTAATTTCTTGTCAATTTCAGAAATCAAAAATGGAACGTTTCTAAATCTATCTTCAATCAAGTCATTCAAAGATAAAGCCTCTAATTCACCTTTGATGATGCCCCAATAATCTTCTAAGTCATCAATGACGGAAATAGCACCAATCACTAATGTAACCAATAATGAAGTTCCTAAAGTTTCAATATTATGGAATAATTGATCTAAAGCAGCTTGCTTGGTTTCTTCAGTGTCGTAAAAATATAGTACTTGAGCGACCAGAACAACTAATCTTCTTGCATCACTTGATAAGTTCAAAATTTCTTTAAATTCTTCTAAAGCATCATCAAAATTATCTAAAAAGAAATATGATAAACCTAAAACAATTCTTGATGAAATTATAGTCTTAACATCTTGGCTTAACTGCAAAACTTCTAAAGAGTTTTCAACTGATGTTTCATATTGATTTAAGCCTAAATTAAATCTAGCTAATTGAGATTTAATTCTTGCAAAACTTTCTAAATCATTTTCTTTTTCCGTTTCTTCATAGTTTTTTTCTAAAATTTCTAATAAATCAGTTGCTATTTCAACACCTAGTTCGTAATCGTTTAACCGTTCTAGAATCAGACAAGTGATGGATAAACCATATGGATCTAATGGGTAATGTTTCAAATATTGAACCATACCATGAGCAGCACTGGAAAATTCTTTGATTGAATCAATGTTTCTTGAATCATCACTTTTACCAATTGTTTTCATACAAACACTTATACCATACGCTAATTGAGCACTAGGAGATTTACCATTACCGACAATGAAAGCATGGGTGAATAATCTTGCGGCTTCTTGCTCGTTACCCAAAGCTTCGCTAGTTAAAGCATTACCTAACCAAGAAATAGGTTCAGATGGTGCTAAACTTTGACCTCTTGAATAAGCCTCTGAAGCAAGATCGAAATCTTCATATCTTAAAAATAATAAAGCCAAATTAGACCAAATATCAATGTTCTTAGAATCTAAAGTAGAAGCTTTAATGAAACAATGCTGAGCAACTTTAGGATTTGCTGAAGTTGAAGCCACACCTAATGCAATCCAAGCTTCTGGATAGTTATTTTGTAATTTAATCGCTTCTTTTAATGAAACAATGGCATCATCTCTGAATCCAACATTTTTGGTTTTTAAAAATGCAATTACTTGCGATAAACCTAGATTATAAAGTGATGATGAACGTAAAGCTCTAGTCTTAGGATCTAATAATAAAGCAGCTTTATTTGAGTATGTTAAGAACAAAGCAGCTAAATCAACGACCTTGTTATTTTCTAGATAATGGGAGATCAGTTTTTCATCTAAATCTAGACCTGATTCTTGAAAAATTCTTGATAGAGTTTCATATGGAAATTGACCAATTTTTGATTGAATTTGTAAAAAAATTTGAATTAAATCATTAATTAACTTCCAGAAATTATAAGACTTCATATTTCCTTTAGGTAACAAATCACTTGCTTTCAAAGCCAGTCCAACAGCTTTACCAATAAAAACTTGTAAGACAGCTTCATTAGCATATCTAATTAAAGCTTCTGATAATGAAAAAATAACACATTCTTCATCAGGTCTCTCTTTGAGTAGATCTTCTAAAGTATTAATAGACTCTTCAAATTGACCTAAATTTGATGAGACAACCCCTAACAAGTAATTAGCGATCCAATGATTCTCATTTAGTTCTAAAGCCCTTCTGAAAACTTTTGCAGCTGCTTCTAATCTACCACAACCAACATATGATTCCCCTAAACCTACCCAAGATTCAGTATCTTTTGGATCTAAACGAATAGCATTTTGAAACCATTCGATTGCCTTAGCTTCATCTTGAGATTCCAATGCTGTAATACCTAAAACTCTATAAGGCCATGAATTTTGTCCTAACTTTCTTTTAGAATTTTCTGATGAAATTAATCTTTTACAGAAAGTTTCAGCTAATCCCCATTCTGAAGTTTCAGTAAATTGTTTGACAAGATACCATGCAGCAGAAATTTCACTGGCGTCTAGCTCAAAGGCCTTCATAAAACATTTTCTTGCTCTTTTATCATCTTGATAAGTGTTTAGATAAATTTCACCTAGTGATGTATAAGAGGGAGCATAATCTTTGGAAGATCTTAAAGAATCAACTAGATATTCGTAAGCTTTTGGAACTGAAGGTTCAGCTTCTCTTAGGTAAGTTTGGGCAATTTTCCAATTAATAGATGCTTTCAGTTCAACTTCATATAATGTATTACCTTTGACAATTAACAGTATCTTGGATAAAAGTTCTCTAGCTTTCAAATACTCACCTAATCTGATATAAACCCATGATAATTCATTAATGGCTTCAAGATGATCTGGTGCTGATTTAACAACATTTTCTAATAACTTTCTAGCTTCTTCAAGATTACCACCTTCAGATAAAATTATACCTCTACCAACATTTGCTTTGACATTATTAGGAGAGTCTTTGAGAACTGAATCATATAATTCTAAAGCTCTACGGTAATTCTTTGGTGCTTCATGGTAAGTCAAAACTGAAGCATAATTAACCAATGTATCAACTTTAGTATTTGGGAGTGAAGATCCAGTATCCCTTGTTGTTCTTGATAATAATGCAATTAGATCTTGACAAGTTTGTAAAGAACTTGAATACTGTTTCAGGTAAATTCGATAACTTAGCAACACTCTATAACCAAACAAACTACTCTTACAAGAGTTTATACTATCATCCATGATTGCTAATAGTTCTTCAGCGGAAACAGAAATTTCATCTTCGCCATTTGATTCTAACTCTAGCAATTCTTTCTCTTCTTGTGTTAGCTCCTTCTTAGAGTTATTCTTGTTGTTCTTTGATGTATTGTTTAAATCAATCTTGTATGGACATAATTCAGACCTTGTATAAGCATACACGATTTGACCTAAAGGTAAAGAATGGAATAATTTTAAGAAATTTGTGATTGTTTCTTTAGGAATTGAGCCAATTTCTTCAAAATCTGACCAATCAAGATATAAAGACCACACGAAGAATGAGTCATGTTTAATGGAAACCATATCTTCAACCATAGTTTTTATCTGTCCGAATAATTTTTGTTGAGATTTACCACTTGAAACTTTGAGGGTTTTTAATCTATACTTCAAAAATTTCTCTTCTATTATTCTTCTTTCTTTAGTTTCATCAGTAAAATTGATTAATTGACCATATAGCTTAGGAATCTCAGATTTTAAATAGATTGGCCAGATTAAGGCATTTATTGGAGTATTAGCTTTATTTTTCAAACGTTGAGTAGATAAAATCTTGGAAACTTCAGAATCTTCTCTTTTAAGTACGATTTCCAAATATTTTGCAATTACTTTATTGAAAGGTTCAATAATTCCACGGGTCAATTGTCCTAACTTACCAGAAGGTAGAAGATTCTTCCAGTATTCTTCAAGGACAGACGTTTCTGGATATTTCAACAGGTATAGTTTAATTTCACCAATCACATCAATTAATGGTTCTGATAAATCTAGTAAAACATCAACATAATCAGTGATAGTTGAAAAAAATTCAACGGCATCTCCGTCATTTTTTACAACCAGTAATAAACCTTTCCAGGCAGTCATATTTGTACGATCAATCGTTATAGCTTGTTTATAAGCTTTGATTGATTCCTTCAAATTCTTCATTAAATGATTGGCCTTCCCAATGAAAACGTAAGCAAAATAAGAATTTGGGTCTAGATCTAACGCATCTTCAGCCAATTGAATAGCATATTCGGCATTCCCCGCGGCCAGTGCATCTTTAGCAGCCTTTAGATAGTTCTTTGTCGACATAGCTAACGATTGTTGAAGTGTATTTTGGTTGATTCTGTTGAAACTTTTTGCTTTGTTTTTAGTGTTTTTATTTTCGGACGATTATGTAATATTTTTTTAGTATCCAGTATCTCGTATCTTCTTTCATAAGAATTAATGATCATTATAGGATGTTGCTTTTAACGTATTACATGGTCCTAGTTGACACTCCTATCAATGACATCAAAAAAGCAGAAAGAATTATTTCTCCAAAAAGAAATATATAATGCATTTTCTCCAAATCATAAATCAATAACCATATTTATATCACTAAGTATGCTTTTTCTTAATTGAGCAATGACTTCATTACTTCCTGTTAAATAAATTAAACGTACCACAAAAGCACCAATAAAACTGTGATCCATTGTTTTACAATATTCATATAAAATATTAGGATCTCCTACTAATGAAGCAGATTCTTTCACAGAAACAAAGTATTTTTGATTATTCATATCGAGTAATAAAAATAAGTTCATACGTGATGTTGGAGTATTTTTATCAAATCTTGCATAATTTGGAAAATTCTTAAATACATAAGTATGGATTTTATCAAATCCAATTATTACTTTCAAGTCATTAATTTCAAATTCTTCATCTGTTGAACTTTCAACTTTGAACTTATTTAATAGTTTGATTAGTCTAATATTTAAATTTTGAAAAATATCTCTATCTGATGGTATTATGTTGTCGGTTGTTCTTTATACAGTTGAAGCATGGTAGTTAATGGTCACATTTGATCGTTAGTCTTACACACGGCCCACATGAGTAGCTCGCTTTAGGAAGTCTTCGTTTCGGTGCCATATGTGTGTGATTTTTGGAAAAATACTATTTTGGATATGATTTATATGTGTATAAAGAGCATAATGAAAGCTCTGCGACCGTTGGAGTGGACTGATTCAAATGGATTAAAGAATCGTGCTTATATTTAGTGCTTTTCAGAAACAAAGATTCAACCATCTAGATTCATAAATCAGAAAGAGAATAGTTTTGCTGGTTAAGTAATCAGCGAGGTGAGATTGGCAGTATTTCTCAGTAACGATTAAGCTGTTTGAATTGAATGACCTAATTACAATACATATTAAACTTCTTTATCTATTCAATATCTAAACATCAACTCATCTATGACTTCTTGAAATCTCTTCATCAACATGATAAAATAAAAATGCTAGAAGCAAATCAGAGCAGAAGATCAATCCACCACTAATAAAAAATGAGAATTTCATTGAACCAATGTTTGCTAATCTACCTGTAATTAAAGGGCCAACACATCTTGCAAAAGTTTTACAAATATTAACAATTCCCATAACTCTAGTCAATTCTTGAGGTTTCATCAAGGCTGTTAATAATATTTGACGAGGAACAACATCCATTGCACTCGTTGAATAGAACAACACAGTAAACATTGAACTGGTTGCAAACGTTGGCATTAATGGAATAATGAAAAGGAATATAGCACTAGGCATTTGAACTAATAGTGTAGCTTTAACAGGACCAAATTTTTTAGCAAATAATGATGATGGCAATGCACTTAATGAGTTACAGACACTTGTAAAAAAGAATAGGATACCAATTGTGCTCGTTGCAATCAAGAAATGAGTTTTGAAGTAATATACCATCCAAGCACTCGACATGAATCCAGAACCTAGTGAATCAATCATGAAAATTGTACATAATCTTAACATCAAAGAGATGGTTTCCTTTGATAAGTTTTTTGAATTCATCACAGACTCAAATTGATCATTAATGTTATCATTTGTTAATAATGGACTTTCTTCTGTATTTTTATGATTGATCTCACAGTCATCACTTAAAAATAACATTAGGATCAATTTTACACTACCAATGATTGCATAAATGTAAAAGATGTATCTAAATGAATCAACTTCACCATAACCGATTGAATTCAGTTTTGTGACGATAAAACCAGTAATCAAACTACCAAAGGCTGAACCAGCAGTTCCAAAAAGCCATTGAAGGGCATAGACGTCACTTCTTTGATTTAAAGGGGTTAAATGAGCGATAGTACTTTCCTCAATTGCCTTGAATGGACCAACTTCATCACCACTTGGAGAAATTACACCAACAATTGCAGCAGTTAATAGAATAAAAAAGTTTTCACAAGTTGCAAAAACAACACCAGATAACACCATTAGGAGACAACCAAGGATCATTATCCTTCTTCTACCCAAACGATCGGCATTCCATGTGAGAATGTATGATATTAAAGTATCACCCAATAAAGTACAAGTCATAAATATACCAATGTAAGTCTCTGAAACGCCTATAGATTTTAAATATAATGTTAGAACTATGTTCGAAGAGCCGTATGCTATCAGTCTCAGTGCTGTTGACAGCCATAGTAGTCTCGTATCATTGGGGACTCTGGCTATGGTGGTTAAAATCATGATATTCGAGGAATTGGATTAGTCAAATAAAAAGTTTTTTTGGCGAGATGAGATGGATTTTTTTGATTACACATGGAAATCTTCTATGAACAAAATGAAATGATGAATTGTGTAAAGTATTTTCTTCAAGCAAACACTACCCACTACTCTAATCATAACCTACTGATAACATTCTTATAAGGAGTAGATATCAGCTTTCAAGAAGCTGAAGTCTTGATGATTGATGAGTAGATGAGATGAGTACTTTTGATTATGTAATATCTTACAGATCATATTTCATCTTTCATCAAAAATACTATTTAGTGAGAGAGATTAATTGTGATCTTTTTTGCGGCTGATGAGCTCGTTTAAGAGGTACAAGACAGATTATACTACATTGAAGTATGATAATAAACATATAGAATCACAAGAAACGTACTCCAAAGGGTTCAGATCAACCAAAGATAAAAGATTTAATTTTGAAACTCAAGAGAAATCAACATTTCAAGATGATGAAGATATTGCTAATGAATTGGAACACATGAAAGTTTTCTACGATTTCAAGGATTTAAGTGATGCGCTTCATTTAACATTACGTGAATTTGATAATGGTGGTAATAATACTAACAACAACAACACCAACAAGAAAGAAGTGATGAAGAAGGCGAAGAAAGTTAAGTTGAACTTTAATCATCATGAGGATGATGATCATGATGATATTGAATTAGCAAATATTGGATTAACTTCATTACATACCAAAATCAAAATCATTGATAATAATTTAAAAGTTCAAAAATTGAATAATAAGAACACAAACTCTACCATAAATAAAAGTCAGAGACTACTTCCAAAGCATGATCCAATCTTCAAGCAATTTATTAAAGATAATACAATAATACCACAAAATAATCTAAATATCCCAATAGTACCCAATAATTACACCCCAAAATTCAAACCAAAAGATTTGAAAAATGCTCCATTGAACAAACATACAGCATCTTCTTTACTAAAATCAAAATTCACCAAATCTGGACAGTCAACAATTCCATCATCAACGTCATTGCCACCTAAAAGAATGATAATACCTATTGAGATTGAACCAATAGTGAGAACACGATTAAACATTAGATAATTCTTTCTTTCAAATTCATCCAAAATGATCCGAGATCATAAACGTTATCTAATTCTTTCATTGATTTAATTTTTTTAGCATTCAATCTATTAACTTTCTGTACTTTATTATTACTGGTATCCATACTGACGAACACGTCTTCACGGGGTAAATATTCATAATAAGCTCCATTTTCCAAATATAAATTATCCATTGTTAATACATCTTGAACGTATTCCCATTTACTTAACTCATTTGTAGTCATACCTTTTTTAATCAATTTGAAATTCTCAAAAGTGAACCAAATTAAGATCCAATCAAATAAGAAACATAATATGAATAAACCTAACTCAAATTTAACATGAACCCAATCAAACCAATCATCAGTCCAATTTCGTCTCATTACGGGATATATTATGAAACAAGCATATGTCAACACCACACAGTTCAATATCAGAAAAGAATAGAAGTATTTGTAATTTCCTTCACCAACACAGCTATTCAACCAAACACAATGATGATCGTATAATAAAACGCAGTTTTTGCAATACTTGCAATGTTTTGATCTTGCTGGTTTCAGCAATCCACAAGTCGAGCATTCTCTATCTCTAAAGAATATTATATTGTTTGAAATGAACTTCATGTTTTCATACTTATAGTTATTAACATTTAATTTATTTGGTTTAATGAAAATACATGAAATGAAGTTAATTAACAATAATAATAATAATCCATTATATACCATTGGATTTGGATCTTCAATCTTAGGATATATTTGTTCGTAAAACACAGAAACCATATATGCGAATAAAACTAGGTATAACAAGGGCACTAGCCAACCACCAATGAGATTGAGCAATGAGATCAACTTACCATTAAACAATCTTTTCTCTTGAATTATAATCCAGTTTTTATAGTTTTTTGATTGTGAAACAATGTAATCTTCATGCTGTAAGAATAAATAGCCTATGAGAAATGTTATCATTATAGCAGTGCCTGCTAGACCAATCCACCACCATTTGACCATCATAAATGATTATTATTGTCGATGTTTAGTTAAGAAACAAAATATAAAAATGCATGAATTCTCGGAAATGCTCTCATTCTATTCGAACCAGCTTTTGTATATGCCAATGACACAGGATAAAAGTGAAACCACCGCGAAGGTTCAACAGACAGTTGAGAAGCTACGGTATATCTACAATATTCAGTAAGTGTGAGTTGTCCGTTTTTAAACTACAAAAGTCTGAATACTAACTAATCCAATGAGAAAAATACCCAAATTTTGGTACGCTGAAACAATATTACTTACGAAACAAGATGTCATTGAAGTGAACAAAGAATTGGGAAACATAATAGGATCAAGATTATTAGAAATTGGATTAGAGTTAGGATCGTCATTCACAGATGAATCCAACGAAAATGATTTCATGGTACAGCTATATAAATTTAATGAATCATTAACGAGATTATTGAGTAATCAAACAACAAGGGTTGTACCAAAAGGTAAATATCAAGATGATGAATCAATATTGACTCTAAACACATATGAAGATGAGATGTATGGATCTCTGGACTGTAATTTGTTGATAGTGACGTTGATTAGATTATTGATTTTTAAATTAGAAAAGATTAATGAGTTGATTCAAGATATTAAAAGGATATCGCCAACAGAGATCAAATTGATAAATGATATCTTAATTAAAAAAATTTCACACAAGATATTGATCCCTTTTCATACTTTTTTAATGAATAGAGCTCAATTACAATTAAATTCATTAACATGACTATTATCATTATATACATGCATACACAACTCATGACAACTTAAATTATCCAAAATAATCCCATAATTGCCTCCATACTGTAGTTTAAATGTTAGTAAATGATCATAGCCCTTGTTGATTGAGAAATACTCACTGACTCCAGCCATTTTTTTACCTAATACTTTCCCAACTAACGGGAGAATAACACATCCAACTAATTTTTCTATTTGTTGCAAAGATTCCTCCCATTGTAACTGAGCATTAATCAATTTCAACTCCGAGTCTAGTGATTCTTCATCACTATCACTTTCATAATCATATTCATCGATATCAAATGGAGTTTCTGGATCAAATGGATCAAACTCCTCTCCGTTAATATCAGGTGTTCCTGGATTTATTTCATGTATTTCAATTGTCTCATCTAGTAGTAAAATTGGTTGGGATTCTGTTAGTGGGAAGTCATTGGATACCACTGTCTCCATCACTTGTTCTGCTATGTCTTCCATGTTGAAACTGTTGAGTAATGTTCTTCAGATTTGTCAATAAAGTCAAAAATAATATATAAATTTAGATATTTTGTTAGCAGCACTTGTTCAACATTCGGATTTACAAAAATTTGATTGGAAAAAAAATTTATAGCGATGAGCATTTAGATTTTAGACTTGACCTTGTATGAAATTCATAAGATTAGTCCAAAGATTATTTCGTAGAATGACAACCTCAGCAACCTTCAACAGTGAAGAATTCAACGTGATTGAAGAAGGAACAGCAAAGATCTTATTTCCTAAAAAAGAAGACGTTTTTTATAACCCAATCCAACAATTTAATAGAGATTTGAGTGTATCTGCAATAAGAGCTTGGAGTGAATTATATGGTAATCAAAGTGTCAGTAAAAAGAGAAAAATTGATGAAGATGAACCAAAAAAGGAAGAACTAAGACCTTATATCACCATTTTAGAAGCATTAAGTGCAACTGGTTTAAGAGCTATTCGTTATGCAAAAGAAATTCCTAATGTTAAACAAATTGTGGCCAATGATTTCTTAGAAGAAGCTGTTAAATCTATTGAAAGAAACATTGAATATAATGAAGTCGGAAATATCTTGAAAGCTAACAAAGGTGATGCTAATGCATTTATGTATCAATCAAAAGCTGATAATAAATTATTCAACGTTATTGATTTGGACCCATATGGTACTGCTTCTCCGTTCATTGATGCTGCAATTCAAGGTATTCATAATGATGGTTTATTATTAGTCACCTGTACTGATTTAGCTGTTCTAGCAGGTGGTGGTTATCCTGAAAAGGCATTTGCTTTATATGGTGGTACTCCATTAATTGCCCATGATGCTTGTCATGAGGCTGCGTTAAGATTGGTTTTAAACAACATTCAATCAACAGCTGCTAAATACAAAAAATCCATTGAACCTTTATTATGTTTATCAATTGATTTTTATGTTAGATTATTCATAAAGGTTAAAACTTCGCCAATTGAAGTTAAAAAATTATCATCAAAAACATCGATTGAATATGTTTGTTCAGGTTGTGGTTCAATTCAAGATCAACCGCTAGGGAAAGTCACTGAAAGAGATAATGGAACATTGAAATATGGACTAGCTCAAGGAAATGTGAATGCATCAAATTGTACATATTGTGGGTTTGTTCAACATATTGCTGGTCCAATGTATAATGGTCCTTTACATAATAAAGAGTTCATTGATAAAATTTTGAGCATAAACGAACACCAATTAACTGATGGTATTTATAAAACCAGGAAAAGAATTGAAGGTATGCTAACAGTCGCTAAAAGTGAACTGGATTCAAGATTCTATTTCAATCCACAAAAAATTTCCTCAATCTTGAAATGTCAAGCTCCTTCAATCAAAGTCATCACGGCAGGCTTGGGTCATCTTGGATTTGATGCTTCTCTTACTCACTGTGCCCCAAGTTGTATAAAAACAAATGCTGATTGGGATACGATATGGGCTGTCTTCAAAGAATATATCAAACAAAAATCACCAAATGATGTCACTAAACTAGGCGTTAACACTGCCGGTTACAAGATCTTAACAAATGAAAACATTAAACAAGTTGAAGTTTCATTTAGTCCAAATCAATTGAGCGGTAAAATTGAAAAATTTAGAAGAATGAAAATTACAAGATTTCAAGAAAACCCAACCAAGAACTGGGGTCCAAAAGCTAAACCACAATAATGTATAATAAGATGTAATATAAATATAACTGACAGAACATGATATAGTCCTATGCTGGAAACGGCGAGAGTCGAACTCGCTCCTCTGTGATCAGAGACTAGCGTTCTCATTAATTAAGGATTCCTGAAGCTAGCGCCTTACCGTTCGGCATCGCTCCCTTGGAGTCCAGCCTGGGACTCTTGAAGTTTTTTTCTAAAAATTATTAGTGTAGTTGTGGTGTAGTAGTAAGCAAAAGTAACTAATCTCTTAAGTTTTAAGAAGTTTTCGTAGTAGTGCGGGACGTAGAAGTCGAGGAAGTAAGCAATAATAAAAGAAGTAGTAGTAAAAAAGTAAAAGTAGAAGGTGATACAGAATATCAAATAGAGAAAAGAAAGAGAAAAGAGGGAAAATTTACCTCTCTTTATAGTGACTTTTAGAAAATTAACCGCCAGAAATTAGACCTGAAAAAAAAAATTTGAAAATAAAGACGTTGAAATATGAAATCACTTGAAACGTACATCAATGTAAGTAAATGAGCTACACAGATTCACATGGTAATACCTATAGCTCAAGCGCTTTGATAATATACAAATTGGGTCAAATGCGACGATTTCATTGGTTGAGTACTCAGCGCTAAATTATATTATTTAACTTTACATCCAATTGGAGATTTCACTTTGAAATGGTACTCACACTTTTCAGGTTCGCTGACGCTGATAATCTCCTCATCTTCACCACATTCAATGAAAACAACAGCGCTTCTCTTTGGTCCATTCCAGCACTTGTGACCGTTTTCATAGAACAATTTGAATAACTGAGTGTCTTCATCTAAATCAATTATTTCATATCTGGAGTAAGATCCAATTTTGGTGTTTTGATTTCCCTTTTGGTTGACATCTCCAACTATGGACAACTCATAAACGTATTCACCTATTTTAGAAGAGATTTTTGTATCTTTTAAAGCTCTTAATATGTCATTAGGTCCAAAATCTTTATTGATTTCTTCTTGTAATTCATTGAATTTCTTGTCTGATTTCTCCTTACTATCTTTCAAATCGTTGAAAGCTTGATCGACTTCGTCTTCTGTTAATTCAAGTGGTTTATTCTTCTTATGTTTTGCATCATTTACCCCTAAAAACTCATCAATGAAGTTCTTGAATTGGATCTTCCAATCATCTAGAATTGATGATTTGTTTTTGACTAATTTGATGTTTTCTTTGATCTCGACTGATAAATCATTAATTTTTGATTCAATTGAACTGATCAATTGTTTGATATCGATTGGTTGAACTAAAGATTCTTTTTTATTTGATAAGAAATCTCTGAAATTCTGAACAGCTTCTTTTACATGAGGATCATTGAAATTAGGATTGTAATTCTCAATCAGATAGTTTAAAATAGTTTCTAATTCTGATAATTCTTTGATGTTTAATTGATTCTTATTTAAAACTTTTGAGAACTCATCACTGATTAAGCCAGATTTCAATTCCTTGTAGTTTTTCACGTCCAGTTCATTGTTCAAATTTGATAAAATTGTATTGAAATCAATAAATTCATTATATGATTCTTTGTTTTGCTTAACATGAGTTTGGAAGTCTTCAACAACTTTTCTAACTGCATTATCATTCAAGTTTGGATTGAAATTGGAGAATAAGTTATCTAGAATGTTTCTTAGTTCAGTAAGATATTTGATATTTGTATTGAAATCATTAAATGAAGTTTCAATTGAAGCTTTCAACTCATCTATTTCTGTTTTGATTGAATCTTGTAAAAGTTTATTATTATTTCCGTTCGCATTTCTTTCATCGATCTTCTTTTGATATGATTCCAATTCTTGAGTAACAAATTTATTAACACGTTTTTCATGGTTAAAATCAGTTTCTAGCTTATCTCTCAATTTCTTAGCTGTTTTCAATATGCCTGCAACTTTTGATCTACCTATTCTATAAGTTTTTTGTTTCAATTCTAAGGCATCTCTATATTTCTTGCCAATCTCTTCACATTTATTAGGACATTCAATATTCCATTCATCAGAACCATCACAACAAACTTCATAATCACAACGACCATCATTAACTAATGAAGATTTGATATAATTTGGTATATGCCCTTCATTTTGACAATAAAATAAGCCGTTGGAGCAGGCAGAGGTACCAGGCTCATCAGATCTGTCAGGACAATCACAATAGTCATCATTGACTTGTGCAAAATCTAATTCGATTTCAGGGTTTTCCAAACATTTCCATTTACCATTTGAGTCCGGTTTATATAAATCTTGATCTTTTGGAGCAACACCCACGATTGAATCAAGTGCATAGCCGGAGCCTATGAGACAGGAAATAATCGATAAAGCAGTAGAGAGTCTCATTGAAAATTGAGTGTGTCTGTGCAATAAAATTCGTATATACTGATGTTATGTACTAATTTAATACCCTACCATAATTCGAGTCCTGTTTTTTTTCAGATTTTTCAAAGCTTGACAGGAAGGATGTTTAACAAAGAGAGTGAGGTATATCAGGTTATTGTAGAGTAAAAGAGCAAAAAACTATTATCTGACTCATATAAATGGGCAATAGTGCTCACCTGTATCGGTGTAATTCATCATCAACAGAGTCAAGAACAGTGCGTGTAGCTAATTAGTGAATGATGGTTATGGGAGAGATGGGATGAATCATATGTACGGCATTAGCTTAGAGTTTCAAAATTCTGATTTCTCCAGATCAAATTTCAAGATGAGTTCGACCTGATCTAAGTTGAATCTTGATGAATCACGATTCACAACTGAACCCGAATCCAGTAGTAATTCGAAAAGTTTCAAAGATTTAAAATCTAAACGAAAGTCTAGACAGTATCAGCTTAATTACATAAATAATCAGCATCTACACTAACAAAACTAAACCTACACAACTACTAAGATACTCTCAGCATCCAATGATCACAATCGACTCTACCATGACTAATCTCATGCCACTCAAATTTGTGTTTCTTTACGAATTGTACTGAATTTCTCCATCATTTCTGCACTTTTTACCGTTACCGGAACTCGAAATCCCTTTTCAGGCCACCAATTTCACCAATTAAAAAACTTCTCGACAATTTTTTTTTTTGCTTCTGGACGTACTGAAAAATTAATATAAAAAAAAAATTATTTCCAGTTTTTTTTCTGTTCTTTTCGTACGATCTTTCCATCAATTAACTCATTTAATATTCATAAAATGTCTTTAAGAACTGCCTCAGTCCGTTTAGCCCGTGTTGCTGCTTCCAAAGCTGCTCAATCCACCCAAAAAAGAGCTTTATCTGCTTTAGTTAACTCTGCTGTCAGACCAACTTTAAAAGCTTCCACTCCAATTGGTGTTAGAGGTGTCAAATCCATCAACTTTGGTGGTGTTGAAGAAACCGTCTACGAAAGAGCTGACTGGCCAAGAGAAAAATTATTAGAATACTTCAAAAATGATACTTTAGCTTTAATCGGTTACGGTTCTCAAGGTTATGGTCAAGGTTTAAACTTAAGAGACAATGGTATCAACGTCATCATCGGTGTTAGAAAGAACGGTGCTTCATGGAAAGCTGCTATCGAAGATGGTTGGGTTCCAGGTCAAAACTTATTTGATGTCAAAGAAGCCATCAACAAAGGTACTTACGTTATGAACTTATTATCTGATGCTGCTCAATCTGAAACTTGGGAATCAATCAAACCATTAATTACTGAAGGTAAAACTTTATACTTCTCCCATGGTTTCTCCCCAGTATTCAAAAACTTAACTAAAGTTGAAACTCCAGCTAACGTTGATGTTATCTTAGTTGCTCCAAAAGGTTCAGGTAGAACCGTTAGATCTTTATTCAAAGAAGGTCGTGGTATCAACTCCTCATACGCTGTCTGGAACGATGTTACCGGTAAAGCTCATGAAAAAGCTCAAGCTTTAGCCATTGCTGTTGGTTCCGGTTACGTTTACCAAACCACTTTTGAAAGAGAAGTTAACTCTGATTTATACGGTGAAAGAGGTTGTTTAATGGGTGGTATCCATGGTATGTTCTTAGCTCAATACGAAGTTTTAAGAGAAAATGGTCACACTCCATCAGAAGCTTTCAATGAAACCGTTGAAGAAGCTACCCAATCTTTATACCCATTAGTTGGTAAATATGGTATGGATTACATGTACGATGCTTGTTCCACCACTGCTAGAAGAGGTGCTTTAGATTGGTACCCAATCTTCAAAGATGCTTTAAAACCAGTTTTCAACGATTTATACGAATCTGTTAGAAACGGTTCTGAAACTAAAAGATCATTAGAATTTAACTCTCAACCAGATTACAGAGAAAAATTCGAAGCCGAATTACAAGTCATTAGAGATCTAGAAATCTGGAAAGTTGGTAAAGAAGTTAGAAAATTACGTCCAGAAAACAACTAAAATTAGTTTATTCTGAATTAACTGTTTCTCATTTCCATTTTTTTTTATATTTTAATATTTTATTATTTATCATTGTATAGAGATTTAGTCTATACTGGTTTGTTTTTGGGTATTCCATTTTGGTCATTGAATGACTTTGGTATCTTTTATGAGTGTTTATTTAATTTTACGTTATGTCTGGATAGTCATTGAATGGCTAGACATTTAAATAGATTATAAAGCTGTAGATGAATAATAATTTTCTCAAATAGAACTGCATTCTCAATTCATTTCAGAAAGAATTGCTATATTTCCGAGGCCTCATCTCCGCGAAAACTTCCTGATTCAGAGTTTGTAGGGCCCGGATCTGAGCCTAAAATTTTTCTTTAGTTTTATTTCTAAATATTCTTCACATAGTTCAATACTAAGTTGTTTTTTTCCTTTATTTCTAATTGCTATCAACCTATTTCCTTATCAACCGCACTGAAACAAAGTTTTATACTCCCAATTTACTATCGCGCATATCAATTTCAACTTACTGAACCACAATTACTTAAATTCAATTATTTACACTATACACCAATTCTTCTAATATCACTCTCATAATGTGTTTCCTTTTACTATAAAAAGAAACAATCACATTTTGGATATACATAAGATAAATATTGAACAAATTTATTGATTTTGTGTTATTAATATAAAAGATCAAAGAATAGAAATAAGGAATACGTATCAGCAAAAGGAACAAAGAACACTTTAATATTAAAGACAAAAGAGAATATAATAACTAATTAAAAGAGAATCAAAAAAAAAAAAATATCAACATAAATATTAGTTTGAAGATGGTAAGAACTAGTCCAACTAAAGCGTTCTACCCAAAATCTGCAAAACCTGCTCCTGGTAAAACTATTCTTCCCAGACAAAAGCTTCAAAAAAAACAATCTACAAACCAAAGGAGGTTTAGTATAATAGATTCAGATTCAGACTCTCCATTAAGTGATTACCAAAGCAATAATGACGATGATGATGAAGATGGTGAAGATAATTCAAGGCCACAAAAAGTGCGTGATTTTAACACATATAGTGGGAAATTTCAAGCTATTCAATCAGAAAGTGAAGATGATGATGAAGATGATGAAGCAGACTCTCATGATGACCATGCTGAACGTCTTTGGAAAAATAATTCAAATAAGGTTGTCAACACATCAAGTGAGGATGAAGATGATGAAGAATCAGATTCAAGTTCTTCAGATGATGAGAACGTTGATTTTGTTAAGTTAACTGCTGAGAGAAAGAAAAGAGCTATGGAATTTAATAGATCTGCTTCACCATTTCATAACCTATCTTCACCAAATAAGAAAGAGGATTATCATGGTGATTTCGGAGAAGATCATGAAGATCATAGCGGTCATACTTTTATCAAACAACAAGACGTTGATTTTTCATTCGATTTCAATAATAATGATCATCAATTAAAGATTGGTAAAGACGAGGAAGAAGAAGATGTAGGAGAAGAATTGCCATCATTATCACCAATCAAAAATTCAAGAATGACTCCTATCTCAAATGAACCTTTAGGGTTCATGAACATTGAAGAAAGTTCAGAATCTGATGGTGAAATTAATAGAGATGAACTATTAAGAACTTTAGAACAAGATAGCGATGATGGGTTAGATGCAGGTCTTGAAACAGGCGATGATGATTTGAATCTCCTAAAGCATGAAGAGGATATGATTGCTCAAGAATATGATGAAGATGGATTACAATTAAGTTCCAATAATGTAACAAGAAGGAATTCTGTTGTTGAAAATTTAATAAGGAAACATAAATCAGATATGCAAAATAACGATGTTTTAGAATTTGTATCTGATGATGAATATGATGAAAGTTATTATGAAGATGATGAAGATGATGAGGATGATAATTTTATGATTCCTTTTTTTGATGATAGTGGATTCAAAGATCAGCTACTATTGAAAACTCAACAAAACAATAATAAAAGTAAAAGTGATAACGGTGATAGTGAAGATGATTCATATTTATGGGATTATTTCTTCAGTTCTGGTGAAGAAGAAGAACCTCAACATATAAATAACCATTATAGTGATGATGAAACAACAGATGAAGATATCACACTACCACCACCATCTTCAAGAAAGAAAATTGGCTCAAAAGCTCAAGAATTGTTATCTTCAAGTTCAGTTGCTGTTAGACCTCCAACTTTAGGAACTTGGTCAGTTGATAATAAACCATTTGGAATTATTGATGGGTTATCAACAAGATCATTATTACCAAATAATAAAAACAACTCAAATTCAGCTGGTTTGAATAATAATAAAGGAATTTTAACACCAATGGCTAATAACATTGAAGAATTAACATTAGACGAACTGCTAAACATGAGTGAACTAGAAGACGAAGAAGGTGAAGATCTTAATTATGAAATGTGGTTACAAGTTACTAATAATAATAGAAGTGTTCCATTAAGCGCATTCAGAAACAAAGGTATTGTTAATGATCATGATTCCCATATCAATGCAACTAAAAGATTTTCCTCAAGTCAAAACAATAACAGCATTTCAAAATCAAATCATAATCGTCATAGATCACTTGAATCATCTGTTGACAATTCTGAGAAAAAGAAACCCAATAGTATTAATAACACAAATATTACCACCACTAATTCCAATAATTTAAAAGTAACAAGATTCAATGAGGTTTCAATGACACCAACCACTAAAATGAAAAAATTAAAGAATAGAAGAAATAGTATCAAGATGAGACGTCGTCAAAGTATTGCTGAAGCTGCTATTGAAGGTTTAAGAGTTACTAAATCAGGTCTGTTTAGTGAAGATACATTAAATAACGTTGAAGAATTTCTGAGCGGATTAGGAAATGAAACTGAATTAAGTATTTTGTTTCGTGAAGTTCAATAAATGAGTTCATCTACTGTTATTATTATTATTAGGAAATCTATTTGACATTAGTTGATTTTGTTTGATATCATGTTTGGTTTTTTTTTTTTTGTTATTGTTGTTGTTGTTGTTGAGTTTTAAACTATATTATAGAAAATATAGTTATCCTTTTTATTTTGGGGATTTGCTAAGGAAATGGATTAGTTAGGATACGTTTATACAGACATTTTAAGAGTCTTCATTGAAAGATCTCAACTTTATATAATCACAGCCACTTTTTTTTTTATATTGATAAAGTTTATGTGGAATTGTGTTTTTTTTTTGGTTTCGTTCATATGATTAAGTTTTTATTGAAAAACCACACTTTCGTTTAAAGTATTAATCTAGAATATTATACTGAGAATTTATTATTTGTAGTAACGTGATGAAAATCTACATTAGTTTCATGATATAAATATTCAATTATATATTAATGTACAATAAAATGTAAAGGAAACATAATCCTTCCATTTTTCTATGAAATATGGGATCTTGATATTATTAAATTAAAAGTTAGATTAAAGTTGTTAATTTAGCAGATAATTCTAATTGAGTTTTGATTGAACTTGATAGATATTCAATCATCAAAGTGTCTTGAATATGAGCATTGAAAGATTTTTCTAATTCTTCTAGATTAATTTTATTAATATTATGTTTTAAATTTGATAATAAAAATCTACCAAGTTCTTCATCACCTTTAATTTCATCTTTTTCAATTCTTTCAATATACTTCACCGTGCTATCAATCAATAATTCAATTCTATTTAAGTGATCAAGTAATGAATTTAAATCAACTGAACCTTGTGGTAATTCAACATTAGAAGTTTCTTCATAAACTTGTCTTGAAGCAAAATTTAAAACTGTTTCATCTTGACTGGACAAGTTGACTTTATTTGGGGTTGGAACAAAGAAGTATGATGATCCTTTATCAATGTTCCATTTATTAGCAATGACGTTATTGGCACCAATTGGAGAGCCAGTATAAGTGTTAATTGTTGGAATTGAGTTGATTTCACCTTGTTCGTTTTCTAAATTTAAAGTCAAATGAATGACAGGTTGTGTACTTTCAGAACTTTTTGAATAGAAATCATGGAGTAAAGCAGTTAATGAATCAATTTCTGATTTTGTTGAAAACCAACCAAGAATTGAATCTTTTGGATTTGATCTTTTATATAATTGGTATTGTGCTCTGTGATGATATTCTTCAATTGTAACTTCATCGCTTTCTTCATGATGCTGAACAATGTATGCGTCTTTAACTTCAACTTCAGAACCATCATCTGATCTTGATCCAAGTAAAGTACCAATAACTCTTGAACCATCTTCTGAACGTTGAGAGAATTCTAATAATTGAAATAATGCAGATGCTTGGATATTGACGGTGATTGGCCCGGTGGATAGACCACCTGCAGAGACAAGAGCACTTGGTCTGACTAAATGAAGAGACATGTTTCTAGTATCAAATTTCTTTCACTTCATTCAAATTTTCATCGAAGAAAAAAAAATGTGAAAAAAAAAAATTTGAAAAAATTTGAAAAACTTCCGTATTCGGCAGCTTCCTATTTGAGCTTCTTACATAATCGAATCCTTTTAAATCCTTTAAATCCGGTCTGATTTCGGGTTTAAAAAGACATTTTTGCCTTCAATAGATTTAGATTGCTGTGTTGGTTGTGAACACAATGAGTTTGGGAAGGTTCACTAGAAAGTTTGTGAAGTTTTCAGGCTACTCCACTGCTGTTGTTGGTGGTGCTTTAACTTATGATCATTTCTTCAATGAATCTACAGGGTTAAGAACAATGAAAGCATTTTATGTATTTGGTAGAATTGGTTTAGATTATAGATTCAAATTCAATGAAAACCATGATATTCAAGAACTACACGAAGTTAATGCAACGAGACTTTTCAATTTATTGATGGAGAATAAAGGGTTATATATCAAATTTGGGCAAAATATTGCTAATCAATCTGCCATTTTTCCTAAATCATTTCAAGAAAAATTTGCAAAGTTGTATGATTCTGCTCCACTTGATCCATGGGAAAAAGTTAATCAAATACTGATTGAAGAATTAGGTTCAGATTATGGAAAATATTTTGATAAAATTGATAAAGTTCCAATTGCAAGTGCAAGTATTGCACAAGTTCATAAGGCAATTTTGAAAAATGGTGATGAAGTTGCATTGAAAATTCAGCATTATTACATTAAAAAGCAAATCAATACAGATCTATACACTTATAAATTATTTAGTGGGATTTATGAATATTTTTTTGAAATTCCAATAAGTTTTACAATTGATTATATTTCTGAACATTTAAAAGAAGAAGTTAATTTTGAAACAGAGTTACAAAATGGTGAAAAGATAAGAAGTTTTATACTTAATGATAACTATCTAAAGGATAAAATTCATGTCCCTAAAACTTATAAAGAACTATCAACTAAAAGAGTGTTAACTGCGGAATGGTGTGAAGGTGAATCATTAGTCAAGTTTGATGAATTAGATAAGAAATTCAACACTAAACTTATAATGAAAGATTATTTATCATTATTTTCTCGAATGATATTTGAATGGGGATTTATTCATTCAGATCCCCATCCAGGTAATTTATTAGTCAGATATAATAAACTAAATCCAAAAAAACAAGAATTGGTATTATTAGATCATGGATTATACGTTGAGTTATCACATTCTTTAAGATTACAATATTGTTTACTATGGAAATCTATGTTTGAATTGAATGATAAAGAATTGAAAAGAATTGCAATAAGTTGGGGTATTGGATCAGAACAATCAGATATGTTTGCATCATTTAGTTTATTGAAACCATATCATAAAGTTCCTGATAATTTAAGTAAGATGGATAAGTTCGAAAAAGAATCATTTATGAAGAATCAATTCAAAAATTTTTTCAAAGAGACTGAAAAATTCCCGTTAGAATTAATATTTTTAGGTAGAACAATGAGAATGGTTCAATTATTAAATCAAAGATATAAAGCACCAATAAATAGAATCAATCTATTTAGTCAAGATGCAATTAAAGGTTACTATTTAGATGATAAAATCCAAAGATCATTGAAGGAAAGAATCATTAACTCATTAAGATATACCATCTTTTTAATAACATTTTCACTTTCTGATTTAATTTTCAATTTGAACAGAATCTGTCAATATTTCTTTGGTACTAGAAACATTGAAGACGTTTTACAACAGCAAATGCTATCACAAATGAAGAAGTTTGGGGTTGATAATCCTGATGAGATCGATATCTTCTCTGGTTGAACATGATCTGCTAATGCTGTAAATAGTGTGTATATAGTGAAGAATTATCCCAATTAGGTAATTCCCTAATTCGGTAATTCGATGAGATATTCTGAAATTTTTTTTCTACGTAATATTTTTTTTTTTATTATTAGCTAGTAGTTTGAACAGTCGAAAACCTCAAAAATCATATACGAAACAGCATGAGTTTCAAGACCAGCTACTCCAACACTGAGCTAGCTCCATTTTACATGGGTGGTTCCCTTGCCACTCTATCAGCTGATGGCCAGATTTTAGCAACTGCCGTTTTAGAAGACATTGTAATCACAGATTTATCAATGAATGAAACTCTACATAAATTAGAAGGTGATGGAGAAATGATCACAGCGTTACAATTAACACCAGATGGGAAATTCCTAGCTATAATATCACAATCTCAACAGTTGAGAATATTTAATCTACATGAAGGTACATTCATTAAAAGCTTCAAATTATCAAGTCCTGTATTCGTTACAACATCAGACCCAACTTCCACGTTATTTGCATTTGGTGGTTCTGATGGGTCAGTTATTGTATTTGATATTGAGAATGGGTTCATCACTCATTCTTTCAAAGGTCATGGTTCCACTATTTCAGCATTGAAATTCCATGGTGAATTAAATAATAAAGATTGGAAATTAGCATCTGGTGATACTAATGGATTAATCAAAATATGGGATTTAATCAAAAGAAAGGCCATTGCGACATTAGATGATCATGGGAATGCCGTGAGAGGCTTAAGTTTTAATGGAGATGATTTCATAAGTGGTGGTAGAGATGATTTATTAATCATTTGGAGTTCTAAAACTTGGAAAACTAAAAACATAATCAGTGTTAAACAGCAAGTTGAAGCATGTGGTTTCGTTAATGATGATATGGTTTACACTGCGGGTGGTGATGGTGTTTTCAAAGTATGGGATGTTAAAACTGGGAGATATATAACATCAACTTTGAAACCAATTGAAGAATTATTGATCGTTGGAGTTTTACCAATAGTTAAAGAAGATAAACTGATGTTAATTTTAAGTGATCAAACTCTTTATCAAATCGATGTTGAATTAATTGAAAATGATAAAATCATTGAAATTGAAAAAAAAATTGCAGGTAATCATGGTACAATTGCCTCAATGAAATACGTTGGTCCAAATAAAAATTTAATTGCATTAGCTACGAACTCTCCAAGTTTAAGAATCGTTGATCCAATAAATAGACCATTAGAAGTTGAAATCCTAGAGGGCCATACTGATTTATTGAATTCATTAGACTGTACAATTGATGGTAAATGGATTGCAACTGCTTCAAAGGATAATGAATCAAGATTATGGAAATTTAATGAATCTATTGACTCATTTGAATGTGTTGCTATTTTTAAAGGTCATGCAGGTTCAGTCACTGCTATTGGATTACCAAGAACTGAAATTGGTAATCAACCAAATTTCATAATTACTGGATCAAGTGATTTAACAATCAAAAGATGGAATATTCCTAAATTATCAAATTTAAAAGAATTTCCTATAATTATTAAAACTTCAGAATATACAAGAAGAGCACATGAAAAGGATATAAATGCAATTGATATTTCACCAAATGATGAATTTTTTGCAACTGCTTCATATGATAAGACTGGTAAAATTTGGGATTTAGAATCTGGTGAAACTATAGGGATTTTAAAAGGTCATAAAAGAGGTTTATGGGATATTAAATTTTGTAAATATGATAAATTACTAATCACTGGTTCAGGGGATAAAACTTTGAAATTATGGTCATTAAAGGATTTTAATTGTTTGAAAACTTTTGAAGGTCATACTAATTCTGTTCAACAAGTTGAATTTTTAAATAAAGAAAAACAAGTGATTTCTACAGGTGCTGATGGATTAATCAAAATTTGGGATTCTTCTAGTGGTGAATGCCTAAAGACATTAGATCAACATTCTAATAGAATTTGGTCATTAATTTTGAAAAATAATGGTGAAGAATTTATCACTGCTGATGCTGATGGATTATTTCAATTTTGGATAGATAATACTGATGAACTCAACAAAGAATTGGAAGAGCAACAAAAATTGAAGATTGAACAAGAACAATCATTACAAAATTTCATCAATGATAAAAATTGGAAAAATGCATTTTTATTAGCTTTGAAATTAGATCATCCAATGAGATTATATAATGTTTTAAAAAACAGTATTATTGATAATAATAACAATGAAGAATTCATAATTGGTGAAGAATTAGATTCTGTTATAAAGACATTGTCAGATGATCAAATTTTAATACTTTTCAAAAGAATTAGAAATTGGAATGTTAATGCTAGATTTTTCCAAGTTGCTCAAAAATTAATCAAAATTTTATTAATATCATTTAAAGTTGAAAAATTGGTTGAAATTCCTGGACTAATCAAATTAATTGAAGCATTAATCCCTTATAATGAAAGACATTTTGGTAGAATTGATGATTTGGTTGAACAAAGTTTCATTCTTGATTATTCAATCAATGAAATTAGTAAAGTTATTTAATGTGTAAATATATATATATATATATATAGAAGTTACTAAAAATCATTCTCGTTATTAAGGGTCTTTGTAAGAAATATTATTTTCAATCTTATTCTTAATATTATAAAGGATTATACGAAGATAAAAAAAACATCATCAATAATCAACAATTCAATGACAATCTGATTCAAATAAGAATGTCATGGTATTTCAAAACATGTTCGAAAATTGTAAGTATATAGTATCAGGCTACAGTTTCCACATAGTAAAACCCCTATCAAATCAGGGCTCTCCATATAAAATAAAACACTAAAATTGAATTGAATGAACTAAATTAAATAATACCACATCATATCCCAATTCAGCAACACAACAATTCACTAGGCAACAAGCTCCAAATGCAACGTTTTACTTTTAATTTGGATCGACTCATATAATATTTTCAAATTACTGTACTCGGACATAAGAAGGCAACATCATTTTCAACTGAGATAAGACTTTAAACAATTTTGAAACAGGGATCAAACAAATTACCAATTTATGGCAACTTTAGTGGTTAGTGTAAGTTGTATACTGCTATCTATTAGAGGATGTGTTACTTTTCTTCATTTACGTCACACCAATTATTAATTTGAAAGAATTTCTTTACTTTTCCTTTTTTTCTTTTTTTATACGTCATAATTTTAATTTGATTTTCAATTTAATCAAATGAGATAAGAGCAGAAATAATCATGACATCCAGACATCCGTAATGAATTTTGATGACCCACCCACTTTGCAATCAACCAGCCCACACACAGCCACTCTCTCTCTCTCTAGCTCTGTGTCTACTACTCTTACTCTCACTCTGTGCTCTAGAGTCCTATCGTGCCATACCCATATTAGTGCCCACCGATTACATAATACTTACACTCACGATGACATAATCTATAAATGCACCGCACATCACATCCGGACACCACATCTACTAACTGTGATTTCTTTTCTCGCGAATGACGCAATCGCGCTTGAGCTTCATAAACTTCGCATTTTTACTTTAAAAAGAATCGAATTCCCTGTTTTTTGTTCCATTGTAGATTTACCGCTCTCTCAATATATAAATTATTCATTAATAATTGATATAAATAAATAATAGAAAACATTAACTAATACTCTCATTACAATGGACACTTCAGACAGATATCCTACTCCTCATGACTCCCCAAAAGTTGGAACATTAAAGAAGAATTCAACTTCATTTTTGAATAATGACGGAATCGATGAACTAGTTCCAATGGTTAGAAAACAAAGAGTTTCATCAATCTCATTAAGTGATCAATGGTCTGGTCAACTATCTAAACTATCCTCTCCTTCTTCGGCAAAAGACTTGAAGGACCTAAATCTATATGATAATGGGATTAGTCTTTCTAGATCTTCATCCCAGTTGAAGAGAAAAAGGGTCCAAAAAACAGTTATCAATCATGCTAGAGTTGCTTCATATGCTTTTGCTTTTGATATTGATGGTGTTATTGTCAGAGGACCAGAAACGATTCCTGAGGCCAAACAAGCTATGAAGATGTTGAATGGTGAAAATAAATACAACATTAAAGTCCCTTATATCTTTGTCACTAATGGTGGTGGTAGATCAGAAACTGCAAGATGTAAAGAACTAAGTGAAAGATTAGACATTGAAGTCACTAAAGATCAAGTGATTCAGGGTCATACACCAATGAAGGATTTGGTCAATATTCATAAAACCGTTTTAGTCGTTGGTGGTGTTGGTGATGCGTGTAGAAAAGTTGCTGAAGAATATGGATTTGATAAAGTCGTTACACCATTAGATATAATGAAATGGAACCCTTCAGTTAGTCCATACCATTCATTAACAGAAGAAGAATTAAAAGTTGCTAGAGATTATAATTTCAATGAAATTCAAATTGATGCAATTTTAGTCTTTGCAGATTCAAGAAATTGGGCCGCAGATCAACAAATCATCCTTGAATTATTATTAAGTAAAAAAGGTCAAATGGGAACGATATCAGAGACATTTATGGAAGGTCCAAGTATTTATTTTGCACATTCTGATTTCGTTTGGGCAACAGATTATAATTTATCGAGATATGGTATGGGTGCTTTACAAGTTTCAATTGCTGCTTTATATAGAGAACATACAGGTATGGAATTACAAGTGATTAGATTTGGTAAACCTCAACGTGGGACTTTCAAATATGCCAATAAAGTATTGACACATTGGAGAAAGGATGTTTTAGAAGAACATGTTGATAAAGTTAATGGGAATGTCTTTTCAGACTCTGATTCAGATACTGATTTAGATGATGATGAAAGTGATGATGGTATCTTAACAATTAAAAATAAAATCACATTAGATTTACCACCTGCTTCCACTGTTTACTTTGTTGGTGATACACCTGAATCAGATATCAGATTTGCTAATTCTCATGATGCATCATGGCATTCAATCTTGGTGAAGACTGGTGTTTATCAAGATGGAACAGTGCCTAAATATCAACCAAAACATACTTGTGAGAACGTCTTGGAAGCAGTTGAATACGCTATTGAAAGAGAACATGAATTAGAATTAAAAGAATGGAATCAAGCAACTGTTGACGTTCCTGTTGTTTTGGAACAAGAAATTACTAGATAGTTTTGTTTATTTTTAATGAGACATATATATTTAAAGAGTTAAATAAATGATTGTAGAGTCAATGATTTTTTTCAAAAAATGAATGGAATCAAGAATGATCTTTTCAAACCACCAAAGTTTTTTGATTTTTTAATTGCCCAAAAATACATTTGTACAGCACCAACCAATAAAAACACCAATGAAAATACATTTGGATTTAATAAAAAGATACAAATCCAAGAATATATTTCAAAAGTATAATTAGGAGCAATGAAAATTTCGAAAAAGCCACCTTTTGGAATTTGTCTACCTTTACCAATTGCTAAACTTTTTTCACCTAATAATCTTAATTGAATATGTGTTATAAAATTGAAAAATTCACTAAAAATCCAAAAATACAACACAAAATCTGAATTCACATTTTGTGTAACAGCATCAATTTCAAAATTTCCTAAACCTAAATATGATAAAGATAAAGAACCACCTAAAACCCAATAATGGAAAGAATTTTTAAATAGATTGAACAAAGGCATTGTAGAATTACTAAATCTATGAACGAACAAAGTTTCAAATTCACGTTTCAAATAATGGATCATGTTTAATTGATAGATTAATTCATATTTTGATGGTGATTTAGCAATGGAATTATACATGAAATAATGGATGATGATTGGTCCCAAGTATTCAATGATGAAGACTCCCCTCCATGAGATTTGTGGTCCCAAATCCTTGATGTTGATGGTGATATTAGATGAAGTATCATTAGTCAATGCAAGGAAATCATTTTGTGAAAGAATCGGTTTCTTAGTTGATGGATTAGTGATTCTTAATCTATTGGTTGATATTTTTTTGTTTTGAAGAGAGATTTGGGAGATCAATTGCTCATAGTTGGAAATGTTTGATAATTGAGCTGATTTCAAGGACTTTGATTTGGAATCGACATTGACTGTGGACATTGTGAATTGTTTGGGGATATAAGTATTGGTGAAGATGAATTAGTGATGTTTTTTTCTTCTTCTAGTGTTGTGGTTTTGTTACCCGGAGTAGAAACTTGAAAGTGTAACTTTCCACAATTATAATTACAACAATTAGAGAGAGAAGTAAAAGAAGTAGCGCGCGCTAATAGCAGGAAACAAACCCACAATGAAACTCACCCAGCTTTTAAATGGCGTCTCCAATGAACGAGTCCGTGTAGAGCTCAAGAACGGAACGATACTCCAGGGCACACTCACAAACGTCTCGCCATCCATGAACCTCACGCTGAAGAATGCCTCGATGACTTTAAAACATCGCGATCCAACAAGCGTTGACTTCATCAACATTAGAGGAAACAACATCAGGGGAATCGTATTGCCTGACTCGTTGAATCTGGACTTGTTTCTACAGCCGGTGAAGAGCTATAACGTTGGTGGGAACAGTAAGAAGAGAAAGAACGAGGATGATAAACCTTCAACTAAGAGAGCTAGAGCGTTGTGAGGAACTTGATTTATTGTATATTAGAATGACTGTTTATTGATAAATGTATCTTAGATATCCCACTGTATTATTGTAATTATCGCTATTCTAGTTCATCTCTACTCATCTCTATCAGAGTATATCCAAACACCACACCATCATTGATCAAAGAGTCAATGATCTCATCCATGTAACTCAGTCTAAACTCACCGTTATCACAAACTCTTATCTTGCGATAATCATCATCACCATCTCTTACATATACCAAATAATTGAAATCTTTAAACACCAACCGATGATACAACAATCCCAACACTTTCAGATATTTGAACCTTGGTTGACTAATATAAAACTCAATGATCTCTCTCTGTGGTTTCAGTTTGAATAATTTTATCAATAAACAACTGAATCGTGTTGGTCTTTTAGAAATGTCATATATTCCCACACTAGTCAACGTAAGTGAGATGTCGAGCATTGAGGCTGCGTTGAGCGTAAAGCAGTGCTGCTTGTAGAAGAGTGACTCTGTGACCGTCTGTGAGAGAATCGTGTCCATTGCTGGAATGGCCTCTATAACAATATAACGATAAATAGCACTAATAAATACCCATATTAGTTTATCCAAAAAGCTCATCGCAGCCCTAAATTTTTTCCATTTCAAGCAGATTCGCGAAATTTGTATAAATTGGAAAAATTTTCCTCCTAAATTTGGATTTCTTCTTCCTTTTCTTCAAGTATGATAAAACGGAGATTATACGGCTATTATTCAGTTATAGAACCACTATTAAGGCCTCTAGCAGTCGTTAGCTCCCTAATACGTTGATAGCAGTATGTACACGCACACACACACACACACCACTCAGCACATTCTATTTCCAATGATGATCATGTCGTACCTTCTTTCCACGTCCTACTTCGACCATGACGAAAGGATTCTTGTCCCATTAAACCTCCACAATTCGTCAAGGTTTTGTGATCGGGTTTAATGATTTGACTTTTACTTGCCAGTAATTTACAACTCTGAGTTTTAATGCAATGAACAGAGTGAAGTGTTTTATATATCATTAGGAAAAATACTAACATAGTTTCAGGTGTTAAGGTTAACTCTTTATCCATATTCTATAAATCCCAATAATAATTAGCATCATAATCAAAGTCAAAATTCTCCACGGTTTCATTCTTTATGATGATAAAACCCTAAACATTCGCAGTTTCCACGGTAGCATACGATTTGAACCTATTTAGTATGACGGTGACCGCCTATTGACCTTCCTAGGATGTCTGATTAGAATGAAATCGTGATCGGTTTTGGTTCGATGTTTTATTGGGATTTATATCTATAACTTATAACTTATCTTCATGAGAGGTCTCATGGGTGATTTATAATTACTATATTTTTATGTATTGTATCCTGTAAATTTCTATATATCTATCTATATAACCCCAAACGGCTTTGGTGTCCAATTATTAACTCTTTGAAACAGTTTAGGTTTATTATTATACTTGACTCTTTTCTTCAAGTTTTCTAAATCTTTTGAAATATCATCAATATTCAAATCTATTTCACTGTTTGGTATTTTGTTGCCTTCATTTATCATTTTCACTAATTCACCATTCAATTCAAATTTAGATATTTTCAAAATTAAGTCATTATTAAACTCATTTAATTTATTCTTGTTTAAAAATTTGAGTAATTTTATCAATTCAAATTCATTAATCAAATAATCTTCCTTAAATTTATTGAATATTAACCAATCACTCCATTTGCGTAATTCAATCATTTCTAATCTTTTCATCTCTAATACTCCTATTTCACAATCATTCAACGTTTGTAAAATTCTTAAATTTAAAGCATTTATAATCTCAAATCTTTTAATTCGTAAATAATTTATAAAATCATCATATAATTTAATTCCTTTTTCAAATCCATATTTGATCAAATATTTAATCCAAATTTCTAAAACTAGATCTCCATCAAAACATAATTCAAATTTATCAATCATGGAACACATTAAATTTTTGAAAATTTTATTCAACTCATCAATCCCATTCTCATCGAATTTTTTCGTCAAATTATCCCTTTTCAATCTTCTATACCCTTTAAACAACTCTTCAATTTGTCCCTTCTCAACTTCAACATTCCTCAACTCTCCTATTTTCCCATCCAAAATATTCCAATAATTAACCTTTAACCATTCAACACTATGATCTAATGCAATTTCTAGCATTTCAATACTGGACACTTCAATATGTGTATCATTATGTCTCAACTCGACAAAATGGGATGGCAGCCCAACACGACGAGCGATGGTTGTTAAAGCAGTGGCAAATGATCCTTGTTGTTCATGATCAAGACAACAACTTACAAATCTAATTAAACTCATACTTATTCCATATCGTAATGTTTCTAATTCTTGTAATGTTTGATCAATGTTCCCAAATTCATCAGGTGTCACTGTTTGTAATTTGTGTAGTTTATGTTGAAATGAGATTAATATCCCCGTGATGTTCATCTTTGATGGGATTTTGAATTTAGTCTCATATGATTTTAATTTATTTATTCCAATTATTTGTGATTTAATTATTTCATTTGTTAATTTGGATGAAGGTATGCTTGTGTCTGCAATGTCTGGAAATAATTGGGATCGAAGCATAAAAAGATCGGTTGGGTTTCTCCAGGCTGTTAAGCGTGGTTCTTTTGTTGACATTGTGTATAAGTGTTATATATATGAAGTATGTAGTAGCTCATCGCGGAATTTTTTCTTTTTTTGGGGTGAGGGTTGTTTGTGGCCCGAGCAACTAACTATATAGGATTGAATAATTCAATTGTGTATTGTGTATAAAAATAAGAAGAAGTGGCTTTATTCTTCTAATGATTCAATACGTTAATGCATTATAATGATTGTGTTAATATATTATAATTCTAGAGGTTTAACTTTACCATTTTTAGTAATGGTGAATTTCTCCACTTCATAATTTTCAAACACATTCAATTCATCGCCATTTATACCAACACCTTTTATTCTTAGTTCGTTCAATTGAGTATTTTGAACAATGCCTTCAATTTGTAAAATTTTCAATATCCTTTCCTGTATAGTCAAATTCAAATGATTGTCCTTGGTGATACGGATTAAATTCTTAGATAATTCATTGATTTTTAAACCAGTTGGTAATTTTTCCAAAACTGATGAATTGAAATAGATTCCAATGTATTCAATTATAACTTTTATAAAATTTTGTTTATCAATCCCTAAATCTATGAAAATATCCCAAATTTCAGGATTTTTCGAACAATGATCAATGGAGAACTCAATTGCATAATTTTCATCGTTTAATTCTTCAATTATTATACGCATTGCTTCTCTAAATTCACCGGTTCTACCGAGCAAATAGACTAATTCTTTGAATTGATTTGATGATTTCGTTAATTTCAATGCCATTTCAAGGTCATAATTTGAATGATTTTTCAAAAATGATAGAAATTCATGAGATTGAAATGTACTGAATTTTGAGTATAATTCAACTAAATCGTTTTCAAAATTAACGTTTAATTCATTCAATTTCATTAATCTTTTCAATATTAAAAAATTTATAATTGATTTGTTTGATTCTTTGAAAGTTTTCAATATTTCATGGATTTTAATTTCATGCCTGTTATCTATAATCAAATCTATTAATCCTCTACATTTTATTTCTAATTCATGGTTGGGTATTGCGGAGATATATTGATTTGATAAAATTATATCTAAAATGATTGGTAAGTTATGAATATTTGAATTGATTAAATGATATTTGGAAATCAACTCTAAAACAATTAAATCATTTAATTTCAAATAATTTAAAATTGATAAGTTAATTTCATTTTTGAGAAAATATAAATTTGCAAGACATCTTCTAAAACTTGGATCTTCATTAATTTCTAATAGATTTTCTATTTTAATTAAAATTATATCTGAATCATATAATGAAATTGACCATTTGTTGAAAAAAACTATAAAATTCTCAGAATCTTTGATATCAATAAAATTTATCAAGATTTCATTGTAAACATCCTTTGAACCAATTAATTCATCATTTATTGGTAAAATACTACCTAATTCTTTAAATTTGTTGGCTTTCAAAAATATCCAACACCATTGGTTCAATTTTTCAATCAAAAATTCAAATTCAGTATCGTCTTCGAATTTAACGCTCAAGACTTTTTTTAAGAATTTGGAACATAAATCCCAGTTTTCACCATCATTTAAATATTTTTCAGCTTGTTTGATACCAATTTCACATCTTTTATTGAACTCAATTAAATTCTCTGAAATTTCCCATGCTTGTAAATAATTCTCTTTATGTTTCAAAAATTCAAATCTATCCTTTAAATTAAATTCTTCAGCAATTATACAATCATATGAACAGACTAAAAAGAATTTATAACTTGATCCATGATTGGATTGCTGTAATTGCAAATCATTTATCTTTAAATGTTTGAAATTTTTGAAGATTATTTCATCTCTTGAAATTTCTTCATCTTTAAAACAGTTTAAAATTCTTAGTTCTGGTGACTTCATCTCTAAATCTTTAACGGTTAAAACAACTAGCAAGTCATCTTTAAATGATCCAATCCCTGCAATTAAACAATCGTTTAATTTATATTCATATTCAACATTGATATTGATATGTTCATTACTATTATTCGCTGTTATTGGCTTACTAAATGTTGACATTGCTGAATTAAAATTATATCTTGATGATTCATCGTGATAAATCCCTTCTATTTTGATGCACCATATTTTATTACACCAACCAATAATTAATCTATCATTATCTTGTAAATTTAATTTTGGCCAAATTAGTTCACTTGGGTATTTTTTTCTTTTTGGTTTAATTAAATTCAGTAAAATTTCATCAGGTCTATTCAAATTAATGAAAAATATACCTTCATCATTGAAAAAAATCAATATGTGACTAATTTTAAATATTTTAACAACTGGGTAACCTTCATTTTTATATAATACTTTTTCAATTTTAGATCCTAGCCAATTCAAACTAACCATTATTATTTCTCCGGTTTTTGTACCATATATAAATGACTTGGTGTCTCTATAAACACCATTCAACACGACTGAATAAATGGGTGTCTTCAAATCATATGCAATTATACTTGACGGTGAATGCAATTGATCTAATGGCGCAATGATGATTGTACCATCAATTGAACCTGCAATTATGTGATTGACATCATCAAACCCAATGGATAAAATAGGTGATTTCCTTATTCTTAAAGTTCCTAATGATTTGTAATTTAGGTCAGTAACGTATAATAAACCTGAATAAGTTCCAAATATGAAAATTTTATCAGTTATTAGACATGATGAGATTAATTCCTGATGGAAAAAAGTTTTGGGGAGTTGTGTAAGTCTTGAGTATTTTAGGATTGGTGGTTCATCGTCATCATCTTCGTCATTATCATCCTCTTCACTTGATGAGTCACTATATTCACTAATATTACTTTTATTTTCTATTTCTTTATCTTCATTTTCTATGGATTCATCACTTAAGTTCTCATATTCACTTTCATCTTCGATTGAACTGTCAACATCATTGTGTTTAACCCCATTGGGAATTTCACTGGCGTCTTTTGTATCTTTCATCTAGTAAAATCTCACTTTATTCAAGATACAAATGTGACAGAATTCATTTTCAAGTCCAATATTTACATTTATCTACAAAAATAGCAAGATTTGGATTATATAATATAGGTGGGAATGATTATGTAATCTAGTTGGAGTGCATCCTTTACGAAAGTAAAAAGTACTAATCATCTATTACTATTGCTAGTAAACATTGCTATAAGCTTCATTATTGTTTTTATTATCATATCTCTTAATACTTAGCTTTTTAAGAAATTTAAAAGGGCCAAAACTTGACTCATCTTGATTTTTTGTAGTTTCTTTAAAATGATCTAATTTATAGGAAATATGATAATTTTCATCTTCTTCATCATCATCATTATCAACATTTTCATCATTAAAGACTTTTCTAGCACTTACTGAGCCATCTTTCAACCTTTGATTAAATTCTGAAGAGTTGAATAATGATAGTAAGGTTTTTCCTTTTGAATTTATTGAATCATCATTAGGACTATTAGCACCAGAATGGAAATTTGATTTAAATTTTTTAATTGATGAACTATGTCTAACACTATATCCAGATAATTTTCTTTTCAATTCATTCTTTGCAGGTCTGATACTATTTTCATTGAAACTCTTAAATTCTTTTTCATAATGTGCAGAGAATTGTTTCAAAAATTCTTTAGTTTTAATTTTGATTCTTGTTAATGTATTAGATCTTGGTAATTTGTCATCATTTTTGTCATCTTCAGAAGAGGCTTCATCACTACCATGTTGATTCATACCTTGAATAATATCTTGATTATTTCCATTGTTATTTTCGTCATCGACAATAGTTGCAGAATCTTCGAATCTAACTTCATCTTCATTAACAGATCCAATAGTTTCACCTTCTTGGGTATGATATACATATCTAATATAAGTTTCATAAATAGGATCAGTTTGATCAAAATCATCGTCAGATTTATAATCATCAATGATAATTTGTGCTGCCTCTTTTTCCCTTTCTTCCAATTCTTTTCTTTCCTTCATTATCTCTCTTTCTAAAATCTCATCAATACCATCCTTTTTAAATAATTGACCAACAGGGGAATCTCTGATAATATCTAGTGGAGTTCCTTCTAAATCAGCACTATCCATATTGAAATCACCGTCTTCATCTAAATTAAGATCTTGATAATTACGATTCTTTTGCTTTCTTAAACTGAACAATCTTAAAGGAATGGTGAAAAATGAATTAGAGCTATAAACACCTGAACTTTTTTCACCTGAGGTATTAACCCCGCCATGAATATTCCCATCATGATCTTTCATTCCATGCTTAACATTCAATGGATTACTAGCCGAGATTGGAGTCTCTCCAGTTGGTAAATTCTCAATTTTGTGGAATACAAAAGAAGATGCTAATGTCTTTGAAGTAGAATAAGGGGCGCAAGTGTCTGCTGAAGGTGCATTTGAAGTTTTGAAATCAACATTTTCTGCCAAACTTGGAGAAAGTTCGATTGAAGTTGATGCAGTGCTTGGATTTTGATAAAATCTAATGACACTATTTGCAGATGTGGCCATTGAAATGTTATTGCAAGATATACAAGATCCCACCTAAACGATATGTCTGGTATTCTGATGAATTGTAGTGCGGTGTGTTGAGATAATTTGGAAAATTGTGGTGAAATCTCTTTGATCAGACAAATCATAATTTTGTGGTTCTGATACACAAAACCATCTATTTGTGAAAATAGAAAATAACCTATAATTTTTCATATTTTTCATTGAATATTTCTTCTATATTAGTAAAGGCGCCACTGTACGAAGGTATTTGTAATAATTATATCAATATGAATAAAAGTATAATAACCATATAGCTATACAGCTTGAGACGTGGTCAATAATACTATTATAAATTCATGACGCTAGTGTTCCGACGGTAAGCTTTAAATGCCGTCGTGCTTATTTTTAAAACCCATAGATTTAATTTCAAAAAATTACAAATTAAAAGTACTGTAAAACTTCTTATATCCTGAACATGCATGATGAGGCAATATATATTTAATTATTATTACATGATATATGAGTTGACCAATTTTTAATAGACTTAACTAATTGTGTTTTGTAATGATTTCTTATATGTTGACCAGTTCTTTAGGTGATTCAAGATTTGATTATTATGGTCCTATTTTAACAGTTTTAATCTTGTTCCCTATAATTCGAATGTTATCTACCAGAGACGAGATAAAACAGAATTATTAGTAGATCAATCATTCAGCTACCAATTATAAGCTGTCATCTACTATTTCATTGTTGTTGACGTTGATTCCAGCAAGTACTACCAATATAGAATAACGATAAAGACTAAAAAACTAATTATTAATGCAGTTCAATTATACATTGTTCCAATTTAACTTCCAATTAGGGATGCAAGCCGTGCAGTATTAAAGTTTACATCTGAATGATGAACGATCAACATAGAGTTATAAATTAAGGTCATGAACAGTAGTTTATTAGTATTTAAAAGGCTTCCTTCAAAGGTTTTTGAGGAGCTCTTTCATTCCAGTGTAAAGTCTCACTCAATCTTGTAAACCAAGAGTTTCTAACATTTTTATTAGCATTATTGATGAGAGTTATTGGATATTTACTTGTTGTTATTGTTAAGAAATCACCTCTTCCTAATTCAACTCTATTTTTACCATCAAATGAACACCAAGCGGTTGTTCTCGCAGTTAAAGGAACTGAGATTCTTAAAATCATTTGTTCTGGAACAATCAGGGGTCTGAATGATAAAGTATGTGGACAAATTGGTGAGATCAGAATACCTGGAATTTCAGGATGAACTAAAGAACCACCTGCACTTAATGAATAAGCAGTAGACCCAGTTGGAGTTGAAATGATTAGCCCGTCAGCTTCCACAGTGGTTAGTTTCTCATCATCATTGAAAATTTCTAATGCAGTCATTGTTGAATTTGGACCTCTATCAATAACAACTTCATTCAAAACGGTCAGACTAAATTCATGTTTTTGAGTTGGGAAATTTATAGTAGAAGAGTCTGGAGAAGTTCTATCCTTATGTCTTATTATAGCACACTCAAATCTTAATCTAATTGAGCATCTATAACCATCATCAAATACATCTTGGAAAACCTCTTTGAATTTATTGATTTCAAATTCAGTTAAGAAACTTAAAGAACCTAGTGAAAATGATAGAATTGGAGGACATATTCTTTGGAATAAATAAGAAGCAAATAGAATAGTACCGTCACCACCTAGTGTTAAAATCAAATCATAAAATTCAGGTGGATGATACGATCTATCAGTATACCAAAAATCTATCTTATTCTCATACTGTGGGAATTCTCTTAATAGCTGTTTGAAAGCCGGAAACTCTTTGAATTCGTTTTGAATGTATAGGGTGACATCAGGTCTATTTACGAGTAAGTACCGTATTATATTAAAAGTGTGCATGATCGGTTCATCATCAAATATTTTAGTAAGAATCAAAATTCTGGAGAAATTAGCTGATATTTTAATACTTTCTAAATTTCTTTGAATGGACCTGATTGAAGAGTTGATGAGATGAATTTGTTTCTTTGTCATTCGAGTTGTAGAAATTTTTGATAAATCGTGCTCAAGGCATGATTTATCCTTATCATCAAATAAATCAACTCTGTTTAACTCCGCATTAAGTAATGAATGAAACAGCGAATTCGTTGCAAGTGAGAGCTTTCTGCAGCTTTCCTTGGTCAGGGTACTACCTTCCTCTACTGAGCCGTTTTCTGAGTCAACCAACGTGAAGGAAATTGTCATTTTTTGTGAGCAATTCACCTAAAGACTCAATAAACTCGAAGCATCAAATAAACCTGGGGATTAAAAGCATTAAAAGCACGAAAATTGTTTGATTATCACGTGACCAGCAAAACATCCGGACATCTTGCTTTATCTCGATAATTCCGTTTTCAAATTACGAAGCCTTAATTGAAAGAAACAAAGAAGTCACTGCTAATTAAACCACTCACAATGTCTGACGAAACTCTTCAACAGGCATTGGTCACTGTCAGACACGAAACTGAGAAGATGAAACTGGCTCTGTCCAATAAGAAGCTCATGGATGCTCTCAAACACTCCTCCAATTATCTTTCAGAATTAAGAACCTCCACCCTAAATCCAAAACAGTATTATGAGTTATACATGGCTGTGTTCGACTCATTGGAACTACTATCAGCGTTCTTGAAAGATAGACATCCTCACTATCATCTGGCCGACTTGTATGAACTTGTGCAGTATACGGGTAATATCTTACCACGTCTTTATTTGATGATTACAATAGGAGCTGTATTTATGTCAACTCCAGATAGTCCAGTTAAAGAAATTTTAAAAGATTTGATTGAGATGTCTCGTGGTGTTCAATATCCTATAAGAGGTCTATTCTTACGCTACTATTTATCCCAAAAGACTAAAAATCTATTGATAAATGATGCAACTCCTGATAACTATCAAGAGACTGTTCAGTTCTTTCTAACTAATTTCATTGAAATGAATAAATTATGGGTTAGATTACAACATCAAGGGTTATCAAAGGATAAATTGAAAAGAATTGAAGAACGTAAGGAGTTGAGAATCTTGGTTGGCTCCAATTTGGTCAATATTTCACAATTAGATTTGGATTTGAAAACTTACAAACATGATATTTTACCTAAAATCTTGGAACAAATCATTCAATGTAAAGATATAATTGCTCAGGAATACTTATTAGATGTTGTCATACAGATTTTTCCAGATGAATTCCATTTAAATACTTTAGATGTGCTTTTAGGCTCTATTAAAAGTTTGAATCCAAATGTTGCGTTTAAAAAGATTTTAATAACTTTGATGGACAGATTATCTGATTTTGCTAAGAGAGAAGAAGTTGATTTAACAAAATTATCTCTTGAAGACGATGTCAAGAAAGAAGAAGTTAAAGACGAGAATGAGGAAGAAGTTAAACAAGAGAATGAGGAAGAAGTCAAAGAACTAACAGAAGAAAATAATGAAATTAAACAAGAAAATGAAACAAAAGAAATTATAAATAATCAGGAATTCAATTTATTTGAGAAAATATGGTCTTATATTTTAGAACTAGATGAAATCAACGATTTCACAGTCCAAGAATTAAATCAATTATTAGAATCAATTGCCAACTTATCATTTATCTACTATCCAGAAAATAATGAATGTATCACTGAAATTCTAAACTTTGCAATCAAAAAGCTAAATAACCTAGGGGAAACTAATGATGATGAAAATAATTTCCAAAGTTTTTTGCTAACACCAATCAATAATTATTCAAATTCCAATAAATTTTTGAACATTTTAAAAATTGAAGGTTTTGAAACTCTACTAAATTTACAACCTTCGAAGACCCAAAAACTAATTAGTACCAGAATACTGAACACTTTATTAAGTTTAAGAATTAGAATCAATAGGGTTGATAATTTGAATAAAATTTTAAACTTGATTAAAAATTTATTCATAAACAATGACTCAAGCGATAAAATCAAAGACTCACTATCAAAAATGATTCATTTAATCAACAACAGAGATCCAAAAGTCCACTCTGATTTATTAACTAACTTAAAAAAATTTATATCACAACTGAAAAATTCAGATGTTATAACTTATACTTATTCACCTTTATTTTTTAATACAATTAAGTTAATTAGATCTAAGAAAATTGAAGAGTCACTACAAATACAACTCTTCAAATTCATTCAAAGAGTATTGAACGAGCTGTTCAGAGCCAATGCAGTCGATTTAAGCTTTAAATTAAATCTATCAAGTGCTGTAATTGCAGATCAAGTTAAACTAGAAGAAATTGCATATGAATTTTATGTTCAATCATTCACCATCTTTGAAGAATCTTTAACTGATTCCAAGGTTCAATATCAATCAATAATCTCAATAATAAATTCATTGCAACAATCACGAAACTTCAGTCGTGAAAATTATGAAAATTTAATCACTAAAACTGCATTATACTGCTCAAAATTATTAAGAAAATCAGATCAATGTCGTGCTGTTTATTTAGCCTCACATTTATGGTGGGGTGTCGAAATACCAGCTTTAGGGGAAGAAGAAGGTGTCAGTACTTTTTATAGAGATGACAAAAGGGTGTTGGAATGTTTACAACGTGCTTTAAGAGTTGCAGATACAGCAATTGATCCAAATGTTTCAATTGAATTATTTGTTGAAATTTTGAACAGATGCTTATATTACTTCATTCATGGAAATAGTTCAGTCAATGTTAAGTATATCAATGGATTAATAGAGTTGATTGAAACTAATATCAAAAATCTAGAGTTGGAAGGTGAAGAAATCAATAACGAAAAAGGTCATTTTGAAAGAACATTACAATACATTAATTCACAAAAGGAAATCGATGAAAGATTCCAATTGATCACCTGGTGAGGTTGAAAATGAAATGTATAGAGAAGAGTAAACAAATATTAAAGAAATTAACTGTAAGATTATATACTCATCTCTCTTTTCCTATACATAATTTTCTGAAAAAAAAATCCTTTGCTAAAAACATAATCAGACTAAAAAAGACACTATAGATTTTCAATGATAATACGTTGAAGTCTGGTCAATTGTATATTATTTCTAATCAGAATAATGCTGGATAAACTCCCCAATGAGCTTAAGCTCAAAGTAATCCGCAGTTTGGACGCTAAAAGTGTTTATCAGTTGTTGATGATTCCCGCTTATCATAAGTTTTTGACAGTTGTACTAGTTGAACCATTTTTATTTTCATTAAAATCACACTACCCTGTGTTCTATGAACTCATAAAGAGGTTCAATGTTGAGAAACTTGATAAGCTAACCACGCTAGACTCAGGACTTGTTATCGTTCCATCATCTAAATTAAAAGATCTGAATTATAGAGAACATTCATCAAGAGTCTTCGTGGTGTTATGTACACCTAGGAATGTTGATCTATGTGGTATACAATCTTCATATATTATTGACTCAAAGATTTTACAGGGATATAATCTATATAAAGACTCCATCGAATTCCTGTTAAAGGATACAGAAGCTAGAATTATTGGTAACAAGGTTACTAATATAGATATTAAAACTGAATTATTCAACCCAAACTATTTTTATTTTCCAAATTTGTCATCATTTACAGATAATGGATCTACATGCTCTGACTCTAGTTATAAGTTGATGTTGGCTGCCTTGAAAGAAGTTAAATTGAATTCAACAAATGAGTCAATGATTAAATTATTCGACTTTGAGAACTCAAATATTAAAAGGTTAGAACTTGATTCATTCTCAAGAGATAAATTGGTTCTTCATGATAAAACTTTTAATAATTTAGAAAATCTTCAATTGAGAGGTTTAAGAGGTTTAGAGAATTTATTCCTACCAAATCTGAAGAGCTTAGAAGTTAGATATTTTCCTTTACAGTTCTATATTAGATCTGTCAATACCCCTAAATTAGAAGTTTTGAAACTTTACAATAACAGTGGATATGAATTAGAAATTCAAGATTTTCAATGTGGAGACACATTAAAGGAAGTGGTATTTTTATCAAAAGAAAGAACACATATTCAATCTATAGAAGGATTTACGATTCTTGAGAATACTGAAAAATTGGAAGTTTCTTCAGTTTTAGATATCTCTAGTTTTAATTTTAAAAAATTGAGACAACTACACATTTCAGTAACCAAAAATATGAGTGATCTAATAATTCCATTAAATCAATTGAAATCGTTATATTTAACAATAAGATCAACTTCGGAACAGACAACATTTCCCAAAATAAATGCACCGATATTAGATGAATTAAAGGTATCCATTGAGAAAAATGGGTTCCCATTACATGGTCTTGATAAAATATCAACAAATATTCAAACTTTACACATCAATAATCCATATTTGCCTTGGAAAAGCTGGGGGAAAGAGTTGCCATTATTTACAAATTTAAAAGAATTAACTTTAGAGAGATTATACATCGAATTGAATAAAGACCAAGAGATTTCAATCCCCGAATCATTAAAGAAATTAACACTGGTTAGTTCAAAGACTGAAAATGGAGATTTTTCGTATTTATTTTCACAGCCTAATTCTCTAGAAACTTTGATAATTGATATCAACTTTACACATAGAGAAAATTTAACAATTCATCAAAGTCTTCCAAACTTGCAGACTTTAATCATATCATCAACTCAATCTGTTTCAATTGATAATGATTTAACCAACTTGAAAATTTTAGATCTTAAATTTATTAGTTCAATTAAATCTAAAAATTTTCCAAATTTGTCAAAATTGTTATGTCCCCCAAAAATTAAGGAATCTTTAGGTTTCATTCCTTCAGATTGTGAGATTATAGTTGAAGATTCTAGAAGAATCTGATGCGTAGTATATGATTTGTTTAACGATATTTTTTCAAAATTGTTCAAGTAGGAGCTCCGCCTACTCATTTTCAACTCGGTTTGACAGAAAAATACACTAGACACGCTAGAGTACCATTAACTCATAATAATTCCTCATTAAGCGCATGTTTTTGTAAAATTTTATTCACATTCCATTTGAAGAATACAAACCAAGCTCTTTTCAATCGATCATTTGTCTCTCAAAGTTGATTTATTAGTGTTTCTATAAGCAACAAATCGCTCTTTAATGCCCGAAATAAATATCTACTAGAACTTCAAAGAAATCGCCTAAACTTCCCATCAAAAATTCAATCTAATCCATCAATTAGGCAAACTTGTTGCATTAGTTGATCTTAAAGGACACTCACTCCCAACAGTCTACTTAATTGCGTGCTTAACCAATATTCAGAAATCAGTTTTGTGTCAATCTAGTGTAAAAGCGGTTCAAACATCAACATCTAAAGAATGCTACCTCAATTACCGAACGAGCTCAACTGCAAAGTGATCAGTCAACTTGATGCAATAAGTGGCCTCAATGTTTTGAGCATTCAAACATCTCATAAGTTCATGAGTATTATCCTCGATAATTCTGAAGAAACTTTTACTGCATATTTTGATATTTTACAAGAATTAGGAATTGGTGAAATTGCTTTATTTGAAAATTTGGAAGATGTCACTGTATTGGAAACAGGGCTCACTGTCATACCACTTGATAAGATTACAGAAATGGACTTTGATAAGTTTCAATTAAAATTGAATCTTTTTTTCACTACATCCTCTAATTTCGAAGAAATTTGTGCTTTATTCAATAATGGTGGTCTTATTAATAAAGAATATGAAAAATTCATGAAACCTTTGATTGAAATTAATCAAATTAGAATCATTGGAAAAACAGTTACTCAGTGGGATGCGGCATTTACTAAAATAAACCCAAGATATTTCCATCTACCTGACCTTACAGAGATTACAACAGTGAATGCAGTTAATTTGAATCCATTCTATAAATTAAATGCTCCAAACTTAAAAGATATAAAAATCTCACAAGCTACACAAGGTATTATTGATATGTTTGATTATGAAGGGACTAAACTCGAAAAGTTAAACATTTCATGTAACTATGAAGCAAGTTCATTTAAAGACATCAAGATTGAAAGTTTGACTGAACTCTCTTTACTCAACGTTAAAGAAATAGAAAATCTATCATTTCCCAATTTGACTAACTTTACAATGGTTACATATTCAGGAAATCAAATGACTACAATTAATTCATTATATTGTCCAAATTTGAGAACGGTTAATATCATAAACAATAGCAATTATCCATTGAAGTTATCAAACTTTAGAACAGGTGACAAAGTTAATATGGTTAGTTTTGTTACTGATGTTTATCAAAATGTTGAAGATTTTGAACCTATTCAAAATGCAAAATTTATTGAAGTTTCTTCATTTGTCGATATAAGTAAATGCCAGCTCAGTAATTTGGTTTATTTGAGCATTGATTTAAAAAGTGAAACATATAATTTAGAAACACAATTAGATAGTTTAACTCATTTGAATTTTACTATATCTGAAGAGAGCTCAGCTATAAAATTTCCTTTCATTAACGCCCCAAAACTTGATGAAATTTCCATTGAAAATGATAATGAAACTTTCGTGTATGAAGGTTTACATGAATTACTAAAAAATGTCAAAATCCTGAGAATTAAAGATTATAACCATCCAAATGGGTTTAAAGAATGGGGTGAAAATCTTAGATCATATACGAATTTGGAAGCACTACACATTGAAGGTATGAAACTCAAGTTGAACAAAGATAACGTGCTTGAAATCCCTAAATCTTTAATCTCGTTAGATTTAACAGACAATTATATTCCATTAAATTCAGATTCTAATTATGATTTTTTAGTTTCAAATCCAGAAAGTTTAGAAATTCTATATATTGAAGACAGATTTGAAGAAACTCATGATATCATACTTTCTCAACATTTCTCTAAGTTGGTTAAGATGAACATTCTCGGATTTAAAGACATATTTGTCAAGAAAGATCTTTCTAATCTAGATGAGCTTGAAGTTGAAGCAAATTCCTTACATGGTACATTCTCGAATTTACGTGAGTTGTACGGAATTCAGGAAGTTGATGGATATATTCCTGAGAAGTGTAACAAGACTACCTTCGACTAACAACACTTCATAGTTAGATACAAACGGTAATAAACAATTTTTTTTTTTTCTCTTAGATAATTATATTGTTCATTAAATTTGTCTATACAATCTTATACTCCATCTCTTTCTGGCTTCTATTTGATACACCGTCTTCATTGATGTTTCCTTATAGCATTTTTTTCCATTTTTGTGTCAAAAAATCAGCAGCTCGGGAATTTTAGGATTTAGAACTTTTAATAATATTAGTCTCAATGTGGCCGGACCATGCCGGGGTGATCAACTTAAACCATCACCTTATTGGAAAAAAAATCGTTTAAAAAGTGTTTAGAATCCTTTTTTTAGATTTAATTATCTTCTTAATATCTTTCAATTCATTAAAAGAGTGAGTTGCAGCTTCAATATTGGGAAAAACAAGCAACATTGAACTCAATTGAGTGATTTACTCAGCTCTTTCAAATCACTGTTCCGTCTTCTCGATTAATACCCACATTTCAAGAGAGTAATTACTAACCATTTGATTTATAGATTAATATCATGTCATTATCAAACAAATTATCAGTCACTGATTTATCCCTTGAAGGTAAACGTGTTTTCATCCGTGTTGATTTCAACGTTCCATTAGATGGTAAAACCATCACTAACAATCAAAGAATTGTTGCTGCTTTACCAACAATTAAATATGTTGCTGAACATAAACCAAAAGTTATCATTTTAGCTTCTCATTTAGGTAGACCAAACGGTTCAGTCAATGAAAAATATTCATTGAAACCAGTTGCTGATGAGTTATCTAAATTATTATCAAAACCAGTCACTTTCTTAAATGACTGTGTTGGTGAAGAAGTTGAAACTGCTGTCAATAAAGCTACTGATGGTGAAATCATCTTATTAGAAAACTTAAGATTCCATATCGAGGAAGAAGGTTCTAAAAAAACTGAAACTGGTAAAGTTAAAGCTTCAGCTGAAGATGTTGCTAAATTTAGAAAACAATTAACTTCATTAGCTGATATTTACGTTAATGATGCCTTTGGTACTGCTCATAGAGCTCATTCTTCAATGGTTGGTTTTGATTTACCACAAAGAGCTGCCGGTTTCTTAGTTGCTAAAGAATTAAGTTATTTTGCTAAAGCTTTAGAAAACCCAGAAAGACCATTCTTAGCTATCTTAGGTGGTGCTAAAGTCTCTGATAAAATTCAATTGATTGATAATTTATTAGACAAAGTCAACATCTTAATCATTGGTGGTGGTATGGCTTTCACTTTCAAAAAAGTCATTGATGGTACTGCTATTGGTAAATCATTATATGATGAAGCTGGTGCAGAAATCGTTCCAAAATTAATTGAAAAAGCTAAAAAGAACAATGTTGAAATTGTTTTACCAGTTGATTGGATCACTGCTGACTCTTTCTCTCCAGATGCTACTGCCGGAACTGCCACTGCTGAAGAAGGTATTCCAGATAACTTACAAGGTTTAGATTCTGGTGTCAAATCAAGAGAGTTATTTGCTGAAGCCGTTGCTAAAGCTAAAACTATCGTTTGGAACGGTCCACCAGGTGTCTTTGAATTTGAAAAGTTTGCTGAAGGTACTAAATCATTATTAGATGCTGCTGTTAAATCTGCTGAAGCTGGTAACACTGTTATTATTGGTGGTGGTGATACTGCTACTGTTGCTAAGAAATTCGGTGTTGCAGACAAACTATCTCATGTTTCTACTGGTGGTGGTGCTTCCTTAGAGCTATTAGAAGGTAAAGAATTACCAGGTGTCGCTTACTTATCTTCCAAATAACTCCCGAGACTTTAAGTTATAAACTTATGTTGAACATTCAAATACACAAATTATCGTAACTATAGTTGTAAACAAAAAGTGTCCCAAACAGATTTCCTAATTTTCTGGGGTTTGAAAAGTGAAAAAAAATTATCTCCAGAAAAAAAACTGATTCTAAAAGAGCTAAGTTTTAAAGAAACCACAAACACAGAGAAGAGTCAATTTACTCGAGAATGCCAGTTTACACCGTCAGTCATGTGCAGAACATGAGGGTCTGTGTCGTGATGGTGGGTCTTCCAGCCAGAGGAAAGTCCTTCATCTCACAAAAAGTCGTTCGTTATCTATCCTGGCTATCAATAAAGGCCAAATCTTTCAATGTTGGTAATTATAGAAGAAAGACTGAATCTCATCCAGATGCCGAATTTTTTGACATGCACAATGAAGAAGGTTTGAAAATCAGAGCAAATGCTTGTTTGGATGCCATTCATGATATGATGACTTGGTTCAATGAAGGGGAAGGTGTTGTTGCTATTTTAGATGCAACCAATTCCACAAAAGAAAGAAGAGAATGGCTGTTACAAGTGTTAAGAGAGAACTGCATTGAACCAATGTTCTTAGAGAGTTGGTGTGATGATGAATCGGTTATTATGAAGAATATACTGGATGTTAAAACAACATCACCAGATTATGTTGGATCTGATCCTGAATTAGCCGTCAAAGATTTTGTAAAAAGAATCGAAAAATATAAAGAAGCTTATGAGCCAATGACCATTGAAAACAGTAAAGATCTAACATTTGTTAAGTTAATTAACGTTGGGGAACAAGTCATTATTAATAAGATTCAAACTTATCTCGAAAGTAGGATTGTTTATTACGTTATGAATCTACATATTAAACCAAGAACTATCTACTTATCAAGACATGGTGAAAGTATGTATAATTTAGAAGGTAAGATTGGAGGTGATGCAGATCTAAGTGAACGTGGGTTTGAATATGCTAAAAAATTACCATCACTAGTCAGAAAGGCTATTGGTGATGATGATGTCAGTTTGACTGTTTGGACTTCAACTTTGAAGAGAACCCAACAAACTGCAAGACATTTACCATATGATAAACTACAATGGAAAGCCTTAGATGAATTAGATGCAGGAGCCTGTGATGGTTTAACTTACGAAGAAATTGAAGATCAATTTCCAAATGATTTCAGAGAAAGAGATGAAGATAAATACGAATACCGTTATAGAGGGGGTGAATCTTATAGAGATGTTGTTATCAGATTAGAACCTATTATCATGGAATTGGAACGTCAGGAGAACATATTAATCATCACACATCAAGCAGTCTTACGTTGTATTTATGCTTATTTTATGAATGTTCCACAAGAAGAATCCCCATGGATGTCTATCCCATTACACACACTAATCAAATTAGAACCAAGAGCTTATTCCACTATTGTTGAAAGAATCAAGGCTGATATTCCAGCTGTGAGTACTTATAAAGAGAAAGGAACGAGTAAGCTAGGAGAATCTGTGGATCCTAAGAATCTCTCTAAAAACCTGATCACGGGTGCACCTACTGTTTAGTTATGTTAGCTGTCTAAATAAATATCACTATGAGACATGAGTTTATTTTAATCAATTCTCGCTATCTGTTCGTGAGGCATCAAGTAGAAAATCAGGAGCTCTGCCTGGAGAATCTGCAGCTTTTGCCTAGAGAATAGCGCCTTATCCGCCTGTATTTTTATTTTTTAGCCGCTAAAGCCTACCGTAAAACTCTGGTACGCGCCACAAATCCACGGCATATTTGGATTACTTTTTATCAATTGACTTAATAAATCGTTTCTGTGACTCTTGATAGAAATATAACCAAATTTTTATTTTGGTCTTTTACAAACATGAAGAAGTTCTTCAAGAAGTCGACCAATCAAAGTGGCGCCTCTACTGTCAATTCTCTTGACAATACTTCCGTTATGAGTGCTGGTGCCTCTAGTTCTAGTAATATGAGCTCCAAAGATCTTGAAAATAGACAAACCGTTGATGATAATGATAATAATGCCAGGGATGATGCCTTCAATACCATCCAGGATTCTCACAGCACCACGGGTGCTGCATCCAGCTATAAATCATCCTTGTTTTCTACAAATTCAACGTTTGATTCACTTAGTACAAACCCATCATCAAAGCCCTCTACTAGGCAAAGATCTGATAAAAAGAATTTAAATACCTCATTAGGACAAATCGATGAAAGTACTGAAATGTCAAGTTTTTTCTTTCAAGAGAGTGGGAATTACTCTAACAAATCTGGTGGATTTTTGAGTGATGATATTGGTAGACCTTTACGAGCAATAAATGCTGATTTATACAATGAATTAAACACTGATTCAAATTCATCCATGAATGCCAATAATAGAAGATTTAGTGATAACGAATCAGTTGAAGTTGATGAAAGTTTCGAAAGGTTAGAATTAGATAAAAATTTAAAGATCTTAAATGAAAATCTATTGGAATTAATTGATCAGTTAAAAGATGACTCTATCAATATTTCAAAGGCAACAGTTTCTATAATTGATCTGTTTGAAACTTTTAAATTCCCAAAATTCAAAATCCCTTTGAATGAAGATGATCTGAATTTGAAACTATTGATGATTTTTTTCCTGCAATTTCATGATAATTATTTAAGATTCAAAGTTTACCTAACTTCTCAAAAATTATTAACCAGAAAATTGATTGAATTCTTAAAGAAATTAGGTCTGACTTTCTCATTCGACATTAACGGTACAATTCCATTCTTAACAAATTTCCCTATTCCTATCCAAAATTCCAATTCAGCGATGAACTCAACATTAACAAAAGTTGAAAAAATTTTAAATAAAATTTCAGATTCGAGCTCTTCTTTAGTCTCAGATCAACAAGGTGCATTCATAGCTCCAATATTAAGAGGTTTTTCAGAAAATACTTGTGTTGTTACAATAATGTTTGGAATTCCTGATCCACAACCTGAACACTATGAAATAATTAATGTAATGTATCAGAGTTTCCCAGATATTCATTTTTTCATAGTCAAAAATTCGATCCAAGTGTGTAATGATACAACAAGTACAGTCAAAGAAGAATCAAAATTATATAGATTCAAACCACCTTTCAAATTACCAAATTATAAATCACCTGAAATTTCAATTTCAATATCTACAGAAAATAGTTTGAAATCATCAGGGACTCTAGCATGTTATTTAAAACCAATAATTCCATCAGATTCGAAGGACACTAATTTATTACAGTATAAAGGTTCAAAATTTGCTTTATCTTGTGCACATGTTTTATTATCAGAAATGACCAAAAAGTCAAAAGATTCAGAAATTCATTATCCATTGATTCAAGCGCCTTCAAAAGTTTTAATCAATAGTTATAAAAAAGCATTGATTGAACAACGTGATAAATATGCATCTGATTCGATTGAGTTCAGATCATTTAACAATGAGATTTTAAATTGTGACTCAAATTATAATTTACACTTAGGCCAAGTTATTTGGGGTGAAAGAATTTTAATCCATAATAAAATAAGTGATATTGCTATTGTTAAATTAGATAAATTACAAAACGCTTCTAATTCATTGATCTCAAACATAAACAATAATAATACATTAATCAAGGACAATAATAATGATTTACCAATTCATTTAAATTTCAAAAATTCAAAAATTGTTAAAATAATACCCAAATCACAATTTGAAAATCATTCAAAAGTTTTCAAGATCGGTTCTTCAACAAATTACACAACCGGGTCAATCAATGGTATTAAAATGATTTATTGGTTAGAAGGACACTTACAAACTTCAGAATTCGTAGTTAGCTCATCAAATCAATTTGCAAATTCTGGTGATTCTGGTTCTTTAATCTTAAATGATTTAAATGATCAATTTGGACTGGGTGCCATTGGAATGTTGCATTCTTTTGATGGAGAAATGAAACAACTTGGGCTATTCAGTACGTTGGAAGATATATTAGGTAGATTAAAGGATGTTACTGGGGTTGAATGGGATTTACTATAACTAGACTAGGATTATATCTATACTTTCATTATTACGAAGTTATGACTATTTAAGGAGAGAATAATATATATATATATATATATGCATATGTAGGAGTTACTGCTTGGTTAATTTACAATGTCAATTTCAGTTTCAAAGAAAAATATATTTTATGTACAACGTTTTTTTTTCTGTTTTGGAATATTTTAAAAGAATAATAATTATGGAGATGAGCTTGAATGATAATGAACTAAGATCACAAGAACTCTTTAGCCTTTCTTCTATAGGCATTACAATCCCTTAACCAATCTCTATAGTTCTTTAAACTTAAAATTTTTTCACCATAATAATCAGGAACAGGATTACTAAAACTTTGAGAGCTTGGATCGACTCTATTTCTAACAATTCTATTCAATAGTTCTTTATCTTTAGCTTCAAATTCATTTAACCTTTTCTTATTGAATAAATTGAACACAAAATTCCCAAAAAATGGTCCAATTAAAAATCCAAACCCACCAGATGTAATAAAACCAGCTGCAAATATCATGAATGGATCAAATCCGAAAATTAACTGTGTTGGATCGACTTCAATATTAGCTAAAACGTTCCATGAAACACTTGAGGTGACTAAAGCAGTAGTGACTGAAGATGCTAGATTGATATTACGCTGTTGTTTTCTTAAATTGAAGAATTTCGTCCATGATAATAATTCAGTTTCTTTAGTGATTGTTGAATGGGTCTCTTGGGTTTTTTCAGTCTTTTTGAGAATGGTTGACTTGTGAATGTTACGTGTTTGTGGATTGGAAAGTAGTTGACGCTTCAAAGAAGAGTTGATAGTTCTAGAAAGCATGATTGGCGTGTGTTTTATAGTGTAAGGATTCTATCTGAAGAAGTAAAATGATTTTTTTGAGCTTCAATATTTATTCGAGAACCGGTGGAGGTTCCCGGAATTAAAATACACACTCACACGATATAAGAATCTTACTAAGTTACACACAAATTTAGGCCATAGAGTAATCCCAATAATCAATATTAAATTAATAAAACACGCCGAAATGAAATCTATAAATTGTTTAACATTCATCTTCTTCGATTAATTCTGGTAATCTTTCAATACTTTCACCACCGTAAACGATTTGGTAAATAGCTTCAAATAATGGGAATTCTGCAGTCAAACCCTTGTTAGCTAATAAGTCATGGACTTCTTTAGACGTGATGATACCTTGAGCAGATTGACCGTTTAATAGTTCTTTTTCGGTTTCTTGTGCAGATTTACCAGTAATAGCCATATGTTTAGCAACTCTAACGTTTCTACCACCAGCACAAGTGGTGATTAAATCAGCAACACCAGCAGATTCTTTAGTGAAAGTGTCTTGGTTAGTTTCACCTGGGAAGAAAACTTCTGCAAACTTGATGGTTTCATTTAAACCAAATCTTTGAATAGCAGCAGCAGCGTTATCACCCCAGTTAACACCTTGAACGAAACCAACACCTAAAGCAACAACGTTTTTCAAAGCACCAGCTAATGAAACACCGGTAACATCTTCAACGACACGGACGTGGAAATATGGTCTGTGGAAAGCAGCTTTTAAAACAGCTCTATCGATATCTTTACCTTGACCTTGGAAATCATTTGGTAGGTTGTAAGCAACGGTAGTTTCAGACCATTTTTCTTTGGCAACTTCTGGGGCTAAGTTAGCACCTGATAAAGCACCACAGTGTAAACCTAAGTTTTCAGTGATATAAGTGGATAATAATTTACAACCTTCTGGAGTGACTTCTAAACCTTTTAAACAAGAAATTGCTCTGGCATTTGGTTTTAAAACAGCGTTGGCCTTTAAGTTCTTGACAATTCTTGGTAAGAATTGATGAGGAATGTTGAAGACGATTAAATCAGCAGTGGCGACAGCTTTAGCAATATCTGGTTCAGCATGTAAATTTGTTGGTAATTTAATATTTGGTAAATATTTGACGTTTTCATGTTTGGTGTTGATGATTTCGGTTAATTTGGTACCGTTAATTAATTCTTCAAAGACCCACATATCAACTTGATGTTGAAATAAATGAGGTCTAAGAGCAGCGTTTTCAGCTAAAACTTTGGCAATTGTAGTACCCCAGTTACCTGAACCGATGACGGTGATTTTGTATGGTTTGACAGGAGTCAAGGAGACTTGTTTTCTTGAGGACAAGTGGGAGGATAATTGTGATAATCTTTGAGTTGGTGACATTCTGAATCTTTTGATTGAACTGACTAACATATAAAATTTCCGAAGTACTAAAAGAGGTGCAAATCTGATTTTATTTATATGATTTCTTTTCTCTCGTTGAAATTTGTCCATGAAATTTTTTTTTTGTCCGGGAATTTTCTGGGGAAAAAGGAGAAAACCGGAATGAATTTTCTGAATTTTAAGCGTTTCTTTCAAATTGAGAAAGAGAAGAGGTATATCTTATAGTTAATTTAGTAGAAGAGTCACACAAATATAAGGGTTAGGAATAGGAGTGATGCTGAATTCAGTTCTCAGAGTTAACAGAACTCAACCCTTTTTTCTCTCTTTTCATGGTATTAAAGTGCGGCTGTTCCAATTTTCAAGTTCAATTACTTGATTCTGATTCAATTTGATTAATGGATAAAAGGGGGGGCATTCATCATGTACAGAATTTAAAATCAAGGCCATGAAGTTTTAAGTGCTAAAAAAGATCTTATACTTAAATTAACGGCATGAAATGGAATAGAAAAGATCTGTGATGCATATTATCTGAACTAATCACACCCAAGCTCAAGTATAGAAGTTCGTAGTCACTTGTACCTGTTGACTCTCAACAAATATCGGCTATATTTTCCTCTTTGCAAAATTATGACACTGTCCGATTTTCGGCTATTTTATGATGATTTAACCTTGACACAATTATTCGTTTTCAGCCCAACACGACATCATTTGATAAATGATAACTGAAATAGATCGTTTAATCAAAATAAAAACTTGTTTATTCTTCAAGTTTTGAAGTTCGGGATTTCCAATTTGTATTCGAAGCCTGAATGGATAAATCTGTGAATAATTTATCACCTTTTCTCTTTAGTAAACTTCAGAGAATCTCGAATCTGGATGATAAAATTCTGTTTCAATTTTAAAATTAACTTTTCTTTTGACATAATTTTATTTCCATCACAGTTCCAGATTGGTTTGATAATGGTTAATCAATCACGATTCACTAGAAATTGATGTCAATTGATCTTACTAGTCTAAGTAATCATATCTGTTTTCTGCCATACATCTTGTGCTCAATTTAAGAAATTGTTTACTCAATCTTTTTGGTTTATTCTATGAATATTTATGTACTCGATATGAGAATGAACTCTTTTAGTGAGGGAATCTTCTAGTGAGGGTTTCGTTAGCTATCGTAGAATATAAACCGCATTTTCTGTGTACATACTATGTAGTTGTTTAGAATCGATTTATGGTACTAAGAAGCCTAGATTTAAAAAAAATGTATTTCAATGAAAGTTACAAGAGTGATTTGAATTATCAAGATATCCCTTTTCTTAACCATTGAGCCCATTAACACTATTTACCCAAAATAAATTTTACTTTTCACTCAAATTTGTTTCTCGAACCTTGAATCTTGATTCTTTCAGGGTTCCAAAACAACAATTCTTCAAAACAGCTTGAATAAGCCATTTGAGTTGTTTTATTACTTTTACACTCACATTCAGATGTGGTATAACTACCAAAATGATCAAATTTGTCACAAATACAATATATTCAACATATTAACATTTTAAACATTACAACTGAAGAGTACATTCAACATACTAGAAATTATCACATCACATTAAACACACAGGAAAATACGTACTATGTACATACATTACAATCAATAGAGACAGTTTATTGGTCAGTTAATGAACTTGCATCAATCAAAGAGATAGATTCATTGATTATTGGTCAGAAATAACGAGGATACAGGAATAGTTGCATTAGAATGTGAAGCAGTCGATATAATTGGTTAGATAGATGCAGGAACTACAGTAACTGGATATTAGTCATTGAAACGTAATTTATAGTATATATAGATGGGATTCCTGAATAATAAGTCTGAAAAGGTTTATAGGAAGGAACCCTTTCAGAATACATATTTTGACACTACAACTTTAAGTAAATCCTTGATATAAAAGAAAATCACCACTTTTTATTCTAATCGTTCTTTTTTTTTTCTCTTAAATTTTTTTATTAAAAACTATACAACTAAACACAACTCTCTTTTATTCTAATTTTTACAATTTCTTCGATAATCTTCTTTTCAACTAAATCTTCCTTTGTGTGTGTGTTCTTATATTTTTTTACACAGGGCTACTACCATAGGATCGAGTAGAATTTTCTATGAAAAGCTTTCTGATAAGAAAATGGGCGTGTGGCGTAGTTGGTAGCGCGCTCCCTTAGCATGGGAGAGGTCTCCGGTTCGATTCCGGACTCCTCCAAAGATATTTTTTGATTTTTTTCCTTTTAGTCTGTCGTTGCCTTTAACTGGAGTTGAAAATTGAATAGTTTCAAAATTTCTATTTAATATTTTTGCATCATTAAGATCATTCAAAGTGGAGTCAGATCCAAATAGGTCTCCGATTTGGTTACCTTTTGACTTTCAATGAGGGATTAACCGAACAAACGTCGTTCTCGGTAAATTAATTTCCTTTGATCCTTCTAAAATAAAATCGAATCATTTATTCACAAAACTACATCTTTCCCCATAAATCATTTCAACTAAAGAGCTCAATCACACTCACTCATCTACAGGCTACCGATCATCTAAAATTTACACAAGCTCGCTTTCAAGTTACAACCGATATTCTGCTCCTGTTTTATTATGAGTTTATGTAATGGTCCTATCAGAATCTGGGGTAGTAAAGCCTCATCCATTCTAAAAAGATTCATAACTTCAACATCGCCAAATTTGAGTAACTACGGTATTTCTAAAGAGTTCACACATCATGATGTCAGAATTAGTTTCAATAATAGATATACAGAAGTGAAATTCTTGAAAACTAATGAGAAATATAATTTATCTAATGCATTTTTAAGAGATTCATCAAAAGGTCAATTATCAATTGAAAAGTCATCTGCTCAAAAATTATTTACAACCGCATCAATTATAAACGTGATCCCTAAAAGAGTGGAAATCGGCTCAGACAACACTTTTACTATATGTTGGTCTGATGGTGAGAAATCTATGTATTCCAAAGAATTCTTAGAAACTTATTCAACTGATAGAAAACCTGGCAGATCTTTTGATGATGAGGTTATTCATTGGGATCCATATAAACCTGATACTTCGTTCCCAAAATTACCAAATTATGATTATCAAGAATATTTGAAAGATGATTCTATCCTAGCTAAAGTTTTAGACGATTTGAATAAATTTGGTATTTCATCAATTGTAAATATTCCATCGAAAACTGATGAAGAGCTTATAAGTTATCCAATTGTCAAAACAATTGCAGAAAGAATTGGGTATGTTAAAGAAACATTTTATGGTACTGTGTTTGACGTTAGAAGTGTTCCCAATGCAAACAATATTGCGTATACTGACAAATTTTTACCATTACATCAAGATCTTCTGTATTATGAATCACCACCAGGCTTACAGTTGCTACATTATATCAAAAATAAAAGTACAGGCGGTGAAAGTTTATATGCTGATGGGTTTGCTGTAGCTGAACATATTAAAAAAGTTGACATTGAAGCATATAATGCATTATTAAAAGTTCCAACTAATTTCCATTATGATCTTAATGGCCACCATTACTTCCAATCAAGACATTTGATTGTTGAGGATCAATTGAAGTCAACTGAGGAGAAAACTGTTTATAAAGAAGTTAATTACTCACCACCATTTCAAGCCCCATATGAATATGGAGTAGCAACAAAAGGAGAATTTGAAGAAACACTTGAAGATTCATCAAAGAGAAAAGAATTTGAAGATTTTTTAAGGGGATCCAAATTATTCGAAGAATTTGCTAATGATCCAAAGAATAAATTGAGGTTTAAGACTGAAGAAGGTACTTGTATCTTATTTGATAACCGTAGAGCTTTGCATGCTAGAGAAGCATTTGATGCTAAAAGTGGTGAGAGATGGTTACAAGGTTGTTATATAGACAAAGATGCTTATCAATCCAAATTGAGAGTTTCCAAAAGAAATTATTAGAATACGTTTTCTATTCCATTTAAAATATTTTTGTATCGTGTAAAAGAGTTTGTCTCTCTTTTATGTTTTTGTGACGCGTAAAAAAATTTGTCAACAAAAAAATAGTTTAGAAGATAACACAACAGAAAACACACACAATTTTTTTTTGTTTTTAACTCTCACTCTTTTGGAAACCATACACCCTTGGTCAGTTGTTAGAATCACTTGAATCATGTCGGATCTTCTTCCTGAGAACTATCAGGATTTCTTGAATTACCATACTGCTTTAAAGCAATTCTTGAATACTTCAACTGGGCCATCAAAACCAAATCCCGCAAGAGCTGCAAAGGCAAGAGACAAATTGTTTAAACTATCATCTTCCCAGTTCTTTGAATTGAGTACTGATGTCTACGATGAACTGCAAAGAAGAATCGATGAAGCTAGTGATGAACCAGACTTTTTATTACCAAAATCAACTTTCCATCCAAAGAGAAATGAAGCTAGAGAAAAGCTTGGTTTATTACAACAATCGAGATTCAGAGATCTAGTTAGTGACATTTTGTACGAAGTTGAAAGAAGAGGTTTTCATATTCGTCAACAAGCAAAACATGAACATTTGAAGCAAGTTGATCCGATTCAAAATAAAGGCTTAGGTATATCTCAACAAAGTAGTTTATACCCTGATACTTCTTCAAGTTACTCAAATCAGCCAGCTGGTGTTGTTAGTATCCAACAATCTACCATAATTCCAACCAAAGCTAATCTGGCTTGGAGCTCAGATGAAGACGAAGATCATCAAAGATCATCTCTGAATAAACAAGTCATAATTCCGGCTCAAGATCTAAAAGAATCTGGAAATCATGCAAAAAGTTCTTCAATCAACAGCTTCAATGGTATCCCATCTTCAAGACTGGCTCATAGCGATATAGATTACGTAGGGGAGCTGAATAATGCAATCAAAAGCAAACATGCAACTGATAAAAATAATTTAAGTACAGGTGTCACGAGAGGTTTATCAGTTTCCAAAGGAAGAAATAAAGATAGGGAGATTGAAATGTTGTTAGAAGAGGGTACTAAAATGGATAAAGCTATCACTGATTTGGAAGGAAGAAATAATTTATTACAATCTAAATCTGATAAATTTGAAAAAGAATCACAAGATTTGTTACAAATTAACGGAAGTTTAAAGGATCGTGTATTTAGTTTGGAAAGAGAAATTGAAACCAAAAACGATCAAATCAAAAAATTATTCGACCAGATTCAAAATCCAGTTTTACAATCAAATAAATCAAGAGGAGTGAAATCAAATGTCGAGGAAGATTTAGATGTCAATTTATTGAAAAGAGAAGTCGAAGAACTGAAAATTAAACTAGCTTCATTTGAAACAGGAAAAATTGAATCAGTTCTAGGATTAGATTCAACATCTGATGATAGTAAAAGTTTTGAGAGCCTTACTTCAAAGAATGGTCTAGTACCATTTTCATTACTGAAGTCCTTCAGAAATTCAATCAAAGATTTTTTGATTGAATTATATGAAAATAAAAAAACCAAGCAAATTGATACAAATTCAATTTTTGATTCGATTTCCAAAATCACTAAAACTTCGACAAGTATTGCAGGTTGTGCTTCAAATACTGAAAAGGCTGAACTGATTAGAGCTGCTATTTCTCATCTTATTACAACAACAAGATATTATGCAATTTATGGTGAAGCTTTACCCTCATTAGTTGTTGAAAGCGCTGCCAGTGAGGTTGTTTTTACAGTTTATGATTTTATTCAAGATGTTAAATTACATACTATTGAAATGAAAAATGATCAAGATGATTTAGCTATCATCACTCAATCTAACCGTTCATTTAACTCTTCAAAGGCCTTTGAATCAAAGGATCTTGAAACGAGGAATGTTGAATCAGTTAATGTTTTATCAAAAGAGGTTCAACCAAGAAATACTGAGTCGAAAGAATTCAACTCACCAAATTCTCAATTCAGTGAATTTGAACAAGACGATAAGACCGTTTCACCAGTTAAACCATTAAGAATGACCAAACGTGGTGAAAGTCTTCCAAATAGAGATCAAAACGAATCATTTTCAAATAAAAACATAAACCGCTTGGATCTTAGTATCAATACAGCTACCGCAAATGAAATTGTTGAGGAAACCAAAGCTTTAACTCCATTACCAAAATCAACAGGGTTAGCCTCTCTAGTCTCAAGATATTCTCCAGATTCTACTAAAAGAAGTTTTATGAATAATGGGTCCAATAATAATAACAACAACAACTACAATAATAATAATAATGAATCCAGTGTATCACCATCTTATGAAAAGACTACAGCTCTGAGAAGATCATCATCGAATAATATCTTATCTAAAGTTAAACAATTTGAACAACAATCTCAAGAACTTGGATCAAAAACACCATCCCCTTATGGGAAAAAGACTTTCATTAGTCCATTGCAAGATAAAATTGTCTCACAATTTGGTAAGAAAAGAACAAGTTTAGAGATTTCTGATTATGAGCCTTCAATTGAAGTCGAGGAAAAGGACCTTGAATTATTTGATAAAGATATAGAACATAATGGATTTATTAAAAATAATAAAGAAGTTACTAATACGGCTGAAGATGAAGATGAAGATGAAGATGATTTTAATGAAGATTTCAATAGTTTAGGTATTGACACATATAGAACAAATGTTATTAAATCCAAACCATCAGATAAAGCTATTGAAACTAAGGATGATTCATTCAATAATTTAGATTTGGCTAGTTTAAAACAAGCAATTGCTAAAGATACACTAAATAAACCAATTACAGAAAATGAAAGTAAAGAAATCAAAGAAACAGAAAAAGATGAATCTATAAACAAACTATCAAATGGTCATAAATTTGAGACTGTTGAATCTGAGATCCTAAAGATAAGAAGTGTTGAAACTATAGAAAATAAATCAGAAGAACCTGTTACTTTCACCTCAAATGATACAAAAAAAACTGATCATAAGAAAGGGGCTTTCAATAATATTAAAGAAATTGTTACAGATGAGAATGGAACTCTCAATAATATCAAAGAAAATTCTGCTACAGGCGATGAAGAAAGTCTAAATAATATTAAGGAAGAAACTATTACTGCTAAGGAATTGGATTCAATTGACTTGAAAGAAGATATCAATGACAATAAAGAAGACATCAGTGACAATGCTGAAGATATCAATGACAATAAAGAAAGTCTGAATAAACTAAATGAAACAACCAAGAAGGTGTTCAATATAAATAAAGAAATATCGAATGGTTCTAAATTCGAAGCTATTCCAGTTTCACTGCAAAATAAGAGTCTTCAACTAGTTCAACCACAAGTGAAATCTGAAGAAGAGCACGATAATGATGAAGAGGAAGAAGAATATGAAGAAGAAGAAGACGATGATGATGAAGAAGAAGAAAGATTTGATATTGACGAGTTTGTTATTGATAATCCAGATAATACATTAGCTGAATTATCACTTTATTTAGAGCACCAAACAGTCAAAGTCATTGCTACAATTCAATCATTATTGACATCAATCAAAACGGCAGATTCAACTAATGGTGAATTAAGAAAAGGCTCAAGAGCTATTAATGATGTTGTTGGTCAAATGGTTGAAGCTACTAGTGTTTCCATGAATCAAAGTCGTAATGCACAGCTGAAAGAACACGGATCTTGGGTTGTTGATACATTATCCAATGCGGGTAGAAGAATGAAAGATCTAACGCAAAATGATCAACATACTACAAAACACGAAGATGACGACTATGCCGACAAACAATTCAAGCAAAGATTGGCCGGAATTGCATTTGATGTTGCTAAATGTACCAAGGAGTTGGTTAAAACAGTCGAAGAAGCTAACCTGAAAGAAGAGATCGAGCATCTGAATAAGAAATTGATTAAATAGTCGTTCTTAGCGATATTTAAATTTCAAATTTTTAGTTTTCTTATATATTAATTCTATGTTTACATTTGGCCCGAACCAGTAATTTTCGCGGCATTATTCCCCTCACCTGAGAGTGCCCGATTGGGAAGATAAGTGGAGAAAAAAGTGACACAAACGACTCGCTTAGTCAGTGCGGTGCTCAATGAAACGAATGAATTGTTTTCATATAATTAGCATTTTACAAACTTGTCTCTTTCGCCTTCGATTACTTAAGAGTTGATGCCCCTTTAACTGTTCCAACCAAGGACATGACGTTACTCTCAAACAACAACATGCTCTCCCAAAACAGCAACTTCAATTCTTCCATATTGGCTAGCTCGAACACCAATCTCCAAAACAATGCAAACTGTTCAAATCCTGTGGAGAAACCTCCACTTACTACAAGTAATAACAACATGAATTCAAAAGTAAACAAAAGATTAGATAGAGTGCCTGAAAATTTAGGCCCTAATGGTGTTACTCCATCTGGTAAACCAAGGCTATTTGTTTGCAATGTTTGTACAAGGGCATTTGCTAGACATGAACACTTGAAAAGACATGAAAGAGCTCATACTAAAGAGAAACCATTTCATTGTGGTGTTTGTCAAAGAAAATTCTCTAGGAGAGATTTATTACTAAGACACGCTCAGAAGTTACACCCAGATAGCGAAGATGCTATTAAAAGATTGAGAAGACGTACTTCAAGATCAAAATCTATCACCAGTGAAAATGATTTGACTGGTACTAATGATGTTAATAATGGCTTTAAGAAGATGAAATTGGAAGGTTCATTTGATATAATGCATCCTGAAGATAACCAACAAATCAACCAATACTTCAGTGGTAATAGTAACAGCAACCAACTACAGTTTGAAAATCGTACATCTGAAAATTTTCAAGATGGTTTATCATTTGATAAAAATGTCTTTAGAAATCGTCGTACTTCATTTAGTGCTGCTTCATCAAACAATTACGCAAGTGCTTCTGGTAACCAACAGCATTATTCTGGTTCTGTTGAGTTTTCAACACCTCAATTACTGCCTGTTGATCATTTAGGTACTTCACATTATGAAGCCGCTTTCAATAATAACAATCATAATCAATCAAATGCAAATAATTGGGACTCTGAAATTAATAACATTCCAGGTTTGGATTTTCTTGAAAATTTACCATCAAACCATGTTACAAACTCAAGAAGGCAGGAGCATGATCTTTCTGGAGAAGAAGTTTCTATTGTTGATGGTAGAAGTGCTACAATTAACGCTAAAAAGACCAAAAAGAAGAATTTTGGTCGCAATGATATCTTTGGTTATTCATTTTATGATGATAATTATCAGTTAGCAAATGAAGTTGAAGACTATAATAACAACAATAATCGTTTAACATTCCCAAAATTACCGTTAACCTATTTGAATGAATTCTCTACTCATACATCTCCAGAAGGTCATTCTGGTGGTAGTTCATCAATGAACCTTGAAAGCTTAAACGAGTATGAACTATTGAATGATTTAGAGGTTCCAAATCATGAAGAAAAAATTCTAAGTGTTGGTTATTCATTTTATGAATCAAATGATTTTGCATCTTCAACTATAACTCCATCCACTTTGAGTTTTTTCAATAGAAATAATAATCCGTTGAAAAGATCTGCTTCTGATATGGATATGGACACTGTTAGTAAAACCAATAATGATCATTTTGGTGGAGTTTCATATGATTACTCAATCACTTCAGATCATTTTAAAGATCTTGAACAACAGAATATTGATGGTTCTAAGATTGAAATCGAAGAAAATGGTCTTTCCAAAACAAAACTATTCACTGAATCTCTATCAGATAAAATCTCAAAAGTCTTGATGAGATATCCATTTATTGGGTTATTACCACCAAAGTTACCAGCTTTGAAAAAATTAGAAATATTCGTTGAAAACTTCAAATCTAAGTTCTCAGTGCACCATCCATTTATTCATAAGAATTATATAAATGAGTTTGCAATGTATGAATATACTTTGAATGAATCCTCAGGTGATGATCCAACTCCTCATGTTTGTTTACCATTACTAATTGCAACCATTGGCGCTTTATTTTCAAACGATAAACGAAGTGCAGCAGACTTGTACGAAATATCAAGACGTTGTATTCATGTGTATCTAGACTCAAGAAAGAAAACTGAAGAGTTTGAAAAGTCAACAACTCATAATTCGCCATTATGGTTAGTCCAGTCTTTAGTATTGAGTGTTTTATATGGTTTATTTGCTGAATCCGAAGAAGCTGATTTAAGCATCATTTTAAGACAAGTTAATGCATTGTGTACACTAATTAGAGTCTCAAAATTCAATCTAGTCAAATTTAATCTAAACAGCATTGAAATTAATGAAAAATATTTTAATGATTATATTTTACATCAATCTAAGATTAGAACTGTTTATCAAATCTACAACATTTCAAGTTTATTAACAGCCATCTATAATATTCCACCATTCATCAAATTTAAAGAATTGAAGTGTGATTTACCAGACTTAGGAAATTATTGGAGATGCTCGAATGTTGAAGAATTCAAAATCAAATGTGTTGAAAACAGCACACTTAATTATAATTTAAACTTAGAGAGAATATTTAACGATGTTCTTTCAAATAATCCAATCAATTATAAAGTTTCTGAATTTGGAGCAAACGTTGTTATGTTCTCTGTTTTACAACATTTTTATTTGAATAAAAATGCGGCTAATTATTCTTCAGGACTTTCACCAAATCAATCAAATTCTTCAAATATAATCAATAATTTCCAATGGGAAAAACTGTTAATTAATCCAAATCCTTCAGTTTCAATCATGTTGAAGAACATTTCAGTTATTAGATCTTTACTGATTGATATTTCTAAAGTTAAAGATTATTTATGGACTAAAGAATGGACTAAATTGAGTCAAGAATTTGTTACTCTGAACTGTAAAAATGAAGATTTATTAGATGCCTGCGATTATTCAATTAGATCACTATGCTTAATTTTCATTAATGATGAAAATTCATCAAATTTCCAAAATACTTTAAGTTTATCATTTCAATTTTTATTCTTTAATTATTTTCATATTGCTAAATTTTTATACAAATTTGAAAGAACAATTTTCAAACATTTCAATAATGAAAATCCATTGAAACAAAGTGAATTAAATGAAATACCAAAATATTTTTCAATATATTTAAAGATTGCAAAATTTTTAGCAGACTTAGAACAAATTTTCATTAAAAATTTCAACTATCATGATGAAAACTCAAAATTAGCATTGAAAGATTTCGATAGATCTAGATATAACTTTGGCTCATTTCCTAGATTATATGAAAGTGAGTATCCAAAAGAAGTTAATTTGAATCAAGTTTTTAAAGTTGTTAAACTAAAACTATCCTCCAATATTTTAAAGATTGGTTCATTTACGTTTCAATACATTTATGATAAAAAAATGGCTTTCAACATTTTCAACAATTTAAGCATTGCTTTAATCGAAATCAAGAATTATATTGAAGAAGAGAAGTACTTTTAGACATAAAATAAATCAAAATCTCCTCATTTCATACCACGTTAAATATCACTCAAAGCTTATGTCTATAACCATTTTCATTTCAAAAATAAACCCCTGTTATACAATATTGATTTTCTCAAGATAAAAATCACTTGTGCTTTAATGCTACCTTTTTAATGACCTCCTCTACATGCTCAAATAACAAATAATGATTTAATGACAAGTTGTAATTTTATATTGCTTCGCTTATTTTAAATGAAAGCTCTAATAATTAAAGTCTCAAAAGTTTTGTAGAATACTAATTTATCATAAAACTCTTATATTATATATATACAGTTCATTAAAATTTTCTTTATTTGTTATTATTCGTTATTATTCAAAAATTCTAGTCTCTGTGGATGGCCATGGAAATCCATCTATTAAACATTGTACCACCCATTCCCAGTCAATTAACTCTAATGTAACAGGACCAACTTTATTGAAAAATGAAGTAATTAAGCCTTGACCATTATTTTTGGCACTGGGTTTAGATTTCAAACTATTCAAGTTGGAGGTTAATGTTGACATTTTGTTATGATAAACTAAGAGTGATGGGTTGTTGTAATTCAAATCATCACTCAATTTTGCGATATCATGTGTTAAATTTGAATGATTTGTTAATTTTGAAATTATTATCCTTTTAGCACCAAGTGTATGAAATATAAATTTTATAATCACTGGCTCTGAACATGTTATTAAGATACATCTATTTTTCAATAGTAAATTGTTTCCAAATTGTTTGTTTAAATCGTATCCTAGTTGTAGATTGGTCATAAACTTGAAAATATTCTGAGTTTTCAAAAAATTCAATCGTTTAGATTCACCTGATGGTAATAAATAACTTGTTAAAAACTCAAGTTTGCACTGATTTTGTAGGATAGAGTCGTTAATGAATGAAGTTGATAAAACTGGCCATCCTAAAGCTAAAGTTTCTAGATATTTTTGACTTCTTACCGGTTTATTGGAAATCAAAGCTGCAAATTTGAATTCTTGAACCAGTTTTGTATTTTTTAGTACTAATTCACCATTCGATAGAGTTTCTAATTGAGTCAAGTTAGAAAAGCCTTCCTCTTTGACAGTACCTCCATGAGTTTTGATCAGTCCTGATAGATTATCCTTAATAACGTCACCTGTGATCACAAATAAACATGATTCAAATATTCCAGATGTTACCTTACTATCAATTCTTTGTGGAGTTGACATTGCCAGTTCATCATGATAGTTTGGGATCGAGCTAACAATAGTATCTTTCAAATTACGTCTTACCTTTGTGAGATTATCAGATGCGACTCTTTCTCTTTTGAACCATTCATCAATAGCAATTTTTATTTCAGACAAGGGAAATTTGATTTCAATATCATTATTTTCATTCTCTTTCTTCACTTTCTTATTCCTTTTCTTCGGTTTTCGCACAAGTACTGTATCGTAACCTCTCATACAGCGAACTAAATTTGGATCATTTGGAAATAAACATTCTAAACCAGTTACAATGTAGTTATCTCTTACAACCATAATCAAATCACCAATTCTTATATCAAATGGATATAACATCGTCACTGTATCGACCTTATCTGTAAACCTAACATCAAATCCCTTTTCACTGACAGTTTCGACAATACCAGGGTAATAATGGGAGTTATATGGACACAAGACATATTCCTTGAATTCAACATCCAGTTCATTTAACTTCTTCTCCTCTTTTCTTAAAATATCAGTTGGATATTGTCTTAATATTGTGCTTTCATCTGCAGTTTGGTCATAATCCGTTTCATCAGAAGTTCTATCAATTGCTCTTTCATCTAAGGAAAGTAAAGGGGATAAAGAACTGAAGTCAGAATCACTTGTAAGCTTAGTCTTTTCCCAATATTCCGATTTTTCTTTCAATTTTTGAGAAGTTCCTGACGGTTTTGATTTCTTCACGGATGGCGGTGGTGACTTTATTACATTGACAACTTTTCTTTTGACATTTCTTCTGAATTTTGGCATCTCAAGTTCATCTTCTTCTTTCATGCTCGATGATTTTTTATTAATTTCTTCCTCTTCAATTGTATTATTAACTTTACTATCATCATCAATATCGGATAAATCCTGAGTTATATTGATACAAATTTCATGAAAATCATTTTTTTTAGTTTCTTGTTGTGATTTGTTAGTTTCAACATTTACAGGTTCAGTATGATCATTTTTCATAGTTTTTTGTTGTAGTTTTTCGTTTTTTAAATCTTTGATAAATGAAGAATTATTTTCATGTTGCTTAGAATCATCTCGATCTGATGTTTGAAATCCAAGACTTGTCACTGATCTTACTGGAGGCTGAAAACGATGTTCTGAGTTTGATGAGTCAATTTGAGTCTCTGCTGACTTCTTTTGAGTGAGAAATTCAGAATTCATTGAGCGTTCATCTGGCTGTGAATGTATCAGTTGAGGTTTTGAGTCTTCCTTTATTATATCTGGGAATATATTTAAAACTCCAGATTGTGTTTTTTTGGATAAATCTCTATGATATTTCTGAATGCTATCTTCGGCCAGTGCGTAGGTTGGATTAAGATGTCTAACAATGACAAGTGGGTTGGAGCTTTCATCATCTGAAACCACTAGTGAAGATAGATCTTCAGCTTTGATAGCTCCATTATTTTGTGTAACATTATCAGTATCCTCTAAAGTTTCAAGGTGCACAGTTTGATTAGAGTTAGAAGATTGGGATTGGTGTAAGGTGTTATTATCAGGAGCCGTTGCAGGAACTTGGACATCTTCCTGAGTTGTTTTTGGAATCAGTAGTTGACTTTGACTCTTAAGCTGATCATTTGGTAATACAATATTTTCTAAGGCTGAGATATCCATTGAAGCAGTACCGTCATTACCGCTATCTTGGCCAAGTATTCGAGTTGTTGGGCGTTCCTCATCTGAATGTGGATCAGTCAGTCTATGAAGTTTTACTTCTGATATAACTTCTGGAATGGCAAAAGAGTCATTACCTGATATTTGAGTTCTCATTTGAGTGGGACTTTGAGTCATACTATACATGAGAGCTGGAGCAGACTGAGGTTGGCTCTCTACTTCGAGTTCAGGTCTTTCTTGATCTCCTCTAAGTTTTTCAAATATGTTATGTGCATTCTGTACTGGTGAGTATTTTATTTTCTTAGATATTGTATCTGGTGTATTAGTTGAGAGGTCTTGAGTTCTTGATATAACAGGAGTCTCCTGAAATGGGCCCTTTATTTTTGTAAAGTCTTGAATCTTTGAGGTGGTGGGTGTTTTTTGAAATGGATTTTTTATCTTTCTTAACCATGGAGTTTGAGAACCAGCAAATGGATCCTCAATCTCTTTGACCCAAGCGGAATCTATTCCAAAATTTGCTTCATGCTTTTCAGTTGGGTTGAGCTGAGTCGAAGACTTAATGATTCGTTCATCAATAATAGTGTCAGCTGGATCCTGTGGATCATGTATAGTATCATCTGGGTTTATTGACTTCCCATTTTGTTCAAATAACAGTTTTTCCGTTAACTCTGATCCTTTATCAGATGATTCGATTAAAAGTTCTTTATGTTTATCCACATCTACTAGTATCTGTTGTGTGTCGAGATTGGTATCCTTTAAATCACAAGATGAATCATAAGTCTTGTTTTCTTCATGTGAACCAAGCATTCTCATTTCTTTGATCATATATGGCTGAGTGTTTTGAATCTTTTCAAGTGATGAGATCGAAGGCAGAGAGAGTATTATCTGCGTCTTATTAATGAAGTTAGTTAAACTAATGAAACACGTTTAAATTGGCTTGATCATACGCACGTCTTTTAATTGAGTTCGAGAAGTAGTCTCATCTTCCGTTTGAGTAGGCTCATTGACACGATTTGTGTCCTCATATGTTCCAAGGGGTACCATACGGCTCCGAGTTTTGATATGTTACGGTCTTCTTGACTTCTCAAACCGATAGAAATGGACTGATTAAGCTATTGATTGTACCTTACAGACAGAGACATAAATGTCATCATAGTGAAATGTTTTGATATTTTTAATCTAATAAGACAACATGACTTCAAACCATTTTTTGTATATTCATAATTTTATCATATTTAGCCGCCCATGATCTTCAAATGAAGTTATTCTTTTGTGTGAGTCTTCATGAATTTGCTTCTAAGACAGCTGGGGACTCTTCTCAATTCAAGCTATTAGAAAAATGTTGATGACTGGTTTTTTTTTGCGTGAAAATTCTCAACCACTTATATTTTGTGTTCTTTCATCCAATCACACACAAATGCTCTCAATAGAGAAAAGAGCAGTACTCTTCACTAAAAAGCACTTTAGTGATGAGATAATTCAGCACTTTATGGCAAGTAAGCCTTTTTGGAGAAAAAATATCATGAAATTAAGGTACTAACATGTTGAGACAATCTTGTGACAGTTCTATCATTACTCAAAAACACCTCAAGCTCTGTCTTTAGAACTTCAGCAGTTGAACGATCTTTATTAGGTTTATGTTTGTGTTTAATGATGAGAGGTGAAGATGGTTTAAGAGAATTGAGTATAGCTGCAGAGATATCTGGCTTTGAAACTAAATGTGAAACATTATTGTTTTTAGCTATTGGTTATCACGTTGTTGGTATCAATGATTCGTCAATCAAGATATTCCAGTGTTTGAAGAGAGAAGATATTGAATACTATGAAAGGTGGGAAGACTCCAATCTTGATTTTGATTTTGAAACTGTTCCAACAAAGTCAATTATACCTCATAATAAAGAAGTCACTTTAACTTCAAGAGCATTTCAAACTCACAATATAATTGAGTATTTTAAAAGGGAGTTTTGTCCTCAGAATTTAGAATTTAACTTTGAGAAAATTACAAACGTCTTATTCGATCAGGTGACAGATTTTATGAATATTTTTACTACAGAGGAAGTGTTATATCTAGATTCTACATATACCAAGCTGGAGAAATTTTGGGAACTTCAGTTGGAGCAAGGCAGTGATAGTGATAGTGAGATTGAGGATCTCAGAATGTATATGATGGTCAAAGTTATTTTAGGATATTGTAAATTTCAAAAAGGAGACTTTGCAAATGCAAAAGAGAAGTTTGAAGCTGCTTTAAATCCAATAAGGGAACATGGTAATCAAATAATTTTCCATAGAAGTCATTATTTAACTTCCATGAATTTGCTAATTGCTTATTCTATTCTTCAAAGCAAGAATGTGAGTAAGAGTGAGTTAAACAAATTTTTAGAGACAATTGTCATAAATTTATCCAACGTTGAACAGGAGAAGGAATCTGGAAGATTGGAATACTTCTTTCAGATAACTGGCTTAATATATCTACAAAATGCTATTCAATCAGATTTAAAAAGAAGGTCAAGATATCCTGCTGTTATTTCTAAAGAAGACTTGATTGAATGTATTAGAAAACTTATCGTTGTGTCAACTTTAAAATTGAAAGACGATCTAAGTTTAATTGATGTTCTAAACTTGGTGTTATCCTGTTTTTTACTTCTTGAAAATACAACCATTCGTACTTTGAGGTTTTATTATTCAATCAAAAGTTATCATATTATTGAACAAGGCTTTTATAAGACAATTTTGAATACGTTCAAGTTATCTAACCTCGCATATGAAATAATTGAAGTGTTTAATCCATATTTAAAGGATTTTTCAATCCTAGAGAAAATAATGTTGAGAGGTAATCAGTATACCCCAAATGTTTCAATTAGTTTAGCTAAAAAGAAAATGAAGTTATTAGTTGGTCCAGAAGAGCCAGAAGTAAGTCGAAAATCAAAAAGCTTGAAAGATTCTAGAGATTCGGAAACTTTTATATTATTATGGTTAAGGTCTTTCAAAGAATTTAATGGTCCATTACCTTCTCAGATTTTGAAGATTTGCGATGATTTAGAAATTGATGTCGATGAATATTAGGTATTAAGATAAGATCTCTGTAGCCAAAAACTATCATTGATCTAAGAACGAAAACTAACGAACTGACTTAAAAATACAACCAATCATGGAACTAATAACATCAAATATTTATAAATCTTGATTAAATTTGGCTTCAAATTACAAAATAGACTCAATAATCTACTAATCGTATATTAAATAGCTATCACTGCAACCAGTTTCGCATCATAACCAGCTTGATCACATCACACACAAATAAAAAAACAAGTCTCAAGTTGCATCAATTCCTGAAAAAGCGGAGCTATTAACGTCAGATTGAATTTGGCAGGACAGAGAGGCTTTCTTGGTACTCAATCTTGCAGCCCTTAATCTGTTTTCTAACAGCTTAATCTCAGAAGTGTAATTTTCGATAACTTTTTTCTTTCTTAAGATCTCTCTTAATGTGTCTTCATCTTCCAAAATTTCAGGAGCTTCTTTGTAGTTGTAGTGATCAAATAAACTAGCTTCTTCAGCTTCTGATTTACTATGTTTTTTGAATGATTCATGCTCTATTAACTTTTCTCTTCTATAGTTTTCATAAAGAATATCATGAGTACAGTCTTTCAATTCTTGTAAGTGTGACCCGAAGAGTGTGTTTCTTAAAGTTGTAAAATCACTATGATCTGAATCTTCAGTCTTGAAAGTACCCCATGGATATTTTCTAACATGATATTGCATGTGGTCAATATCTTCAACTTCATAACTACCAGCAACTGCAAATGGTAGCTTTTCTCTTAAGATTGAGTTTTCTTTTGAGAACTCTTCATTAGCTTCATTTCCAACTTGAAAATCATACATTTGAATACCATTTGCGCTAATATCCTGTAGGATTAAGGCTTTATTTAGAGCTAATTCTTCTGAAGTCAATGAGTCAGCCTTTCCAATAACAGGAATCACATTCACTCTAGTACATAACAGCTTAAGCGCTTCAACATCCAATTCTCTTAAACCTTTACTAGTTGGTCTGATGAAGTATAAGGCAGCATGTGGTCTTCCATCTTTGAATCTTGGATCTCTTTGAATACGACATTCCTCAGTTAAGACATCATCAAATTGCTTTTCTAAGTAATCAACAATTTTGGAAGTACAAGCAGAATTATCAACATTATCACCAAAACCGGGGGTAAAAACAATATCAAGAGCAATTGGAGTTGATTTATCTTCAACTATATTAATATGCTGTCTACAAACCTCAATTCCAGGTTTCAAATGAGATTCTTTTGGATCAATACGAGAAGTATTTCTTTGTAAAACATTTTGTTTACACAAACTGTTAACAAATGAAGATTTACCAGTACCTTCTTGACCACAGACTAATAAGGTGAAACTGATTCCCTTTTTGATATTTTTTCTGCGCCGAATCTCCTCTGGGGATAAGTAGGCTTCCATCTTAGAAATTCTGTATATACTGCCCTTGTCTTTTCAAAGATATTTATATATATATATATATAGATTATGTGAAGTACAAACCCACATTTATTTACATTATTTTGGGTATTTTGTTTTAACAAAAACGACACAAAAACCAAAAGCGAAAAAGTAAACAAACAATGTATGTCTATAGTTACGACACACAACAGTATCAAAAAGTCCATCTGATTCATTTATATTGAATATACAGATTTTAGCATCAGCAGTGGAGAAATGCTTGCTTTTGAGTAGAATTTACAAAATTTCAAATATCATCGATATCACTTAAATAATCAATGTTTCGGTAAATCAGTTCCAGTTTCCTTTCTCTTTGTGATTCAGTCAAATCTGGAGCTGAAGGCGTGGATTTGGAGTGGAGTTTTCTAGCTTTTTCTTTATTAACTGAGTCTCTGCTTGTTTTTCTTTTAGACTTCGTTATTCCTAAAAACTCAAATTCAACTGGCGGTTTATTAGTTGCAGATTTGTTAAAATCTCTTAACCTTTTCACAGCACTTGATATTGGCCTAGATAGAACTGAACTAATTTTACGGTGTTCAGTTATAATAACTGTTTCACTTTGCTTTTCTGAATTGTTTGAAGGTTTTTTGTTTGAATAGTTGTCTAAAGTTTCAAAAGGTGCCCTTATTTTCTGATTTACAGATGTTGCTGAAGAGGACGCGATGATATTGGTTTCAGATTTAGTAACATCAGATTTAGTAGCATCAGATTCTGGACATTCATTATCGATAGCCGCAGGAGTTCTAGCTTCCTGTTTATTTTTTGGCCCAAAAGCTTCTGATTTAGTGATTTCTGAAATGACGACAGTATTTGAAATTGGGTCCTTTTGCTCTATGATTGATGAAGTCTTGATGGATGACGGAACATCCACTGGAGTAGAGACCACCAAATTAGAAATTTCTTCTGTAGTTTCAACATTGCTTTTATCAGTATTGGTTTGCTCAACTACTTCTGGGTTAGGCTCTTCAAAAAGTTGTGTGAGTGAAGTGTTTTCTTCAATAACTCTAGATATTTTCGTATCATCCTTCGGTTCTTCCTCAATGATTGAGGTTGCTTCGTTTTCTGGTACTTTTGTTATTACTGAAGCCTTTGAAGACTCCACTCTGATAGCTGTAATTGGAAACTGATTGTTGATTTTAGGTAGTGGTTCACTGGAAACATCATATTTGAGTTGTGGAGACTGCATTTGTGGTTTGTTTGATGGATTGGTTGAAAATTTTGGAGGTTTAATACCATTGTGTATTGATGGCTTTAAACTTTGATTGAGCAGAGGTGTGGAAACATTTTGGGGATGTTGTTCTTGTGATTGGCCTGGATATTCAGAAAAATTTGGTAATTGAAAAATTTGTGTGTCCTTTTCAGGATATTCATTGATTTCACCTAGGACGAATTTTATTCTATTTTCAGTAACATTTGTAAAATCATAAACCTCAAAATATATTGATTGTCTAACAGGAACAATTTCACTAATTAGTTTGTTATATTGAGCAAAAAATTCTAAAATTGTTTTAGTGTTCACTGGAGAACCTTTATAATGTTGGAAAAAGTCTTCTGGGATTTGTAGTTTTTCTTTGATCAAAACACAACAGAGGAAACAAATCACAACGAATCCAGCAGGATAAATTAAATAAACTTGAGATATAATTGAGCTCTCTATAAAATAGTTAGTTTTATAATAAAGATCTCTTGAATTTCCACCAAAATACTGATCAAGGATTCCTGAGTTCAAATAATCTTTCAGTATTTCCATAGGATTGTCAATTATGAAATCGTAACATAATTTACCCATAAAACTCATCTCCAGTTGGGAGATTTTATCTTTAATAGCCCAATTGTCGTTGTATTTTATGTGTGCCAACAGATCTTCTATTGTCATTGGACGTTCATAAACTCTACGTGAAATAAACGTAGCAAGACATTCAAACACGATTCTCTTATAGTCTTCAAGTGAAGTTTTTTGGAAATATCTCAGAAAGTATTGCATTGCGTTGAATAGAACATATTGATCAACATTGTTTCTATTATGCTTGTCTTTGAAGCTAGATAGACTTCTTAAGTGGCGATAAGCTTCTATTTGAATAGCTAACCGTTTATGAAGATCCATGTTGGAATTTCTTGACCCATATCCAAGAGAGCTGGGAGGAAACAGCCAACTGTTTTCAGGAGTATCTATAACAGCTGGAAGGTATGACAGCTCAGAGTTGTCCTCTTGTTTGGATGGTTGTGACATTGTTCACTTATGCATTGAAGTTGGCTCTCTCTCATGGGTTGAGTTTTAAAAACAGTTTAGTAAATCTGGTGTGCGGATGTTTTTTATAATTATGTTATATTAAAGAACTCTATTGATTTTATGTGTAGCCCAAAAACACAACTTGATGAATTTAATGGGTAACTACAGTCTCTTCTCTCTTCTCTCTCATGCAGAGTCGTAGATTTACTGAACTTATGGAGCAGTGAAACGCCCGCTAAAAGTGTGAAACACACCCTAAGGAAAAGCTAGGCTGAATGGGTATAAGAAAAGGAAAGGTAAAAATGAAAGCCTAAAAGAGAGTACATAATGATCAAGTACTAAGTTATATGTTGTAATGTTAATGATAGTGAGAAAACGAAGTCAACTTAAATCTGAACAAACTATTTGTTTTAGTTTAATATCAACAATACAGTTGTGTTTATTGTTTACTAATGCTGGTAAATCTAGTTTTAAGAAAGTTCTCACCAAAAGTCTTCTTAAAGCAGTTTCTTTCGCCAGTAATACGCCCCGAAGTATTAGATTAATCCAGGGATTGAAGATTAAACAGACAGCCTCGAAATAGTGAAGTCCCATAATTGTATTTATTTACAATGAACAAAGTAACACAGGCCAATTAGATACAAACCATGGGTCATAAATATCTACACTCGTCATTCTTTCATATCCTGTTCATTACTCATTAACTGTCCTATAGAATTAATATATCTTTTCATAATTGATTAAGTTGTCATTAATAACTGATGCTTTGAGAACCATCTTTGGAATTTTTTTTGTCTCTTCAACCTCACTACTGCTGCTGGAAGAAACTCTTGAGGATGAACCACTTGATGGATTAGTTAAATTAGAGGATGAAACTCTTGAAGAATCATTACTTCCTGAAGAAAGATTTTCAAAAAAATCTCTTCTTGATTTGAAATTATAGTCTCCAGAATTTAAACACTGTGTTTTATTGACCAATTTAGAGTCAAAAAAATCATTGGTATATTGAGGAACTGGGTTTGAGATCTCAATATGATTCAGTATTCCATTAACTTTAGCTTGAGATTTTTCTCTTAACTTATGTACCATAATATTTTTGTCTTTTTCTTCGCTATCTTCAGAGTTTGTCAATGAATTTCTTGCCTTTTTGAAAAAATCTATGTAGATTCTTGTAAACTCATCAGAAACATCATCTAAACTGGACAATATTTTCTTATTGAGTTTTTCCAAATTATCATAATTTTTACCAATATTTTTTGTTCTTTGATAGTTAAAAGATTCAACCAGCGTTTCAAACAGGTCAGATATTCTTTCCTTCTTGAAGTCCTTAATTCTCTCTCTCACAAGTTCGGAGTTTTCTAACACAGGAATGATATTTCTCTCCTTCAAATTTTCTTTACTAGGTCTCTGATTTAAACGTTTTGCCAATTTATCTTTGCAAATGGACTTTTGTAGATTATTAATTGTTTCATGATGATTAGCATTGAATGTAGTTAATAGTGTTTTACTTGGTGTTGGTAAAATATTTCTTCTGTACAAATCCAGAGATGATGGTCTTAACTCCAAGGAAATCCCTAATTTATTCTTGACATACAAATATTTTGATCTTGTGATGAATCTTTCATTAGCAACAACCCTGAGGTAAGTACATGTGTTACCCACACTCTGAAGATCTGGGTCATCCAGGAATATCAAAATCTTGAATAAGACTTCCAGTGGTAAGTCTAGTAACCTGAATTTTCCGTAGAAATGAGATGAGATTTGTTCAAAAATGAAATTTGTTGTTAGAAAGTTCATTTAGATACCAATTAGAAGAGATTTCAGCTCCAGTGACTGAAATAGCTGATGTTTGCTTGACAATATTTTGATTCAAAGACTTGTAACGAAGAAGATTGAATAATTGTCATTGATTATGAAGCAAAACTTTCTTTTGTTTTTGTTTCATTTGTTACGGACACCGAAAATACCCAATCCGGACAAACTTTGACACAATTCACAATTACACCAATGTTTATTTACTCCAAGCTTCAATCCCCAAGATCCAAGCTCCAAGCTTCATGAATCATGTTAAGAAATAGAAAATTCTACAAACCACTATATTTGATGGCTAACCTGAAGTCTGAATAGGCCTTTGAGGCTCAAAAAGTTAGATCTATTATAGTAAGATAGGTTTATAATCGTTAAACTCTAAAGTACTATTGGCAGAAATTTTCTCATCCCACATACCTACCAAAATAGTTCTTTTACCATTATTATATGGTAACTTGCCATGATTAACTTGAATATTATGGACAAAGATAATGTCTTATGTTTTTACTTTAATTCAACAGACAGATCTCTAAGTTTTATGGCATCTTCATTATTGAATAACTCACCATTAACAAATTTAATATTTGAATTATCTGAACTATCAAGAAAGTACTTATCAACATACGCTGGGATTGAGCTGAATCTCACAGACTCACCCTTGAAAGATTTGATCGGATTTCAAACAGATGTGATCAATAAATTGTCATGTTCATCCCATCTATAAGTATCAGAGACAAACTGACCATAATCAAGCACAAGCTATTATTCAAAACACAAACTTCAAGAATTTAGCTATACAAAAGACGTTTGCAAAATCGTGGCCCAATCATCTCACCCATTCTTCCTTTTACTATCAACAATAAATGTTTACAAGTTACAATGATTATCAACTCTAATAAATCATATTCTGGGCTATAATAACATATTTGACTGATCAATGATCCATGTTAAAAGAGAATTTCGGTTCACTAACCTTTCCATATAATTTAATAACTCATAGTAACAGTGTCAGTAACCTCAATTCTAAGATCATAACGCAAGATCATAACGCAAAAACAAATAAACGGGATCAGGATGTTATATACAAAGTTCAAATGAAAACCAGAAGACTACACATGGGATATTGCATAACTCTACCGTTCTGTATAATTACGTTTATGAGAGAGTACAAGCATATTATTTTGAATTTGGAAACTCTCATAACCACGTTAGGTAATATTGGCCATTAATGGCCTTTGATTCTTGTAATTTGTACGACAGTGAAAACAGAAATTTCAAAAACACTGATGCTTCAAAGTTGGCCCTTTGGTCTCGACTCCAGTGTTTTGAATTTTGAAAACCACATTGTAGAGTACAACCCATTTTACCAAGAAAACGAAACAATACTGTAATTGATAATTACGACTAAATCAGACACAATGCGGTTTGGGCTGTTTCAATTCAGGTGACTCTCAGAACTCAACGATTACAACTCAAGTTTCAGATGGTCTTTCCACTTTTTTAGTTCAAAACACATTCAATTAATTAATCATTCCATTATCCATCGCGTATCAAACGATCCTTTGAAGAGTATCGCTTAAATTATTCACAGATCTGACACATTTGAGCCATTGTATGTGATACAAAAGCTATTCTTCAAACCAATTACAAAGACAAGGGTTTTTGCATTTTGATAGCGACATGCGACTGGAATGGTAACGGAAGCGACAAATTTTGAAAAAAGTACGAAAAAAGTATGGCGTATTGCAAAGATTCACTAATTATAATTACCACTATTTTTTATTCGAGTGAGGTGACGATTGGTTTTGTTGTGACATGTCAAAAACACATATTATACTCTCAATTCATGAAACTTGAACAGTGGACAATGGGTTTCTAGTAGAACGTACTACATATATTTCATTTTTAGCTTCAAATTCACTCGAAATCAAAGGGCCCACTTGAACCAAGTTGGCTCACTTGTATAAAACAATCACTCTAGAAAATATATATAAAGGGTCTTTCAAATGATTTATGAGCAACTCCAGTTAATCATTAATAGTTTCTTTTCGGAAGTTTCAAATTTCATTTTCCTCACATTCATACGATATATATCTAGATTCCAGAATCCAGATTTAAGTTACTATATCGGAGCATATGTGTAATGGAACCACAGTTTTCTCAAACTATGATTGAAAATGATGAAATGTTAAGATTAGTTATCTATTTATCAAACTTTTGAATAAAAAAGTTCTGTCTACTCTGTAAAATATATATCAAATCATCAATTTGAAAGATCGTAGAGATTTCATCCTTCGAATTATTTACAGGTAAAAAAAAACAATCCAGTGGATTCTAATCGAGAGTTTGAGCACACCTCTATCCTATCTCCCACTATAAACTCCACACTTGACAGCCAAGGCCTGAGAACCATAATTTTCTAAATCTGATTAAGAATTTGTATATCGATTCTCTTGTCAAAAGTGAGAGCTTCAAGCAATGGAAATTGAAAAGAGATTTGAAGTCAGCATGACAAACATTCATCATTTGGGAGAAGACACAAGCATAGGCAGAGAACCGCTTTGGTATCTTCCGTCTTTAAGTTTGACACAGCCAAAAAATTCGATTCTTACTGAATAGATACATGCTCAATAAAAACCATATATATTTAGAGATGATACTAGATCTGCAATCATAGTTTGAGGGTGATAAGAACCTTTGTCAAGCAATTGGGAAGTTTGAAAACTCAAAATTGAACCAAGATTTCTTGACATGACATTATAACGACTTGTTTCCACAATTGTGCTGATTTCTGAAGCCATAATAACTTAAGACTACGCTTGGAAAGTTTAATATTCACTCTTTTCAAATTATTCAACTTTTGTATTTAATATGATGAGTACCCTAAAATGCTTCAAAAGAATGTTGAATCACTATAATATTGAAAAACATGAGTTCGGGAAAACCACATATAAGTGAAAAAAATATAAATACGGATGATAAGGCTCCCACAAACTACGAGACTTATGAGTTATCTGCTTCTGATGATGAAAGTGCTAGAGTTAATGGATTCAAAGTTCAAACTACTGAGCCATATATTGACTTAACGGTTGATTTAAATGAAAAGGAAACAAAGAGAAGGGAGACTTGGTGGTATAAAACTGGTATTTTCTTTTGGGACCCTATTGATAAACATCCTCTAGAAAGGAAATTTATGCTGAAGTTAGACTTTTGTCTTTTGCTATCTGCCTGTTCTGGTTACTTTTTGAAAAATTTGAATCAAAATAATATAGGTACTGCCTATGTTAATGGTATGAAGGAGTTCTACGATATGTCTGGTAATCAATACAACTATTTGAACACCTTATGGACAGTTGGTTACATCATAGGCCAAATTCCTTCTAATTTAATTTTACATAGAATTTCCGCTCGTTATTATTTAGCTGGCCTTGAGTTTAGTTGGGCTTTCTTAACTATTCTTATGATTACCCCAAAAAATATTAATGGATTATATGCATTAAGATTCTTCTTGGGCTTAACTGAAAGTGGATACTTTCCCGGATTAGAGTATTTGATTGGGTCATGGTATTCCAAGAAGGAATTGACTAAAAGATCAACATATTTTGCATGTGCTGGTACTGCTGCTGGTTTAATTTCAGGTCCTTTACAACAAAGTATTTTAACTGCTTCTTGGGCACAAAATCATTCATTAAAGCCATTCCAGTGGATGTTCGTTATGGATTTTGTTATTTCAATTCCTATTGCTCTTCTGACCTTATTCTTAGACCCAAATACACCATCCACTACTACTGCGTTTTACTTTAATGAGAATGATAAGAAAATTGCACTTGAAAGAAGAAGAAGGATTGGGGCTCAGTTGAACATTAGAGAAAAGTACACATTCGCCAAAATCAAATCTTTTTTTAATACATGGCACATATTTGTTTTTCCATTGTTGTTTTTAGCTTTCAATAACTCTTACCAACCAATCAGTTCACAAACATTCCAGTTATGGATGAAAAATACATTAAAGCTCTCATCATATGAGTATAATATTTATCCCGTTGCAGTATCAGGTGGTGGTATTGGATTAGCTGTTTGTGTGGCATATATCAATGATTTTTTTAAAGGAAAATTGAACACAGCGTTTTTATGTTTCATGTTTATTTCTGTTTCATTCAGTTCTGCTGTTTTAGCTGTATGGAACATTCCAACTGGACTACATTGGTTTGCATACTTTGGTATTGGTATTCCATTAGCAGTTGGTCAGCCTTTAATCTTCTCTTGGGTTAATAGATTACTTGCCCATGATGATATGAAAAGAAATTTTGTTGTTGTTTGTACAAACACTCTAGCTTATGTCACTGGTTCCTGGGTTCCACTTTTAACTTTTAACCAAAATGATCAACCTAGATTCAAGAAAGGTTTCACATATAATGCCTGTTTATCTGGAATTGGTTTATTATTGACAGGTGTCGCTTTTTTCTTTACAGTTAGAGATGACAAGAAAACTAAAGAAAAAAATAAGAACCTTTATACAGAAGGTTAATAATATTCAATGTTTAGGCGCTAGGTAGGTCACATTATACATGAGTATGATTTTTGCTTTTTTTCGTATAGTAGTCTTTGGGTCAACATAATATTTATTACTCGAATTAGGCAAGTTACAAGACGTTACTACAAAAATTTGCGTAATAGCCAAGAAAGAGGAAACTCACAAGTCCAAAATTACCAGAAAGGTGGGTATATACATAGGTGAGCTTTTCTAAGTGAGAGACTATAAACTATATCAATTTTTCAAAGTTTATCAAGGCTCAAGAATCTATTATACAGTCAAGGATGAGAAATTCTGAAGATTCTAATGTTTTTGAGATGATAATAGACTTGTAACGCTATCATAAACCTCAAGTGTAGAGTTCTGCCAAATTCTTCGGTACTAGCTTCTATGGTTTAGTTAGTTTATTACGGTGTAGACTCTGGAGCTATTCGAAATTTGAATAATATAAATTTTCATTAGTGAAATGAGAAAAAAAAAGTGATAATGTCATATATGGATGAAGAATGCCTCTAACCATTTGGACTCCATTAATGCCCTCCTCAAGTTCACCGGAACATCTCAAATGAATCATCGGTGCACTCAAAAACTACATTTCAAGTAGTATTTAGTGTAGTATATTATTCACGCCTAAATACTGACAGATAATGATATTCCAATATTGAATATGTACTAGATAAGTAAGGCAAGGTGATAGCTGGCAAGTACCAATTAGTTAGTAGAAAATATTGGTTCAGAACTTTGATTTTCAGTTTTTACATCATGAAGATCATTTGAACCTATCATTCAAACCACAAATAATGCATAAAGTGAGTGTAAACCGAGTTTAAGTTTCAATAAAACCAACTGGCATCAGCCATCAGATACGAATTTATAATCACGATTTAAGTTCACATCACATGCCCCAGTTTACAGTATAAGTATATATATGTATTAGGCATGGAAAGACTTATAAGTAATAACGAGGTACAAAGCTTATAAGCCTATATGAAGATGGACTTTTTCCCCCAATTTCGCTGTCGTAGAAATGTAGTAGAGATTATTAATTCAGAAAGCCATAGTTTTTTTTTAAGAAATTTTGTATTTTTCCTAACACACACTAGTATCCGTATTCCATAATACTCAGTAAGATTTCAAGAGACCAAGACCAAAGCCAAGATGCTTAGCAACAGATGATAAGAACCTTGTCAAAATTATTCATTTGATAATCAGGACTCACTGTTGTAGTGTAGAAATAATAATCAATGTAAACACAATTTAAACAGCAAGATGCAGTTATAATTCAAATATATCATCTATAGCTCATACAAGCCTCACAGCTTTTAGAGCAACAGGTATAGAAGTAGAAAAATTATTTGAGCTGTAAGTTTAACTTGTCAGAGTGAAACTGTGGAAAAATTTCACTTAAAGGTATAACTATTAACCAATTATAAAATGGCGGGAAAAATCAGTACTAATAAAATTCGTAGACTCCACAGTTCTCACCACATATTGACAGCACAATTTGACACAATGTGGCACATTTTTACTTTTCAGCGATCCGTATAATGCTACAGATTATTGATCAACAGGATCTATATATAATGGATCAAACCCTCTTCTATTCAATATAGAATCTTACTTGACGTTAAAAAATAATGCCTTTTATTGATAAAGCTCAACACAGCGAAGTTTCATCCAAAGAGGAGACAGAAGTCAAAACGCAAACTGGGTTTCTGGAACATGAGTTAGGTTCATCAGATGAAGAGATCATAGAAGTTAATGGATTCAAATTACAAGAAGATGAGCCATATATTGATTTAACAATCTATCTAGATAAAAAAGAAAGAAAAAGAAGAAACTCATGGTGGTATAAGACCGGTATTTTCTTATGGGATCCAATTGATAAACATCCTTTAGAAAGAAAGTTCATGCTAAAACTGGATTTTTGTTTGTTGTTATCTGCTTGCTCAGGTTATTTCTTGAAGAACTTAAACCAATCTAATGTTGGTACTGCGTATGTTAACGGTATGAAAGAACATTACAACATGACTGGTAATCAATATAACTATCTAACTACCCTATGGACTGTTGGTTATATTATTGGTCAAGTTCCATCCAATTTAATCTTACATAGAATATCTGCTCGTTACTACTTGGCTGGTCTTGAGTTTTTATGGGCTTTGTTAACTATACTTATGATCGCCCCAAAATCCATGAATGGGCTTTATGCAATTAGATTTTTTATTGGCTTTACAGAAAGTGGATACTTTCCAGGGTTAGAGTATTTAATCGGCTCATGGTATTCTAAAAAGGAATTATCTAAAAGATCAACTTATTTCGCATGTGCTGGTACTGCGGCTGGTTTAATTTCAGGTCCTTTACAACAAAGAATTCTTACTTCCAGCTGGGCACATCATGGTTTGCAACCATTCCAATGGATGTTTGTCATTGATTTTGTTATCTCTATTCCTATTGCATTTTTGACCTTATTTTTAGACCCAAATACACCATCAACTACAACTGCTTTCTACTTTAATGAAAATGATAAGAAAATTGCACTTGAAAGAAGAAGAAGGATTGGGGCTCAGTTGAACATTAGAGAAAAGTATACATTTGCTAAAATCAAATCCTTTTTCAACACATGGCACATATTTGTTTTTCCAATATTGTTTTTAGCTTTCAATAATTCTTTCCAACCAATCACTTCACAAGCATTACAATTATGGATGAAAAACACATTAAAATTGCCATCAAATAAATATAATATTTACCCAACTGCAGTTTCTGGTGGTGGTATTGGTTTTGCAGTTATTGCAGCTTATATTAATGATTATTTTAGAGGAAGACTAAATCCATTAGTCATAACATTCATGTTCATTTCAGTCACATTCAGTTGCGCAGTTTTAGCTGTCTGGAATATTCCTCAAGGATTACATTGGTTTGCATATTTTGGTATTGGTGTTCCTTTAGCAGCAGGCCAACCAATGATTTTCTCATGGGTCAATAGATTATTAGCAGGTGATGATATGAAAAGAAATTTTGTTGTTGTTTTTACAAATATGTTAGCTTATGTTACAGGTGCTTGGGTTCCTTTGTTAACATTCAATCAAAATGATCAGCCTGAGTTCCATAAAGGTTTTGTTTACATTGCCTGTTTGTCAGGTCTTGGTTTGATAATGACTGGTATTGCATTCGTTTTCACAAAAAGAGATGAAAAAAGAAAAAAAGTTGATCATTCCCATGATCAACTAGATGGTGTTATTATCAAAGAACTTTGAAGGAATTTAAGAAATTGTCTATTAATATACTAATTTTACGATACTCAAACCCTTTGTAGCCTAATGATAACTCATAACCAATTAAATTAAAGTAGGATCACCTTCAAATGATGTTAGATTATGATGTACGAACTACATTCTTTCAAACAAAGATTGAATAGATTGATAAAGTTGAATATATAGACGCAGTTAGTCATCTTCAACAGAGTCAACATTCAAGATATACTGATAGACAAACGCAGTTGCTTCAATAACTCTATCAAAATCGGCATGTTCATCAACACCATGGATACCACATTTTGGACTCACTTCCAATCTTGCTGGATTGAATCTGTAAATGTTTCTAGTTAAGTCAACATATCTTTTAGTATCGGTATTACCAGGCATTAAGAATGGACTAACGTGTAGAGTTTCCCTATTTTTGAAAATGGTATTTTCATATAAGTGTCTTAAAGAACCTGCTAAAACTTCCCATGATAAACCTTTAGAAGGGGATACTGGTAATGCTTCAATTGGTTCGTCAATGGTGACATCGAAATAGCCTTTTAAAGTTGCTTCAATCAAAGTTTCACCTTCATAAATAACACCTAAATTGAATTGTTCTGCAACTTGTTTAACAAATTTCAAAGTATGTTCAATGGTACGGTTTAAAGAACTATCTGGAGTAATTCTTGAATTAAAAACAAAATGAGAATGTTCTGGCAATGAATTTGATTTGAACCCACCATCAAAAACATCAATTGCTTGAGTTGTTGAGATAAACAAAGAACCAATTTTATTCTCTGACATCCAGTCAATAACGATTTTTTTAGAATTTTCATCAAATTGTGATCTTAAGATATGATTCTTTAAAGATTCCGGTAAATGGGTAGAGACTTTTGCTAACTGTTGCAAGAAACTCATAACTGGATTCTTTTCAGTGAAATAAGGCTCAAATTGATTATCTTCAATCAATGTAACAACTCTTGAAAGAATACCAATATTTGTATGTCTTGGAGGCATTGAAGAATGTCCACCAGGAGTATTCAAAGCGACCTTGATATCAATATGACCCTTTTCTGTTGTTGCTGGTAAAGCAAACCACTCACCTGCAAATTCATAAATTGGTGGACCTTCATCTAATATAGCAAAAATTGAATCTTTACCATATCTTGTGTAAACGGTATGATTAATTGAAGCAGCACCATGACCACCACTTTCCTCATCATAACCGAAACCTAATAGAATAGTTCTTTGTGGTTTGAAGCCTTTTTCTAGCAAAGATTCAACAGCTTGTAATTCACTAACCAATAACAATTTACAATCAATTGCACCACGGCCCCAAACGTTAGTACCATCATAATAAGCTGCAAAAGGGTCATGTGTCCATTTCTGTCTTGCAGCTTCATCAACAGGAACAACATCTTGATGAGCAGCTAAGAATAAAGGTTTTAAATCCTGATTTGAACCCTCCCAAGTGAATAGTAAGTTTGTTCCTTGTGGTTTTTCTAATTTTAAATTAGCATGAATCAAAGGAAATGATTTAGCTAAATAACGATGAAATTCATAAAATTGCTGAGCAGCTTCTTCAGAAACATCATGAGCATTAATATCTTTGGTTGCCAATTTTGGATCCTTGTCAAAAGATTCGGTTTTAACTCTAATTGCTCCTTGATATCTATTCAATAATGTATCGTAGAAAGTTTTATCATATAAAATTGTTTCAACTTCAGATTCTAAAGATTGATGAATTGATGATAATGGAGGATATGGTTTCAGATCTTTTAATTCGTTCACCTTTCTTAAAATTTCAGCTTCTTGAATTGGATCAAATGGTTTAACTGAAGCAATTTTCGAGTTTGGAGAGAATCCTAAATATTTTTGATACCCAAATGATACTAATTGGTAAAATAGAATGGAAAAGATTGCCAATTTAATAGCAGCGTTATAAGATGGTTGGAACATTTAGTATTATGGCTGAATTTACTCAAATTTTTGAGATGATGAAAACATAAGTGAGATTTAGAGTATTTATACAATAAAACTAATATATAGCTGATTGTATGGATTAATGAAAGTGTCTATGATTTAATATGGAGTTGCTATTATTACCCTCAAGTATGAGAATAATAATATTTAAATGGGTAATTGCTTTGAGCTTAAAGATTCCGTTAATTTTGTGGACTCAACTTGTGATTTAAGACGTTTTCATGATCCACTACAGCCTTCCATAGACTTCAAACTGTTCATTGATGGACTGAATATTTATCAACACGGTACCGTGCAAACCCTTTACTCTCGATTGCACATTAATTTAATTTTCGGTTGAGATACACTAAATTGTTTACATTGTCTCAATTATGACAGCAAGCTGACGAACATTTTTACAACTCCGAGGCTTGTTATTTTGATCAGCTTATCATGCCTTGAAAAGAAGATGAATTTTACTCATTATACTTCTATTACCTTTTTTATATCGGTCATTGCTTTAGCAACTCATTTAACCATGTAAAATAATGCTTAAAATTCAGATGGTCGCGACATCAATCAATTTAGTTTTTTTTCTATTCTCATTAGTGAATTGGGTATTATATCTCATAGCGTAAATATGAACGGAAAAGACTACAGAAGCACTAGTAATAATATATATATGTGAAGAAAAACAAAAGTGGAATAAATAGTTTATATAAATATCCAAATAATCATCAGGTCATCAAAATTAAACATAAATAAAATAATAACTATTAAATCTATTATTTGTTGCTTAAACCTTTAACTAATTCAATGTATTTTTCAGTTGAGAAAGATTTTGGTCTTTCAATAGCAGCACCAACAGCTCTATCAATGATTAATTGTGGTAAGACACCAAAAGCTCTTGAAACACCGAATAAAACGGTATAGAATGAAGCTTCAGTTAAACCGTAATATTGTAACAAGACACCTGAATGGGAGTCAACATTTGGCCATGGGTTTTTAGTTTTACCATGTTTGGTTAAGACACCTGGAGCAACTTCATAAATAGCTGAAACTAATTTAAATAAGTTGAAATCTGGTAAATGGTTCAAAGCAAATTCTCTTTGAGCAGTGTATCTTGGATCAGTCTTTCTTAAAACGGCATGACCATAACCTGGAACAACTCTACCTGCATTTAGGGTATCCCATAAGTATTTTTCAATGGTTTCTTTAGAGTAATCACCCTTAACTTCTTGATCGAATTTAAATAACCATTCTAAAACTTCTTGATTGGCACGACCATGTAATGGACCAGCCAAACCGTTCATACCAGCAGCAACAGATAAGAATGGTGAAGATAATGCTGAACCAACTAAATGGGTAGTGTGAGCAGAGACATTACCACCTTCATGATCAGAATGAATGGTTAAGTATAATCTCATTAATTCAACAAATTCTTGGTTTGAACCATAACCTAATAAATTGGCTAAATTTTTACCATAATCGGCATCTTTGTTGATAGCTGGCACTTTACCATCTTTGAAAACGTTTTGGTAAATTCTTGCAGCAATATTTGGTAATTTTGCTAATAAATCAATAGAATCTTCATAAGTATAGTTCCAGTAATCTTTTTTGGAGACACCAGCAGCATAAGCTTTAGCAAATTGAGATTCTGATTCTAATGCAGTGATGGCAATTGATAATTGAGCCATTGGATGTAAGTTTGATGGGGATCTATCAATTAATTCTTCGACATGTTTTGGTAAGTCTGATCTAGCAGCTAATTCAGCTGATAAAGCTTTAGTTTGACCAGCAGTTGGAACTTCACCAGTTAATAATAACCAGAATAAAGCTTCTGGTAATGGTTCACTACCACCTTCAGCTTTTGGTAATTCAGCTTGAATATCTGGAATAGTTCTACCTCTGAATCTGATACCTTCTTCAGGGTCTAGAACAGAACCTTCCCAAACTAAACCTTTGATACCTCTCATACCACCATAAGCTTGATCTAAAGTTACTTCACCAATAACGGTTTTACCATAATCTTTTTTCAATTGTTTGATTTGTTCAACTTTTTCTGGGATTAATTCAGCAAATCTTTGTTTTAAAGTTTTTTCATTGGTTGAATAACCTCTGTAAGTCATCATTTGAAGACCTTTTTGCTTTAAAAGGCCATTGGATTTCAATGTTTGTGCTAAACGTAAGGACATTTTTGTGTGTTTGATTTAATAAAACTATACTTATAGGAAAAGAAGAAGTACAAAATGTAAATTTTATCAAAATTGAGGATTATCAGGAAATTTATACATAAAGTGAAAAGAGGTCATCAATTGTGTTTTTTATTTTTTTTTTCTCTAGGCGCACAAAACGCTTCCGAGACGACATTAGGCAGAGTGCTCCCTGCGCGTGGCTGTACCGAGTGCGCCTAGAGAGTGAGTTCCAGGCAGGCCCATGTTAGCCCCTCCATCGCCAAATGGAAGCATACAGCCAGAAGTAGTAGGAAATTACAATCTATGTGGGACTGTTAGAGGGACAGTGAATTAGATACACTGATTTTTCAATGCTTGTGGGGACCGACAGAGGACGTACAGAAAGAGAGAATTCATAGTGAAACTACTACATCACCACTATGATACTAACCCCACCATGCCTTTGATTCAGCACAATCTTTCTTTTGATTGTGAAGTTCATCTAATCGGGGCCGATTATGCGGGAAGGGAAGTGTTCGATTGCCGAACTGAGAAATTTTTAGTCAGTGTGTGAGCGAATTAGAGTCGGAACAAAAGTAATCCCAAATCACATAGGAGAAACTGTTGGAGTCCTATAATCTATTTGCTTACAATTTGACATGGGAAGCACGAGATTGTGATCTTGAATCACTTATGATTATACTTTTACTTAATACTGTGCAAAGATGAAATAATATGAAAATCATTAATCGACCCCACAAATTAGGTCTAAGAAATTTATAAGTTGTATTTCAACCGAGACTGTAGTCATTTTAAAGGTGTGAAATTATTTATTTATCATCAATTTATAGTTTTTTGAAACAAAAGTGCTCCACTTGGAGTCTGAGTATAGAATCTGTTACAATATCAATGAATTAGGTGAGCCATAACAGACTTGTAACCTTCCAATTCTTCTTTTAATTCACTTCTTTAGTTGTTTTCAATTCTTTGTTGTTTTGATATTCCCCGGATTATAATTAAACCGTTAACGAACTTTATCATGTTTATTTCACAATCACTGGGCATCTCCACAGAATCAGCTGTCAAATTTTAATGGCAATATCAATCAATATACGATACATTTATCTAATTTACAGTCTAATAATCAGACTATTTTCTTTTTATAATATTACACAACTTATCTATTCAAAGTATCTTGGTTCATCAAACACATGGAATGCATGCCCTCTAACACCCTCTCCGTAAAACATACTTGGGAATCTGAGATCTTTATCAACTTTTTTTTCATCTATCCGTTTTTGAGAGTATTTATCCATATCATTTGATCCAACAACAAACTTAGCAACTTGAAGTTCTGTATCGGTGATTGAACCTCTACTTATTCTAGCATAACCTGTTCTTTTCAGATGTTTGTATAAGATATATTCACACCATCTATCCCAATCACTTGGATCAACATCATGCATTCCTGATTTTTCACTGACATAATTATTATAATTACCTTCTAATGGATTAGTGACTAAATAACTTAATAAAATCATTGGTCTATCACTTGAACCCATTATATCTCTAACTCCTAAACTTTGTAATAATCTATCTTCTTCGTCTTCTTCTTGTCCACTATGGAAAACAACAACATCAACCCACTCTCCATAAATATCTAATGTTGCGTGGATAGCTGGAGCTAGTTCACCAACAGGAGATGGTAATAAATGATGAGTTGAATTCAAGATTGGGAATTTAGATAATAATGCACAACCCCAAGTATGTTTATTTGGACCAGGACCAAAATCTGCATACATGTTTAATTCTTCTGCTAATTGTTGTGTTAAATCTCTATTACCCATGATGATTCTTTGAGTATCTGATTCTAATAAACCAACAATATCCAATTCTGCATCTTTTATTAAATCTCTCATACGACCTTCACTTGCCCACATGTCATTATCTAAACCGAAATGAATTGTCCAAATACCAGCAGTGAATAATTTTGAATCTGGATGATATGGTTCTGGATCTTCTAATGGGAATCTAAAATATGTGATTAATACGATAATCAAAACAAAAGAGTAAATAATTCTTTTAATCTTGTAAAGAGAACTTGAAACGTTTAATTTTAAATCTTTATTAATTGAATCTGGTAAAATTCCAAATCCAATTAGTCCTGTTGATAAACCTAAAACAATATCTGTTCTTTCTCTTAAAATCCAACCTGCTGGAACAAAGGCATATGCAACAATCCAAACGTGAGCTAAGATCAAAATAATGTAAACTAAAGAAGCTAATGAAAATAATAAACCTGGATTGAAAACCGAAGCTCTTTGGAAATATGTTGGGATAACAACAACTAAGAATAATATATATCCTAACCCACCAATATAACCAATATAACCATGGAATAGATATAAAATTGTTGCTGAAATTGAACCAAATGTGAAAGTTTTAATACTTGCAATATCTTCATAAGTTAATCCAATATAAGCACCAATTAAAGTTACTAAAATAGTAACAGCACCATGTGGAACTGGAACAGGACCATGAATTGGATAACCATCCCAAACCCAAGTGATAATTGTTGAAGAATCAGTGATCATTGCATGTAATGAAAATAATAAAGAACCTAAACCTATAGCAGTTTTAATCAATGAAAACCTTTCAACATTTGGATTAGTTGTAGGAATAGTATTTCTTGGAGTTAAAATGGCACTAATTAATCCAATTAAAACACCTGTTTTATTCCAGCCCCCATTTTCTTCATGTAAAATTGGCCAAATTGGATTATTTGTATAATTAAAATATTTGGCAATTGATGACAAGATCAAACCTAATGTGAATGAAGTTGCATAATATTTAGATCTAACTGAATTTGAACCAAATGAATGAACCTCGTTAGCTAATGATAATGATGCAAAAATAACACCAATTGCAATGGATAATAGTCTCGTGTCTGGATCATCAATAGTATATGAACCAACGCCGAATAAAACGGTTAAAACTCTTGGTATTTGTGGGTATTTTGTGAATAATTTCTTTAATGGTGGGATAACTAATAAAATTGAAAATAAGAATGATAAGATAGTTAACTCAAAACCAGATATACCCATATTCCATAATGGGAAATACCAAATGACTAATAATAGAGAAGTTGAGACTGACCAGAAAACAAATGAGTTAATTATATTAACAATAATTTCTAAACTTGAGATATCATCTTTTGATCTTGGTTTAAAATTGGAATCCTTTTCAACTTGTGCTTCCTTGGTGTTATCAACAACAACAAAATTTAAGCCTTTGCTTGATATCAAATTGATAGTTAAGTCTTGGAAATCAATTGCAGACCAAGAATCAAATAAAATATCTAAAATAATTAAAGACCATTCAAAATAAGCATAGATTGAGTAAGATCCAGCAATTCTATGAATTTTATGTTGAATAAAGAAGTAGACTAATGGAATCAAAGCACCAAAAAAGGCAACGGATGTATAAAATCTATAATGTCTCAAGCTTGTTCTTTTGGGCGTTGATGAAATTACATAATATTCCCAAGGTATAGTTAAAATGATATAACTGATCATGAACACATCATGGGCATCATGATCATCAGTCGAGGTGATATAGACCCAACCACCACAAGTGACAGTTCTTACAACACCTGAAATGATACCAACTTTACTTAGAGTTAATCTTTCAGGAGAGTAAAACCTAATGTAGGAAATGATCAAAAGTAGAAATCTTGGACCTGAAGTTAAAGCAATCAATATTTGAAAGATTGATCTTTCTGGGTATCTGTCTCCAATTGTGGCACTGACACTTGGGAACCATTCATCAGGATAACCATAATGTGCATTTTCAACGATTTTATGATAATGTAGAGAAACACCAACAATTAAAGCAGCAATGAAAGCAGAGGCAGCACATATTGTGTGAGCGTAGGAGATGTACTTCGCGTTGAGCGAGACAATTGGGCTCCCTTCTGAGGACATTCTTGTGAACTGTCAGAGCAACTGGTGGAGTTTATCGATTTTTTTTTAAAGAGAAGAGAAAAAGTCATGTTGATTTTTTATTTGTTTTGATTTTGCTCTTTCGGCCGAGGTGTATGTCTAAAAAAAAGTCACTTCCTAAATTTATAAATAGGTACTACATAAAACACAGGCATATATATAATGACTCGTGAGTATATTTGGAAGACAGTCGGAGCACAGAATCAGAGCACTAATCAGCAGCAGCACACAAAAGAAACGAACACGTCTCATTCGATCAGATCGATTACGAAAATTATTCAGATCTAAAGAAGGCTCAGGAGTCTTTAGGAAGAGAGCAATACATTCGTATCAGTGCTTTGAAAACAGTTAGAGAAGCTTTAGAAAAGTGTTATGAACATAATGGGGTCAATCATTTGGAAGATTGTAGAGAGTTGGCGGAAAGATACATGCAAATGATGGATACTCATGGTATGGTTAAGGGATTTTATGGGTATCAGAAAAATGATCCTTCCAAATAATTTATTTATGACTACTTATTTATTACTATTTATTTATTTATTTATTGACACAATCATTCCTTTTTGACTTTTTTTGTATCTTTATTCTCATTACTCACACCCAATTTTCTTTTGGGTGACAAAATATTATCATAACTTCCAATATTTCTATCTGTTGGTTCTCTCCATTTAACATTCAATATCTCAAAGATCTTTCTTTCACTGAAACTTTCAACCAATTCCAAATTTTCATCACCTTCTTTATCTAGATTTTTCTTAAACAGTCCTTTACCATTTAAAACCATTCCATTTTGTAATGCTCTTAATCTTATCTTCTTATTAAAATCGTTGTTACCTGTGAAATAAATATATGCTGCACCTCTTTCTTGCCATGGAACTAATAAGAAATCAACACGTCGACATTTCTTCAAGCTTTCGTCATTTTCTTTACCTATTAATTTCAAATATTTATCAGGTAAAGTACAACCTCCCATCCATCTATTATGAATTGATTTTAAAGTTAATATACAATCAAGATAACCAGATTTTACAAGTTTAGATTGTAACTTCGTTAAAAAACCTTTCAAATCTTTCAGCTCTGCATCTGGTTTTGTGATGATATAATCAATATCACCACATGTTTTGGCTCCACGTCTATAACTACCACCAATTTCCAATGACACGTCAGGATCAATTTCCTTAGCTATATCTAACACATATTGCTTGTGAATTGTACATTCTGCTCTTGGAATTCTTTCATTCCAAGAATCATAATATTTTATGCCTAATCTTTGATTGTGCGTTAAATCATCTCGTTTCTCAACATCTTCGATAGACCTACAGCCTTGATCTATCCAAGTCTGTGCAAAAACGTTCCCAACACCATAAATACCTTTGAATAATCTTAATAATTTTGAATTCTCTGAGTTTTGTAACGTCTTCAAAGCGTTTAATCCATGTGTTTTGACGATTTCTTCAATTTTCGATGCTATTGATTGACCTATTCCTGGTAATTCTGTTGCCTGATATTCGTATTTAATAAATTTTGCTGTTTTTGATAAAGATTCAACTGCGATTCTGTATGCCCTTGATCTGAAGAAGTCTCCCTTAGTATCACATTCTGTTGCCATTTGATTTAATATGTTTATAGTTTCTTGGTTTGGATTGTTTTCGATATCATCTATGTTAATATTGTCTGCAATTGATTCCCTTTTGGGCTTAACAGTATCATTATTGGCCTTTGAAGTTTTAACGGAGTTCAAATCAAGATCATCAGGGATATCGATTTCATATTTATCAAAATTCAATAATTTCATTTTATCAATTGAGTCAAGTAACCAACTTTGATTAATAACAGGAATATCAATCTCTGATTTCCTAGTAACTTGCATCACTTTCAAGATCTGTGATGGGTTCTTAATGATTTTAGAGTCAACTAAGACGTGAGACGTCACTGATTTTCTATATTTTGAATTTATTATAGCACCATGAGTTCTTGCTAATGATTTTCTAATCTCTGTTATTCTTGCTCGATTATTAGGAATGAATAAGAAATTCAAACCTTTGAAAATGGATGACATTAGTTGGTCTGGTGGTAGTTCTTTATCATATTCAAACGACTCAACCATAAAAATGACTTGAATACGTTGGTTTATATGTATAGTAAAAAAATAATTAAACAATTATGTCCCATGATAAGTCTCATGCTTGATTCACTTTGCGGAACTCGTTACGGGCCACAGCTCATTGGTAAAGAGTAAGATAATTAGTTTGAGCTTACAAAACAATCCAAACAGAAGGAGTGTCTTATTATAATAAGAGAACGACGGTTTTTATTTATAGTTGATGTTTAAAGACATCATTCAAAAGTCAATTCCCAGCATATCTCTTTTCAGCTTCTTTCCAATTGATAACGTTCCAAATGGCTTTAAAATAATTAATCTTAACGTTTTGATATTGTAAATAATACGCATGTTCCCAAGCATCAATTGCAACCAATGGAGTGTATTTGTTACTCACAGTGTCTTGATTTGGAGTGGTGACGACTTCAATTGCTTGATTTTCATTGTTTTTCACTATCCATGCCCATCCCGAGCCTTGAATACCTGCTAATTTAGTATTAGTCAAAGCAATTAAATCATCAACAGAACCATATTGTTCTTTGATTTTACTTAATAATTCACCAGTTGGGTGAACACCACCGTCTTGAGATTTAGGAGCTAAAGATTTCCAAAAGATGTTATGATTTCTAAACCCACCGCCATGGAATTTGATGGCTTGTTCTAATTCAACAGTTTTTAAAACATCACCTGAAGCTGTAGCCTCTTGATGTTGTTTAATGGCTGCATTGTATCCGTTGACGTATGTTTGATGATGGTTTTGATGGTGAATTCTGTTGATTTCTCCAGAGATGTATGGTTCTAATGCATCATATGAATAATCTAATTGTGGTAAAGAAACAGGAGTAAATTGTGACATTTGAGAGGAGTTTAGTATAGTTTTTATGGTGTATTATTTAGTCTTTGTGAGTAAAGGAAATTGTGGTTTTATATAGAGCAAATTAAATAAATGCGCAAATATATTCATTGCGGTTACCGTCAAGGTGGATTATTAATCCGTCATTGGTTATGACTCAATTCAGATATAGTGGCGATCTAAGAGTTGATTCTAAGCCAGCAATTATAAGAGCAACTACATTGAATGATCCAGTCTTAAATAAAGAAATATATTTCTGTTTTCATATAATCAATTGAGAGTATCTTAATAAAAAAACCATTTAAGGTAATTCCCTGACATCTTTTGGAGCATTCTCGTTTGGACTGAATGAATTATCAACGTTGATACCAATAGCAACTTCTTTATCAGCTTCTAATTTTTCCAACCATTTCTTCAAATTTGGAAATTGATCAATGTCAATATCATTAAAAGAATAACTTCTAATCCACGGATAAGCTGCAATATCAGCAATGTTCAGATGATCTCCAACTAACCAACCGTTATTTTCAATCAATCTTAATTCATAGACACCGAAAACTCTTTCAGTTTCCTCTTTATAACGTTTGATAGCATATGGGATCTTTTCTGGAGCAAATTTACTAAAATGATTAGATTGACCTTGCATTGGAGCATGAGAAGCAATTTGGAAAGTCAACCATTTCAATTGATCCCAATATAACTTATCAGTGATTGGGTAGTAATATTTATGTTCCTTATCGAATTTTTCACCTAAATATAACAAGATTGCACCTGTTTCAAATAAAACGTTTTGTTCTCCATTTGAATCAACATGGGATAACGTTGGAATTCTACCATTTGGATTGATCTTAATGAACCATGGTGCCTTTTGTTCGGTATTGCTCCAATCTAACTTTCTATAATGGTAATCTACTCCTAATAAATGTAGATAAATGGTGATCTTTTGACCATTTGGTGTACCAACTGAGTATAGTTTCAAGTATGGAGCACTTAATTTTTCACCCTTTGGGTCTAATAAATCGATGTTTTGAGCACGAGACGACATTTTCTGAATCAATTGAGTTGAATGGAATTGACGTCTGATAACTAGTTTTGTAAATAGGAGAGGACGTTGTTTTCTTATAGTTGTGAGAAACATAATTTTGATTATTAATATGAAAAATTGTTGTGTTACTGAATACTAAATAGTAAATTTGTGGCTCCGAACTGTTTCTTTGAGTATAATTTGAAATTTGTGGGCTGGTTTGTCATCAACGTTTGATGTGTGGATGTCGATGGGATTTTATGGGATTTGATTGGATAATTGTGTTTTAATTTCATGTACCGCAAGTAATTTGTGGTCGATATATAGAAATGAAGTTAAGAAGGTTCATCTGCTTACTGTTCTAAAAGTCAATTAATTAGTTTATATATCTAGTATAATTGTAATCTAAATTCTAGGATCAACAGGGGCGTTTGTATTTGGAAAAGTAACATTATCAACGTTAACACCAACTGCAATATCTTCACTAGATTCAAGATTATCTAACCACTTCTTCAAATGTGGATAATTATCAAGAGTGATACCATTGATTTTATGGCATCTGATTAATGGATATGCTGCAATATCAGCGATATTTAAATGATCACCAACTAACCAACCGTTATTCTCAGCTAATCTTAATTCATAAACTCCAAATAATCTCTCAGTCTCTACTTTGAAACGGTTAATTGCAGAGGGGATTTTCTCTTCTGAAAACATTTGATAATAATTAGCATTGCTTTGAGCTGGATTATGTGAGGCGACCTGATATGTTAACCATTTAGATTGATCCCAATAAAATTCATCATCCATTGAATAATAATATTTATGTTCTTTGTCATAGGTTTCACCTAAATATTGTAAGATTGACGCAGTTTCAAAGATGATTGTTTGTTTCCCATCAATGTCAACATTGGATAGAGTTGGAAGTTTACCATTTGGGTTCATTTTAATGTACCATGGTTCCTTATTTTCACTCTTGATGATATTAACCTTTCTGTAAGTGTAATCAATTCCTAATAATTTCAAGTATGTTGTGATCTTTTGACCATTTGGAGTACCATATGAGTATAGTTTTAAATATGGAGCAATCAAGTTCAAATCTTGATGTTTTGGATCAGTTGTATCTAAGTTAATGATTGAAGACATGTTTCTTAGTGAACGAAATGGGTTAAATGATTCAATAGATTTGGGAGGTTGTGATCTGAAGAGGAGGTTCATCAGTACTTATACTGAAACCATTGAATCGATTTGGAACTTCATTGGAAAAAATCACTCTCTTTATAATGCGTTTTTATTACTTTTAATACAACTCATTGAACGTATGTCGCGCCTTATTCGGTAGATTTTTTTATTCGGTAGATCTACCGAATAAGAAACGCCTTATTCAGTAGATCTACCGAATAAGACGGATTTTTTTGTCTTATTCAGTAGATCTACCGTATAAGAACACCTTATTCGGTAGATTTAACAAATTTGAGGTTTATTGTTCAAAAATTAGTTATAATCAATGTTTGTAGTG